>NC_047566.1:28992444-29459944 GCF_902806645.1 Magallana gigas | reverse complement strand
TATTATGATTGTGCAAGTAAAAATTCAAATATGAAAATTAAGAACCGTTGCTATGGTAACAAGCTTAAAAATGAGGAATAATTTAATTTTTTACGCATCTTTGAATAGATATTATTCACTAATTGTGAATAAATATATAAAGTCAAAAGGTGAGAAAAAAAGCATGTCCTTTACTTTAATGACACTTGAAAAAAATCTGAAATTTTCTAAAAATAACTGCCGTTGCTATGGACTTTTCAAAAAGTAAGAATTTCTGTGTGATTTTTTACGCAACTTAATTTTCCATAGCAACAACACTTCTCTGTTGCATAACAAAGCTTTTTGTGGTATATAATAAAAATTTAGATTTATTTTTACAAGTTCCAACTAAAACAATTGCAAAAATATTCTAAAATCGGGAATTAAAGCATATCAAAATCATCTTCAATTTTTGTTTTTCCTATTTTTTGGCCTTGTTGCCATAGTTACGGATGTCAATATTCATAATTAGATATATGTGGCATTGACACTGTATTGATGTAAAAATTTTACAGTTTCTCATTTCGGATTATTAAAAAACCGCATAAAATTGATTTCAAATATTTGTAACGGTTTCCATGGTAACATTTTAAAAGTAATGGTTTCTCCATCAATTTTCTGATATAATTAAATAATTGAAAATAGGACAAAGGCTGTTTTATGTCATTTATAGTTTACATTAGTGGGCAAAACTTTCTGATATGGCTTCAAAGTAGGTAAGTTTTGCTATTTTTTTTTATCTTTAGCCTCGATTACTATGGCAACGGTTACCCCCAGCAACAAACTTTTAGTGGTTTTTTGCGTTTTACACCAAGGTGTGTCCATGTATGAAATAAAAGGAAAATTGGTGACTATGTGTGGCCAAACCCTTTTATAAATCATTGATTCTTACATAGAATTGATCTTAAAATCTTTCTCTTCACAGTGTGATCTCGTTAAATTGCAATAATGGTCAAAGGTTCTTTGTGAAATCATATTTTCATGTGATATTGGTTTGTTTAAAGAAAATGGAACAATAAACCTTTGGGCATTTTGTGAATATGGTTCTTTTTTTTCATTTTTCTTTTTTTTCAAGATAAATCAAACATTAGATTTCATCATCTTTTGATAAAATTGCACCAATACTCTATGATAAGGCCGTTGGGGCTTTATTGGGTTTGACCATGCCTCGACCAAAATTATCACCTCATTATACTCAAAGAATGATTCTTTATTCCTTTTCTAATAAAGATGATTCCAGGTAAGAATTTATGAATTACATCTAATCGTTAAATACGAAAGTGGTCCGCCACACTTGCGCCTCCTTTTCAGTGGTTGGAATGTTCTAATTTCTCAAATAGATTGTCTTCATTTATCAATCAACAATTTTTTTTTCAAGCACACTGGATGAAGATATATAAATGAAAATTGATGAAGATACATAAATGAAAATAAATTTTCTCAAATATACTCTTTTTTATTTATTAATCAAACGGTGGTAATCCTAATTTTGTAATACAATAGTATTCATAAATGTGCCATGTTATGTACTACAGCTAAAAAAAAATTCTCAAATTAGCAGAAAATTACTTTATTATGATAGATAGCATTAGAAGAATATAATGGGTAAGTGAAATTGGAAAAGAAGTACATGTATATGCAAATTTGGATAGAAAAAACTATTCTTAAAAACTTAATTCAAAGTATGAATAAAAATCCCAGGCTGATTTGAGCTCATGACCTTGTGGTTCACAAGCCCAACACTTTACCCACTGAGCTATGATGATATTCGACCAAATCCAGTGATAAAATTAGTTTAAAAAAAAAATTTAAATTGTCATCTTCTGATGTAGTCTCTTAAAAAGTATAAATCTAGATGTAGTGAGGTACTTTAAATGCACATTTACTATGGATTTGATATGTATAGAATGATCTGATAATTATACGATATCATAGCAAGAGATCACAACAATATCACAGAAAATCCAATCAAAAATTCTGAATACATGTAACATATGTTGTAAAACATAAAATTAAAAAAAATATGAATAAGCTGATCAGCATAATATTTCTCAATACATGTAGTATCATGTGTGCATGCATTCCTATAGCTTTGCATAAAAAAGCAGTAGGTTCAAAACAAGGTTATTCAGTAGATGCACTACCTTTCAAAACAATCAAATTTTATCATCACAAATATACATGTGTATATATTTGCAAAAAAAACACTCACAATTTCAAAATTATCAAAAATAAGACAGTGTTATTATAAAATTATATAATATACATGTACATCACTGTATAATCAGCTGTTTGTATTCAAGAGATTCTCAATTTTTCAAATATCCAATGTTTCATCACCAGTCAAACTATTACAGCCAAGTATGCAAATTCATGGCTTGCTATCGTCTTGTGCCCAATTTCCCCACAGTATTTGACGCTTAGCTTTAGCTCTAGATAAGTTTGAGGTCTTTGGCCAACATGGTGGCTGTGGTGTTGTGCATCTCTCCCCTGTGTTTCTTAAAGTTTTCAATGGCTGTTGGTCTGGCATCTTCCCAGCCATACAGGTCTCTGAAACGAGAGACAGAGATAAAGGCACATGTAAGTAGCAGATACATGCATGCAAGTACTACTGTTATTTCATTTAGTCTTTATTCACATGGATAAATGAGAAGATTGAGATATAATTCTGTACAATGTACTGGCATACCATTGTGACCTTTATATACCGAGGACATAGTCTGCTGCCTGTTTTTATTTTGTTACACATATATTTACTTTAAAATCTATAGGATGCATGTGTCACTTGACACAGTGGTTCATCTTCTTTTAATTAATATTTTTTAATCCATCCCCCTTCCCCTTAAAAATTTATCAATTGTCAAAATGTTTTTGCTAAGCATATTGACTCCTCTGTCAAAAATGTGGAACACAAACAACGAACTGGTAAAAGATTATAGCATGTACTAGCTACTGTAAATTCCTTATATTACGTGAGTATTTAATTCCACGACCCCGCTGGTTTGTGTCAAATCGCGAGAATTTAAAATCGCGAACGTGGAACTTTTCTCCTTATTTCTCATAGTTTTCAACTCTCAGAAAATAATGGCGAGATTTTAAAATCCGCGAAGGACGCTTTTCGCGATTTTACGCAGATATTAATTCCTCGCGTTTAATTAGGAATTTACAGTATCTCATAGATCAGCTTGCTTCTCATTCCAAGAACTTACCCAGTGGAAATTTCAAAATAATACAGGTGGGAAAATATTTGTACAGAGAACTTTTGGTTGACTTTAGTACCTATCTTTCACAAAGAACCTCGTAACTGCACTTACCTGTACAGTGGTCGGACAAATTTCATCCTTCCCTGCTCGTTGACGAAGTCTAGGACTCTAGGAATGGCTTCCTTCCATTGAGCCTTAATGCATAGCCTCAACCATCTGGATAATATATTAAAAAGTTTTGTCAAAGGTTATGGATAATGCCACATATTATCAAGAATTAGTTTTCCTGATGAATGAAAACATTACATCTACTTTATTCAACGGATTTGAACCTTTATTTATTTACACAATATAACATACATCAAGCATTGTTGTTCTCCATGATAACATTAAGCCAAAGTCCTTGAAATTTATGATGTGTACCAATAATTTCAAAATATTGCAAGATTTATTGTACATTTCTAAGGTTCGGCAATCATTTGATGATCCTAAATAAAAATCATACCTGAATCTGACTTCTGAGTTCTTCACATCATTCAATTTATACAGCTCGTTCATCTTCTGAACTTTGTTGAGGGACAATGGCGGCTGCCAAAATAAACATTGAAAAATGTTGCAAATCAAAGCAAATGAAAGAAAAAAATTCAAATGCTACTTGCATCAATGACTAAAAAAGATAGCTGAAAAAACACCCACAAACATGCTTCTAAATAGTTAACTCTTCACTTAAACTTTTAAGGAAGCCTGGATTGTCATGGCCATTAGAGACTATATGAATTTCCTTTAAAAGGAGAGCTTTGAATAAAAATTTGTAGGAAAATATTCAAATTTGAAATCTTAAATATGAATGATAGTTTGTGGCTGAAGATATCATGATAAAAATTTTAATTAAAGGTACATGTAGATCTGAAGGTTAATTTGTTGCCCATCTAGCCTCCTTAAATCATGACTCTGCATAAAAAAAAATTCAAATGACCTTGATCATGACCCAATTGCATTACCTTGACAAACATTGAATAACCTCCTCATAGACATTCTTTAACTTATACATCTTCTGAACAAAGAACAAAATTCCATGACCTTGATCAAAAGTGTATTGTCTTTATTAACATTCTTACCTGTTCCACAAGGAGAGCCAGGAATTCCACGACCTGTACAGAGGTCAATGAGGTCAGGTCACTAGGGGTAAACTGGTCAAGGTCATTGTCTCCTGAAGTGGACCATCTCTGACATAGTTGTTTACACGGTACTGCCAGGCTGTCATCATATCTGAACAAAATGATCTAACCGAAATTATGGGAGTTATGATGTGTAAAATAAATTTGTCACTAAAAATGTCCTGAATTTACATAGTTTAAAATTTAATGATTCATCATGCAAATATTTCTGAAGTTTACATATATGCACTTGTAAAAACACATCCATTGTTTTTTCGTGAACAATTTTTGTAGCTTCTATGCAATATAGATGAAAAGAATTCTGCAAACACACACAAGAAATTTAAATTTATTTTTACAATTGAGCAGAGGGGTGCCAACACCAATCAACTTGATTTTGCAGATTTGTTTTATTCATGGCCTGTCATAATAATTTTCTATAATGCCAGTACTATAAGCATTGGCGGATCCAGAGGGGGGGTTCCGGGGGTTGGAACCCCCCCTTTGTCTGGGACATAAATTTTTTTTTGAAAAACTTGTAATGCCTATTTAAAGGCAATTGTCCCCATCTATAATATAAATACTGTAATTATTTCAAATAAATGCTTTTAAAATTTAAAGAATTTTTTTACAACCCACCGTAATTTACATGTACATGTATTTCTTATATAAAAAAACCCTAACGATTTTTTTTTATCGAAAAAGGTACTCCCCATCAGTTTGTCATGTAATCTTTTTCAACTTTAGATTGAAAATTAATAAAAGACAATAACATCTCTAACATCTACGATGTATTGTCTACTCTATTTCTTTAAAAAATGGATTATAGTTAATTTTATGCAAGTTATGCTATTTTTCTGGAATGCTAGCTATACTGTACCTTCATACCCACATGAAACACAAAAGAAAGTCCTTTTTTGTTTTGTTTCCAAGAATCGGAAATTATGTTACAAAATACCGTGTAAGGGGTTTATATACTTTTCAAAACTTTCCTGAATAAGATCGCATCTGTACTAGTGCCGGGTGATGTGGCGCACCCATTATACAGAGGTCACATCAAGTTCCCTGGGACAACTATTGCTTGTACAATTGTATTTCACATGTTCCATCCATTCAGCAGATAAACTATCCCCATTTTTGTCATATCCTATCATTTAGACCTTTATTTAAGAAGGCAACCGATAGAAATCAAAGTCAATAAATAGTTCAGAATTTAACCATCAAAGACATAAAAATTTTTTTACCAAAAAATTAATTTTTATTATAGCTTGTCGTAATAAGTCTGAATTATTTTTGGTTGCTTACTGTTTCTTTCTATTAAGCATAGCATAGACACACGTTCTCATTGCTGGAAACTTGGTTTTTTTTAAAGGCTGGAAATTATGCAAATCTTTCTTACCTAAACCAAAACGCTCAATAATGCCGTGCACTCTGATATTAAAATAGATGTGAAATAGATATTGATGAGATACATGTTCATTAAATTTACGCACGGAAAACGTTCAAAAGGCCTTGTTTATTGACAAATAATGTATTTTGCACGTATTGATTTTCATCAATTGGAACCCCCCTTTTCAAAATTGCTGGATCCGCCTCTGATAAGTGCACAACTGCCATCATTGAAATCAAATTTTGTGTTATAAATTCATGTCCAATACTCAGAGTATTGTATTCATGATCGTAAATGCCACCCCTGCATTGGTGCATGGAAGAAAAAAACAACACTGAACAAGCAATGCCGTGGAGATTGCTTCATGAAATACTTACTTTGGTATCACTGGGGGCATGCCCTCGCTGTAGAACCACTTGTCCAACTCCACACCATCTAGAACCTCCCTCTAAATGTGAATATAACAATAGTCTTCATAAACAATTCATCGCGCAAAGATGTGAACCCTTTCCTAAGCTAATATGCTCATGATACACTTCAAAATTTCTAAACCATTGCATACATAATATGATATATAATATATAATATTCTATTCATATAAATGACTTAATTCACTGTACAGATGTATATTGAGCTTTGGTGAATATTCCATACATTTTTGAAATCTTATGATAGCATTCACGATGGGTTCAATATTGTGAAAAAATATTAAATTGCGAACACAGTAAAATTAAAACCATCGTGATTATTTGCCAATCTACACTCAGTAACATTACTGTATTCAGGGATATTTTTGCTCTGTGTTATTTCCTCCTTCTACACATGCAAATGGTTTCACCCCGTCTTAAATTTGCCCAGACAAGATTGTGTACTAAAGAGATAACTTGGAACAATGGAATTCGCCAAGTTTTAAATTCACCCCCTGACGAGGGCAAAAGGGGCGAAAGGGGGTGAAAATAGAACAAGGGCGAATATTTTGCTGTATACAGTAATGACTTCACTGTACAGATGTATATTGATCTTCAGTGGACATTCCATAAAACATTATGCTTAAAAATATATCTATAAATCAATAAACTCCAACACATTAATGTACATGTACATACCTTGTCTTGGAAGTAGGAGTACAGGAACTCTTTCCACTGGTCAGAGTCAATGGACTGCTGTTTGAACCTCTCTATGTACGCTCGCAGGAATTTCTCAAACACCTCTGTAATGTTATTAATAATATACAGTTAAAAAAAAAAAAGTGTTTGCATTTGTGGTAAACAGATGCTATCACAACTCTATAGAAAGGTATGAACCAAAAATTATGTGTGTACATTGCCCTAGTTTACAGTCATTTGTACATGTACCAGAAATATGTAGACACTGAATTTCGGAAACTATTCATATGCAGTGCAGAAGTTCAAAGTCACCAGAAGACCTGGCTATCTGCATAAAATTCATGTCACAAATTTTACTTGAAAATCAGATATATTGCAGATAAAGTTCAGATGACAGATTTCACAAACACTGCATCCTAGCCTGATACAACTATATGGCAATCTTCTGAAAGAATGTCAAAGTGAAATTTACATATTACAAAATAATGCAAAATTTATGTAAACTTGCTACGGTATGTGAACATTTTTGTGAGCTTGCTGTGAAAAACACTGCATCCTCACCTGGACCCCCAAGCAGTGTCTCCAGATAGAATAACAGAGTGAAGCCCTTCTCATACGGAACAATGGAGAACGCATCATCCGGATCCACTCCTTTGAGGTCGGGGATCAGCCGAGTGTATGGACCATTCTTCAACACTACTTCCTGAATATAAAGTGAAAAAAAAAACCATGAAATTTTATCAAATTAGGTGTAAAAACGAACACAATTTATCAAATTTAATTAAAAGATGTTTAGCCAGTAGTACTTTAAAGGTACTTGAATGACATTTACTTATCACTTTCTTTGGTAATACTAATACATGTATATCTATATGGTGCCAATAATTATAATCAAGCCTGGACATATGAATATGAGGAAAAAATCAACCTTAAATATTCATTCAGGGATATGAATGATTGGGGGGGGGGGGGGGGGATTGAAAACCTACAGGGTATATTAAATCATTAACTTCTACTTGATAAAATTCCCTGGATCTACCACTTATACATGTACATGTAGTGTAAAAATGAATGATCCTATCAGTACTGTAGGGTTATCAAGTCAAATCAGTTTTACAGACAGCAAAAATTTTTTAACAGCATACAGCCA
This sequence comes from Magallana gigas, assembly GCF_902806645.1. Lineage (NCBI taxonomy): Eukaryota > Metazoa > Mollusca > Bivalvia > Ostreida > Ostreidae > Magallana > Magallana gigas. The sequence goes on along the minus strand of NC_047566.1, from coordinate 29,451,920 downwards.
AAACTTAATAAATCTTGGTTTAATTAAAGAACAGGCTTCAGTGTATTACAATTTCTTCCTTCAGTTCTTTAAACCCCGCCAAAGCTCGAAACTGCCGAAGAACCTCACTGTCATGCAAAGCCTTTGTGATCTTCCTCTCCACAAACATGGTGTGACCTTCATTTAACCTGAAAAGGTCAAAGGTCGGGAGTCATGGTCATTGGTATTCATTGAATTGGTTTGTGGAGAGAGAGAGAGGGAGACAACAGAGAGGTTGGGTTTACATGTATTTAGTGAACAAACCTCTTTCATTGGTTTTTGAAAAATATATAATCCATTTGGCAAGTTTGATCTCTCAGCTGAATTTTTAACTTTAAACATTTCACTGAATAATGGTGAATGTTTTCCTTGTCAGTTTCACCCCGCCTTAATTTTTGCTACCACAAGATTTTCCATCATTTTTAACAAATTAATTAATTTGCATGGGTATTTTTAGTAAGCCTATCTTTCAAGGTCTAAGCCCCTTTGACTATTTACGATTGTTTCCCTGAGGTCTTTGGCTCTCCCTGCGGCCATGAATTGAGACAGAGCATCACTGTTGTGTAGTCTCCCTGTGATCTTTCTCTCCACAAACACAGTATGACCTTCATTTAACCTGTAAAGGTCAAAGGTTGCATATTTAATTTCATAGACCAACGAAGGCACTTTTTTACACTAAAGCTTTAAATGAAGAGATTTGCTCCAAAGCTTGCTACATGTATGTACCGGTAAGTGGAATCCCATTAGCATAAAACAATTATACATCAAATATTGAAGAAGGAAGAAGTGTCCATTGATTAAATTATAGACTTTTTTGGTGGCTGTATTTTTTCACTATAGTTCTAATATATAAAAATATATAATACTGATGGACCTGCAATAGTTCATTACCAGAAGTGTTCCCAGTTTTTGTTGGTGACAAGGTTCCCTGTCCAGCTATGGGAAATCTCATGAGCCACCACATCAGCTAACGATTTGTCCCCAGCCTGTTAAATTAGTTAACGTCATTTAAGGCTTCTCAAAAATAAAAACAACCGCATTTGATCTAACATCCATTTTTGTAGCATTTAAAGGTTGAAATGCTCATTGACAATGGAACAGCAAAATAAGTAAAATGTTTGAAAACATTTACAAGATCAGATAGGTGCGTGTGTACTTACCAGGAGAGTTGGGGTCACAAAGGTCAGACATGGGTTCTCCATCCCACCGTAGGGAAATGACGGCGGCAGTACAAGTAGGTCGTATTGACCCCAGATGTATGGCCCCATTAGGGCCTCGGCCGTTTGAAGCATCTTCTCTGTCTATTTAAAAAAAACAAAATAGTTTAATTACGTTTACAGGAGGAAAGTTAATAAAGTTAAAGTTATACTTTATTCCATGTAATGATTATCGATAATATTTAAAACGACCTTGCACTATCAATTTTCCAAAAATGCTTAATTATTAATAATTTTGTAGAATCACGTACACTAAAACAAACAAGCATAGAACTCTGTAAATGACTCTGAATTTTAAACTCAGCAGCATGATAAGTGCATCATATATGTATGCAAGTGTACTTGTACAAAATTATAAAGCATTGATTTTATTTTTTTTTCACCTCAGAAAACTCAAAAGCTGCTGCTTCTATCATTTCCCTCTCAGTCCAAACTTTCGATCGTGGCCCAATTGTCCTGTTGATTCAAAATAAAAATTCCTGTTAATTTTTTCATTTACAGTTTTTAATTACAGTTATTAGATCAATAAATTTATTATCTTTCATTACATAGAAATGTATTCTTTTTTTTTTCAAATCCAAGGTTTAGTTTCAAAATGGAAGGATTGCATAAATAATTCCAGATTGTAAAGACAGAGTTATTTCCCTTAAAATGTGTTCAATTTCTTGATGAATTCCAAGTAAATGTAATCAACATGAGAGTCTTGCAAAATTTTATATCAATTGGTCTAAATATTTATCAATCAAACAATAACTATAGACAGACATGTAAAAGAAAAATATCAATTTTCCAATTTTCCCCATGCATCTTAAGAAAGAGACATGTAAAATCATTTTAGAAACAACTGTTCTTTTTTTTCACTGAGAGAAATCATATGTTACCGAGACTCTAAATCCCCTCCTACAATAGCAATCAGGTAAGTGGGGATGGGAACTTTCTGCAGGAACTGGTGAACCAGTTTACTGCTGTCAGATGGGTGGGGCTCTGGTTCTGACCTTACTGCACTCATCAGAATGGTGATGTCTCTCGGAGCAGTCACCTGTTCAAAGAACAATTTTTTTTTTCCAAAAGACCAATTTCTTTTTAAATAGGACACAATATCGCACAGGGATAGAAATATTTTTTTTTACCGTTTGGCTTAATTTTAATAATTAAGAATTTTATTGGTAAATTAAGAATTTTCAGTTCATTTATTTTAAAGATTTAAACATTCATAAACTGTTTAATTGCTACTGGTACATCTTAAATAATATGATTTTTAAATAAGTTATATTCATGTTTGATTGATCAGATTCTAGGTTATTTACCTTGGCAGTGTAAGGCACCTTAATGCCTGGAGTATCCTGGCAGGGCACCATACTTCTGGCATGGATAGCCTGCAATAGTCAAACTCAGACCATATACAGGAACATAAGGCATTATGTGAGAAAAAAGGACAAGAACCATTGTAAATTAATCTCTACAAATTATGTATTGAAGACTCTTGTGTAATTCACATAAAAAATAAATAATACAAATATATTGAAATAAAAGCAAGCAAAACTAGAAAGCAAAATTTATCATTATGATCAAGGAACTGATCAGGAACTTCATGCAGTTTCATTAAAATATTCCTAAGACTTGATAGGATCTATTCTACTTTTCTTCTCAACAAAAGATTTTTCACGATGCGTTGCGTTTCATGTTTATCCCAATATATTATGAAATACAATAAACTTATGCTTCATAAAAAGCAGTTATACTCTTCAAAATAAATATTTCAAAACAAAGCACCAACCTGACACTGACTAAACAGGTATGGGTGCCTCTTTCCTGCTGTCTGTTCGGGCCTCAGCCATTGGAGAGCAGAGCATTGAGGGGACGTCTCATAATGCACTCGAATCTTGTTGCTGAAATATGTCATATACTGTTATAAATATAGTCCAAATAAAAAGGAGGAAAAAAAAGTAGCATCATTAAATCCAAGTACAATTGCATATTGACATTTCTTTGATCTGTTAAATATTAAAGAAGAAATTTATACATACATAGCTGTGTATATATATATCAGTTGATCAGATAATCAAACTACATGCAGGTATTAACTATTAAACACTAAGTATTAAATGGTCCAAAACCATAGTTATACTGTTAAGTACTGGTAACAGACAAAAATAGCTTACGTATGTAAATTTTATATAAATTTTATTGAGGAGATAATTTTGTTGTACTATCTTGTAATCTATTCCCTCTTGAAAGATATTGTTGAACATTAAATCCAATATGCAAATAGGCAAACAGTTATAGAAAATTTACGTCAGTATCTTTATAGTCCCCTCCAGGTTCTATAACTAAATTGAATCTTAAATCAGCTTTTGACCACAGAAATGTTTCCAGTCCCTTTAGGGGTAATTTGTTATACAACCTTTTTGACGAAGAGACAGGAAGTTGCACTTCCAGCTTGGATCCGAAACTGTCTGTCTTTTCTCCTAAGGTAAACTTCAGTTCCTGACAGTTATCAGCATCCGTGATTTTATTAATGGTGATATCTCTTGTGTCTAAGACCTAATGAAATATTCAAATCTGGCATCTGAATTTAAAATTGTATTTATAGCCAAGTATAACAGTATTATATAATTATGCCCCTAGACATTCAGTTTGAAAGAATGGCAATTGAAAGATTTTAAATTAGGTTTAACTAACAAAAATTGTTTATCTAACAAAATACAAAATACTGAGAGAGAGAGAGAGAGAGAGAGAGAGAGAGAGAGAGAGAGAGAGAGAGAGAGAGAGAGAGAGAGAGAGAGAGAGAGAGAGAGAGAGAGATTTTACCAAGTTCTGGACTCCATCTTTCATTCTCTCCACTGCTATGTCCACATAGCCACAAAGCTTCCTTGAGTCAAAATCCACCTCCAGATTCAAATCCAGATTGATCACTTTACATTCATCAGGTCTGGCAAATGAGCAGGGGTCATCTGGACTTAGAGCTGCCATATCAAAAAGCTTTTATTCCTGTAAATCTGTAAATAATTGTTTGATCTTTAAAAATAATTAATCAAGACTCAACAAGAAAAAAACAACAGCATAAAATTTAGATAAAGATATATACATATAACTTTAAGATGCATATGAAATACTAAAATTCATATACATAATTTTGCTATTTTTTTGTAAATGAAATTAAAATAATGATTTTATTACTTATAACGGTTTGAAATATTGTCAGTTAATCATTTCAAAGAATTCTTACAAATTAAAAGTTGTAAAACTATAACGAATTACAGCTATAACGAAGTTCTTTCTACGGTTCCTTGAAATTCCCTATAAACCATAAAACATAAGGCACTGGCTTGTAAATATATTGAGTGTGCATGTCCTTTTACATAGATGTACATACAATATATTTAAAATAACTTCTAGTGCCCGTGCAATAAACAAATTTTTAGTCAGCCCGCGGGCTGACTAATTAAGTTAGGATGAAACTTCAATTGCGCTATTCTGGGAAGGAATTAGACAGTCCGTGGTAGAGAAATTCGTATAAGTTATAAAAGAGGTCAGTTTCTAGATCAATCTGCACTTCGACTGTCCATGGGTATCGTACGGAGTCGTGGTCCCGAGTCCGCATATATACATACATTTTCCCGACTCTCTTAGCAGGATTAGAGAACATACATATATATATTGGCAGTGGTAGATCATGATATTCAGAGAACAATTTTGCAAAGTTTCAACTTTAAGTAATAAGCTTAAGAAAGTGTGCAGTCATACACTGTGACTGTATGTACACCACCCTTGCTTGTCTCCTCACCTACAGCCATAAAACATAAAGGTGCAAACTAAATGTAAACACGCATATTGTAATGTTCTGGAAACTGTAAATCTCGTATATTTATAGATTGTGTATTCACTTTTATCTTAAAATTAATGACTTTCTTAGCTTTTTAAAAAGCTAACCTTGTGGGCTTTACATTATATATTTAGTCTGAACTGACATTCCACCTAAATTAACCTGAAAATTGAGACTATCAGCTGGCTACATAGAAATATAGGAATTGAAGTTTCTCATTGATTTCCACTGCATTATTTACTGTCAACCAGAGACATAAATAACATTGTTATTTATGTCTCTGTTGTCAACCGAACATAACACAGAGAATTAGAGATCATATTACTATGAATTGTCTAGTCAATGGACCCTACTTTCGTTTTCAATTTTAACACATACACGGCTGTTTTATGTTAAAAGTTGATTTAAAAAATTCATTTTCAATAAATGAAATTAAAATAATTACCTAAATTCTCTAAGAGTCTAAATTATTGAATCCCTTACTTATCAACGTTCAGAACAAAGCACAACGCTTAACGCAGTTTCGGTTTTGATGCCGGTGAATATCAACAGGAAGTGGATTCCATGTGGTGTTTTTGAATTTCCGCTGCGCGAGTTGTCACGTGACATTTCCATCCAGCAGTTCGGTGGGATTTATGTAAATGGAGAGTGCGATGCTTTACTGATGGAGTTTAATTTCTGATAAAGGTATGATGAACATCCGTAAATATTACCATGAAAAATCTCTTGTGAAAAACCTTTCTTCCGATTTTTTGTTTTTTAAAACGTTCTAAAGACGATCCATGGATGTTTACATGTTCCATGGTAACTCCATATTCGATAGACTTTCAGTAGTTGACGAAATGTCAATTACAGTTTTATTGCGTTTAGTTTTTCTTTTGGTTGAATGCGTTTAACATACAACTAGTATTTTTTCTTTTTTAATTTCTATGCCTTTAAAGCGAAAACTTTTTCGAATGATTTTTACATGTCTTGTTTGTTTAAACTTTTGGAGATCCTTTTAAAAAATCTATATTTTAGTTGCATATCGAACAGTTAGGGTATTGAAACAGTTTTGCGAAATTCACTTATCCAAGTTGAAGAATCCCCTAGAGCTCGTTAATTATTTATACTAATTATATTCATTTACCCGTGGATGTTATTTTTTTTTCATTTAAAATACATGTTTATGTTACTTAATAGTGCATATCATACTAAAATTACAATACAAGATGGAAGTGTTTATATGTAGTTAATGTATTTTTTTTCATTATTTTTATTTTTTAAATGGAAACATCATAATTATGATACGTTAATTTTCAAATCTTTATTGTTTTCTGCAACATTAATTTCTTTCATTTTATATCTTATTTTAAAATTCATTAGAGAGAGTTTTTGCCTTAAGTTTGTTATAATATGTTTGCCTTCTCAACAGAGTGATCAATTAATCTCTTCTCTTTATAAAATTGCAAATTTGGTTTGATTTCGATACAATTAAATTCTATGATTTTTTAAGTTACAGTTTATATTTATAATTACCTGTGAATAACAAAATAAAAATGTAATTTACAGTTTACTTACTTTACTTACTTAGTCCTCTTCGTGCTGGTTGGCACGTAAGGTCGTAAATAATTTACAGTTTTGGTATTTGTAATCCTTGACAAATTAGGACAATTTTGAATATTTTATTTATTATGATTTCATTGTTGTAAAATCCTATATTTTTCTAGTGACTAAGGTCCACATTTACCACCACTTTTTTTAAGGCTATAATATACTATAATTCATTTTAGGCCATTAAAATTCATTTTATTAATAAGCTATTTTATATATTAAATAATGTAAGTGCATCATCATCTTAGTCAATAGAATTTTATGAGATTATGTATAACTGGATATATTTTTGTAGAATTTTGTGCTGTCAACTCAACCACAATAGATTCAATCACCAAAAAAAAGTTTTTTATTGGTTATAATGATAATCAATTCAAAAATTCCATATATATATATATAAGTACCAGGAAAAATAAATGTACTTGATTAAATACATATTGTGAATTCAAATCAGTGGATTTTGCATCTGTGAGCAGGAAGGAAATACAGATTATAGTTACAGATATAATAATATATTCTATGTGCATCCAATACTGTTCATTCTTCAGTGAACATCTGCAGACTCTCATTTATTTGATTTCATGACAAAAAGATTTATATATCTTGATATAGGACATGTTGATTATTTTTAACTTATAAAGATATCTTTTTTTTTCAACAGATAATATATATATATAGCTCTTGATCAGGGATTGAATTAGATGTATGCAGGTATATAATATCATTCCAAGAAATAAACTTTTTTTCCTAAAATTTTGACAAACTTGCGACTTCTGATACTTGTGATAAAATTGGCTATAAGGTATAAATAATTGCTGCCCACTCAAAATTATTAGATTAATGTTTAATATGTTTAATATGTTAATATACCTATGATATATACAGAAGTTTTTAAGTGTGTACCTTAGGCATATACATTAAGATAAATAAAGAAAAGAAATAAAAAGCACGATAAGTGATTTCTTCCTCTCTCAAGCTTGTCAAAATATCCATTGAATGGGAGTGATGTAAAATCCAGAACTGCTTAGCGATAATTTGTCCTGATTAAAATGCAGGGAACAGTTGACTTGATTATATTTAAATGACAGCAGTGACTTTTTCAGTTAATCTGAAAGGAGGCTTGAAATATAGAAATTAAATGCAGTATTTAATAGATTTAAATCCCCGTTTTTGCAAAATGCAGTAAGTATTGAGTTATTAATAAGAAGGTTTTGGAGTCGTGCCGATTTTTGTTGTTTAGTAAAATTAATCCTTTCTTTAAATGTCTTACATTTCAGATGCTTGATATCTTCAACATGTTTTTGGAGAACAAAAGAAGAGTAACACATACCCAATTGGATTAACAAGTGAAAGAATATTGTTCATATTTGTAAGGTGATCTAATTAAATCGTAACCTTTTGATTTGAAATGTGTAAAACTCGGGGTAAATATATGGAGCTTCTCCTGTTGAATTCATAGGAGCTAATTAATGCTCTTATTAAAGTGCGACAGAACACCCATTGGATGGTTTCAAATGAAAATGGATCAGCAATATTATTACGAAAATAAAACCGGCTTGATTATTAATAACTTAATACAATGCAAAAAGCCATGAGCCATGCATTATGTGTGGGGGTTTTCGGCGATTGGTAACTCCGCATTGTGGATGAAATACTTGTGTTATTATTTGGCTTGATCGAATGTGCTTTCTGACGTTTTCTTAGTGGAGTATGGGAAACAGGTGTGGCCGAAAAGAAGCTGATGTGGATTCATCATGGCAACAGCAGAACAAGGAGTTTGCGACAAACCCTGTGTACAAATACGTAAATTTTGCCGGTGGCGGGAAGTTGATAGATGCGTACAAGACAGGGGGAACTGAGGCAGTTGAGAAAATTGCAAAAACGGAGATTCTACCGTTTTTGTACAATAACGGAAATGGTGCTATTATTACTAGGTTGGATCACATAAAATGGCAATGCCGTATGCAGGCTAAATTTACGGTAAATATTACTTTAATTTTATTTATATGATTTTACTTATTTTATGTTAAAATCCATAATATGACATTTACATCTTTTTGACATCGGAAATTTAAAAAAAAAATGTGTTTTGCAGGTACTGACTTATTCACATGAACTAGATAGGAACTTACAATTTCATTACTTACATTTTAGTATATAATTCTTTGTAATAACGTTCCATTTAATTGTTAATATTTTGATAATTATAGGATTTTATAATTATAAACTTTCTTCAAAATGCCAGAGATATGATATGGCTTAATAGATTGGAAAAAATGATAAGTTACCGGTACTTTAAAGCTATACACGCTATAGTTTGCGTCAATTTTGAATAAAGGGGAAAATGTATGTGTTTGATTACGAATAAAAGTTACCTTTATGCTGTTAATTATAATGCTCAATTCGATCACGTAACAAATATATCAAATATTAAACAATAAAAAATATTTATTTTCCTGCCAGGAAAGTAATGCCTCCTCGTGAATATCAATCTATCACGTGATATCGACAGCTAAATTTAGTCTATCATACCACAACTGGTGAAGAGTCAACATCTTCATAATTGTGATAGTTTCACAAAGGAAAGGGTATTTTCAGTAAAGCATACATTTCTCCGATATACGAGTACAAAAAAAAGAAAAAAATACAAGCCTGTGAGTAGATATGAATACTTCCTTTAAAAAAATGACGTACACCTGTGTTTTTCCCCTATGTGCTATTTATAGATCCTATAAGTGTTAATGCAGAAGTAAGGGTATCGTGAATGACAAACGTATTTTACTCATTATACATGTATGTATTTCAAACTAACAACTGTTAAGCATATTAAAAATCAAGTTGGATATTTAATTAGGCAAAAAATAACGACCACCTAGTTCTCCGCGGACATGCGTAATGAGGTCGGTTTCGCTCTTCCTTCATCAATATTCATGAAAAGGTATATTTTCCTAGCAGAAAAATAAACAATTAAAAATCTATATCTTTGTAACGAGATGGAATTCACCATTGTAATTTACAGATTAAGGATAACTTTTATAACTAGACAAACACATGCGTTTTCACTGTCATTCAAAATTGACGCAAATTATAGCGTGTATAGCTTTAAATTTTGTCTCTATAAATACAGAGAGATAATGGGATTTATGACAACAATATGTCTATTTTTGTATTTCATCCTGGCTATTGAGAATTGATTTATGAAAAAAGAATGAATTCAGTAGCTCCAGAATTTATACTTGTTTAAGTAAAACTGAGATGAAACTGTTTATCATAAGGCCTATTTATAAAGGACTTAACAGTTAATAGATGTTCAAACTCCATAGCTATTGAATATATTTTTATGATATATTGACTCGATTGCCATGCAATACAGTACTGTGGAATAAATTTTATTCGCTGGGGTCAATGTTCGTGGTTAGCAAAAAATTTTCTCACTCCAATTTGTGGGGACATAATTTCGGTGGAGGCAAGTTGGGGATCATTTTATTCTTGGGGATGTAAATTCATGGGCAAGAGTTACCCCCAAAAGCAATGAACGATGGTTCCCCACGAACAGTGATTCAGCCTCTGAATTAAAATAAAGGTTCAATAATTTTCTTAATGCCTATGAAGGTAAAGTGTTATAGTAGCTGCATTCAAAATTGTAGCAACTAGCCTAGCCACTAGGTCGTAGATATCTATCTCTATTTAACTGACCGCAAGGTTAGCCTCTAGGTCTCAGATTTGAAGTTAGAAATATACACTAAAGACTAATTACATCCATTGAAAATAATTTGTTAATTTCAAGCGGAAATCATGTTTGTTACAAAGTGGTAACTAAGGTGGCATTCTTGATTTTGATGCCTATAGCACAAAATATTCAGGCTACAAATATCCACGTAGTGGCTAGGCTAGCGTACCTTTCAACTACATAGCCCTACGTAGCAGCTATGATTTTGAACACAGCCCAGTAATAAGTTGAGGAAAGGAAGGATAGATTCCTAAGAAAGTGGTCATGTAAGATAAATACTAGCTGCACTAGACAGAATAACCTTCAGCTTAATTGCTACAATGCCATGCTCATCGCACATAAAACTTCATAGTTAACAAATATACACGTTTGGTTCCGTTCTTCTGACACAGTTTTTTTGCTTTAGATCCAGTAGTATAACGTCATCATTTTATTTTGGTCCTCAGATCTGTGACATTTTTTTAAATGCCCAGTCTCTGTTTTGTCGTCAGAGCCGAAAAAAAAAAAAGAACTAGAAATAATTACGGATATGATAGCTTGTAATTAGGTTTTTGTTTAATGTAGCGTAGATCTATAACTAACTTAGAATCACGTCATTGGGTGATAGAAGCTCGACTGTAAATGTTTGAATGCCAGCTTTACTGAGTTGTAATGTCAATAAAAAGCCAGCTAGGGGGAGAAAAAAAAAAATGAACAACGTTTTGCAAAACTGGATACGGCTGACGTAATTGTTAATTGTGTAATGTGCATTTAATAAACGACCCTGTTATAAGACTATAGGAATGATATAAAATTGCACGAATATATATGTACAGGTTGTCCTTGATTTATTTAACCCCTTTCTGCTTTGGCTGGTGTGAGTGCTTAAAATATTGCCGAGGGGTCGATTGGCAAAGCCTATCATAAGTGTTTAAGTCTCGCTCAGAAAAAGGCATTGATTTTCTATTGATTTTATTATTACACCTTGCTGGTAATTGAAAATTTACCATTCAGATTGGGCTTCCAAAAATTTATTTTACACAATGAACTGTGTGTGTTGGTCAGATAACAATTGAATGTATAAAAATAGGATGTGTTTAACTTATTGAACACCCCCCCCCCCCCTTTCCAGCAACCCGAATCATACGTTTTAAGGAGGTTGGAGGGTCTATAAATTCGTAACCCATACGATCTACCTAAAAATTTTAGATATAAATATTGTAGTAATAAACTATCATGGAGTAAAATAAATCCTATTCATATTTTAATAATTATCTTTATGCAAATTAAGCTCTCCATAATAAGGAAATAGCAGATACCAAGCATTTTAATATATACCTAGATGACGTGTAAAATTGACCTCATTCCCAGCTGACTATTTGGGACCCGATCAATTTTCCCAAATATGCGTACATAGCTGAAAAGTTAAATAAGGAATGGCACACCTCCATTTTGTGGTTACCTTATCTTTGGAAACAATAGTAAAATTGACCCTAAGCTATAATATATAACCTTATAATCACGTTTTTTCTTGCACATTTTTGTTGTTTAACGGTGCAGCTAATGATAAGGACATTATCATTTATGTAACTAAATGTATGTCATTGATTTGAATAGTCCTCTAAAATTAATGTTTTGGATGTGAAATCAATTTCATTTTCCAATACTTTTAAACTAACTTATCAGTTTACAGACATGCACTTTCTGAACGTTATCTCCCGCCCCACCCCCCAAAAAAAATCAGACATGCTCGTATATATATATACACAATTATTTAATAATGTATATGAAACATTCAGAATTCCTTTCATTCAGCAGTGTATTTCGCCCAGAATTTAAGAATTTTAAATCTTTCATTTTCTGCTTCAGCAGTTATTCAATTTTTTTTAATATGGTTTTTTTTTTTTTTTTACAATATTTTTTTTTTTTTTGGGGGGGGTGGATACATTAGATACAACAATGTGCTAGATCTGAGTTACCGGATACATTTTCTACGGAAAGTAAATTGGAAGTCCCACGATGATTCTTACTATTAAATCCTGTTATCATGGTTATCGCAGGGAAAAAAAAGTAGGGAAAAGTCCTCTTCATTAGCTGACATTAATTTTTAATTACCCTGTACTTCAAAACATGATAAATAACTGTGATGAATAAACCCTTACCTATTTACTGTCGAACCTTGTTAGCGGGGAGTCAGATTATATAATTCACTGGTTAATGCAAACTGTGTGCACTGCATGCAATTACGAGTGAATTAGGCGTGTTCCTTTTAGTTGTGTTATTGCTAAAATATTCTTGATCTTCGTTAATGCCTTTAAGTGTAACACTAAGTATTTACAAGATGTTTATATATTGAACGACATCCAGATTTGTAAAATACGTCTTTGGACCATGTGAACTCTAGTTCGAGATTACGCAAGCTGGATATTACGTTGAGCTGTTCGTTGGCAATGAAAAAATACATAGATCTATGAGTGAAAAACAACTGTAAAGCTGTACTTAGTGGGTTACGTTCTGTAATCTACCTTGTTGACATTAAGTCTATTATTATATAAAATTTATAGGCTTAATGGATTCAACCAAAATGTTTTTAAATGCGTTTATTTTTCAACTTTTAGATTATTTTAGGCTCTTTTTCTACATCTAGCTGTCATTGTAGAATCTTATTTTGTGAATTTTATTGGGAGCTGATTTTAATCAACTCTCCTATGCAGTTACTCTGGCAAACCGAAAGTGAAACAGTGTTTGGACCTTAAAGCACAAATCATCACCGCTGACAAGTCTTAGTTCTTGAATATAATAGAAAAATTCGATGTAATGTATGCTGAAGCATTGTTTTTCAAGGAAACTTATCTATAAACACTTTGAAAATAGTCAGATTATATATAATACAAACAATTTAGAGATTTTTGTAGTCTCATATATTCCTACGCCAGAGTTTAATATAGTCTTGTTCAACCAAACGCTTGGCTCTCTCCGTAAATCTCCGACAAAGAGAGAGGCTCTCTTGCTTGTCGGAGATTAATGGAGACAGCTGAGCATCTGGTTGAACGAGACTGGAGTTCAATATCAATAGTGCTTGGATCCATACAATTTTTAGAATTGTTTCAATTACTAATATATAGTTTAAAATCTATCTTTAAATATTACACAACATCATTCATATGGAGTTTCTCTAAATTCTTGTCTGAAAAGTCTAATTGAAATTCATATTATGAAAAAAAGCATAATTTAAATACAGACTAGACACTAATTGCCACGCAAATATAAGTTGATTTTAAAATAAATGATAATCAATAAAATCAACTCCCGTCAGTACTTCAGTACTTTGATTGTAAATGATATTAAAGTCTTGAATTACTTAATTGTAGGTTATTGATATTTTTAATGTCAACTATGATTATTTTCATCAAAACCCACTCAAATATTTAAATTTTAATTGAATACTCAAAATAAATGTAGATATATATGCAGTTTGGCATGATAAAATATGCATGCGATGAAAGGATTATAGTGTTTGTAATTTCATAGCACCACCACTTGGAGTTTCCATTTTTGAGTACTTGGCCAGACCATTCCTTTGTCACCAGTGCAAAGTATGAGGTCGGAACGTTTACCACCAATTTCCCATGTTGACACACTAACTCCTTCATGATAACAATGTTTACCTTCAAATCATTCAGTTGAAATTGGTTTGAAAATAATAGGTTTAACACAGATTAACCTTTGTTTGGATATATCTGAAAAGAAAAAAAGGGGGATATAAAAATATCTTTGACTATTAAGATTTGTCTCCCCTTGTTCAGGAAAAAAACCCTTTTTGCTCTCCCTTTGTTCCTTATAAAGATTTTTAGTCCATATAATCTTATAATCTGTTATGATAGGTGGAATTGAATCCCCCCCTTGTCATGCTTTGTAAGATCAAACATTAGTTTGTCTATTTAACCCTGGCCAACGTCAGTTCAAAGGGGCAAATTTGGGACAACTGGTTATTTGGGTGACGGGAGAAGGTGGGTGGGTCAAGTAGTACTAGAATTTGAGCACATACAATCACCGACCTGTCTGTTTTGACAGTACAGTTAGTGATTTGTTAAATTGTTGCAGTGCTGCAGATTGAGTAAACATGCAGCTGTATTTTTTATGATAGTTGCAGGAACCAAAGCCTATATGAATAGCACTAATGCATACTATAATTTGAAGGCTGAAGATCAGTGTACTGTGAAATGAAAATACATAGCTTTAAGGTCGGTAGTGGGTTTAAAATATTGCACCCTCTGCGCAGGGTATTGCGCATTACTGTTGTAAAACACAAATTTAAAGTAAAATGTTTAATGATACACGTTATCATGGAACGTTTTTATTTCAGGAAAATTACTTATCAAAACATTTTTTTAAGTGAAATGAATCGTTAGAATAATGTCAGAAGTATTTCAATTTTTTCGTTGCTTCTTCAAAATCGACGTTTTTGTTGTCGGAGTGAACGTCTTAGAATGACGTCAGTTGAGACTCTGACGTAACAATTGACAAAAATTAACGTCGTGCATTTTCTATTACAGCGTCAATAATTAAAATCAAAACTATAATTTGCAAAATAAACACATATACACGAACTTTTTATGTTCTGTGTGAGTGGAAATGCATTTTTTCTTCTAATACAAATAAAATTAAATTTGATTCGTAAACATCCCTTTGGTTTAAACAATTCTATAATGTAAAATGGCTGGCACGGCACATTTATAGGATCAAACTATGAGGACGGATAGCCTAAAAACCATCCGATCAATTTCGTTTTAATTTGGCAAACAGTTTACTTATACGTTAACCTTCCATTGCTGAAAATTTAAAGAAAATCGTATGTTTGTAATTTTTTAAATATGAAATTGAAAATGAAAACCCTCGTTTTCCTGTATAATCCTATATAAAATGTCAGTGATGAATCGGACATTCGACCAAAATTTGAGCGCGACAAACAGATAAACTATCTGGTCAATTTACTTTATATTTTGTACATAGTTTACTCATAAGTTGACATTTCACTGTAAAAAAATTAAAGGAAAGCGCATGTTTGAAACATTCTCCCCCGAGACTCCTTAAACATCAGTGAACTTATTTTCCTTCATGCAGGTACATGTTTATTGCCTTTTGACTTAATTTAAGTTATAGGAATAACTTGAACAATTTAAACAAAACACATTTTCCCCTCCCAATCAAATTAACAAAGGTTACGAAGAAAATAGGATTTGATATTCTTTAGAAGGTTAGATTCCGGGTTATCCAAATTCTTTAGTTTTCCAAAGAATGTCCATACTCCAAGGGATATAGAAATAACAGTTCGTGCGATTGAACATTAACCAATTTCAAACAAGAGGAGCAAAAATATACGTACAAGTGAACTCAAAACAAAATCACAATTTACAAAATATAGGAGACTGTCAATTGTATATTTGTCATAAAAACTGCTACATGTATCACAGTCAAAATGCCCATTGTGACTATAGTTAACACACAACATGATTGCCGATTGATGGAGGTAACTCCAGCAAAAAAAAATTCTACAGAAAACTACCTATAAAAGATACAGCAAGCCAAATTATTATGACAGCTACATACATGACTAGGAAGCAAGTTTCTATTGTTTTGTTGCTGTTTTATTTTTTAACGGTTTATATATTTATAATTTGTATACTTAATACATGATCATCATTAACTTATTTGTTTCCACATGCAGGGTTCAACAGTGTGGGAGACTCGAACAGACGAACAGCTGCTGAATGAGTATAAAGAGGACTACTTCAACAAAGTGGTCCCTCACGAGGCATGCTGGGACCTAAACAAGAGGGGAGGGGTCGGGGAAACTCCATTCCAGATCCTCTATCTGGTGGACTCGCCCGCGCATCATGCTGTGGGGGAAATCCTCCTCCGACTCTATCCTAAACTCAGCCTGGACGTGTATGAAGGGGAGGAATATTTTGGTAAGTTTTATGTCACTAGAGAATATTGGTTTTTACTCATATGCTGTATACAATGTTATTTTTGTCCCCGTGTAATTATTGCCCTTCTACTCTTGCAAACAGTTCGCCCAAGCCGCTTTGAATAGTTGTGTCTATAGTGAGATGATTTGAAACATTTCAATTCAACCGATCTTAAATATGATTCGGCCGCTGACAAAAAAAACCCCTCAAACTTTTGCAACTTTTTTTTTTGCAACAAATTCCAAATTAATGCCAATATGAGAGACACTTAAAGGGTTTGTTAGTGACTACGTTGATGACTATAAATAATTGCGACCATAGGGATATCTTGCTTACTTGCAGTTTTAAATCACACAAGAACAAAAGTTGTTATATCGTGCATGTATACTCTATACAAGGAAATATTTGTCCACATTTTATATAGACAGGGTGAATTCAAGACAATTTTTGTAACAGTTGAACTTAGATATCTCGAAAACTAGTATCTCAAATGCAATGGATATGTCGAAGTGATTTGTTAGTCCCAACCACTTATTTTTTAAGTATTTTACCCTTGATACACAGGGGCATCGTATCCGCTCTACACTCTATGACATATATATAATAATACACAAGGGAAGAATCGAAAGTAGGACACGAAATGTAAACAATGTCAAAAAACAACTTACTTCACAAAAGTTACGCAAATCCTCGCACACATTGTTGCAAATGTTGTCAAAAAACACGTTCACACTCAAATATTCCTAATAAACTCGGTAAAAAGCGTTTTTATCCCATTAAAACCGCTGTCTGCTGCAGAAACCCAATCTCTTCGCCCAAGAAAAGATAACTCTGTACTTTCTCTCTCTATATGTTCAGTAATGATAGTAGAAATTTCGGCGGTAAACTGTAAAATGTCTGGGGAAATTTTAAATATTTTTTTCTTCTCTAAAATGTTAATGGAAAACTACGTTGGTGTTCACATAAAAAAAAAATTATATTATTTTTTTATTCAATAATTAAAATACTCATAATTCATTTTTCGTCTTTGCAATTATTCCAATTTAAACCTTCAAAATTAATTGTCGTTGCCTAAGAATTTCAGCATTGTTTTAATTGTCAATATCAAATTACTAGCCTAGTATATTTACGTTTCTACAAAAGATTAAATGATAGGAAATATATTAATTTGTTTTTTAAATTACGCTAATTAAAGTACATGCCAAATATATCGGAACGCATGTTAACTTATTATGCTTACGGTAGTAACATATACGACGAAAATTTTCCCAGACATTTTACACAGTTTACTGCCGAAATTTCTACTATCATTACTGAACATTATTACTATAGAGAACTATCATTACTATAGAGAGAAAGTACAGAGTTATCTTTTCTTGGGCGAAGAGATTGGGTTTCTGCAGCAGACAGTGGTTTTAATGGGATAAAAACGCTTTTTACCGAGTTTATTAGGAATATTTGAGTGTGAACGTGTTTTTTGACAACATTTGCAACATTGTGTGCGAGGATTTGCGTAACTTTTGTGAAGTAAGTTGTTTTTGACATTGTTTACAAATCGTGTCCTACTTTCGATTCTTCCCTTGTGTATATATATATATGTCATAGAGTGTAGCGCGGATACGATGCCCCTGTGCTTGATATCTCGAATACTCGCACATCTTGAAGTTTTTAAACAGTCCCATCTAGTTTGAGATAACATAGTTTGACTGTTATTAGAAAGAGTATCAATTTCTAACTATGTCTTGCCAAGCGAAATCATTACCAAGTGTAGAAGGGCAAAAAAAAAAACATGGGACCAAAATAGCCTTGTAATACAGTATATGAATTAGCAGTGGATGTATATAAATGCATACAAACCATTAGTCGGTGAATTAACATTGGGGGTAAACTGTCAAAATCAGTTGTTTTATATGACCTAAACTCATTGTGTATATAATCAGCAGAAAGTTTCAATGGATTTTTCCATCTGTTCTGACAGTTACAAAACTGCATGTCAAACATGGCTGATTTGAGCAATTTATGTGATGAAAAAGTACTTACTGATCAAGTGTACATTTGATTAATCATGCATTTTTAATAAACAAAAAATGTGAGAAAGAGAGATCAAGAGAGAGAGAAATAGAAAACCACCTGTGTTTTAAATGACTATCAACACACTTTTTCTCATTAATTGGTTCATTAAGAATTTATTTTGGATGCAAATTGGTGACATCTCTACTTTATCAGAAGAGTAAGGGATGTTTTGTCAATATTCTGTTTTATTCAGCAGTTTTTGATATTTCACCATTTGATGCAAGCAAAGCATGATGGGTATTGATTATCGCACCCTTTGCCAGCTCTGCCGGGTATATAATGGAGATTGCAGAAAAACAGAGTTTGTAACTTTGACCGCGCCAGTGTGAACTGCTAGAACTAAATCATTTGCACAGTTCAAGGGGAACTCCACGTAAGATTATTACCATGGAAACTGCAAAAAAAAACCCAAAACTTTAAGATGTCTGAGAATACCTGCGTTGATTGTAGATATCTGCTAGTCTGCTTTACAGCAATCGTTTTGCATGAGAAAAGAAACAAATTTTATTTTCTTAGTTTATGGTGAAATGATTTGAATAATTGGCTCTTATTTGTTGGAAAGCAGAGTCCTGTTCTCGTAGAGTCGGGTGTTGGGATACCGACAGAGATTTAATGTTCTTGCACAGAATGACGAGGCAGATTTATTTAGCTCCAGTTAATGATCCCCATTTCTTCAAATGGCTGTAGTTTTTTTTAACAGGGTTGCTATAATGGCTTTTATTTTCTATTTTTCCACAGATATAAAAATTATTTTTTTTTTTTTGGAGGAGGATAATTAACTTCAAATGCGTGGCCTATCTCAAGGTTGATAATTATCTGAACAAACATGACAAAAGGCACAAAAGCTTGCTACCACAAATAAATATGTTGATTGTTAAATATCATGGGTAAATACTTCTCTTTTTATTGGCTGTTTGACGCGAAGTGATTTTTCCATAAGTTTTTTAAATGCGTAAATAAAAAATAAAATGTTGCTAATATATAGATATTAGATGATTCTGTGCATCCCTATGCATGTCTGTAGAATGGTAATTAATCCAGATGTATTTAATTTTATTATCGTGACTAATAAAGCTGATGATTAATGCAGAAATAATTACATTTTATTTAGCTAATGTTTACCGTAATTGCAAAAATTGATCATTTCAACCCCACCACCACAACCCCCTTCTGTTAATCGGGATCCATTCTTTTCTTTAACTAGTAATTATATGATATGCTCTTGTATTTTATTGACTTTATGCATAGATTTTAAATCTCAACATTTTTAAGTGTTTTAAATTTTGATTACAAGAAATTGTTATAAATAAATATGCAGTTTACATGTGATTCAGAAATAACTTAAAAAATGACAGAATAAATTGATGTGCCAAGGAATATAAGTCAAGGTCATTTGAAACTCTCCCAGTACCATATTTTTATCACTGTAAATCAATAAGGTCAATTAAACGTCAAATGAAGTGAATTGAACTTAGATGTCGATACGTTAAAAAAAGTATCAAGATATTGATATCTTGATTATAAGGTCATGCAGGCTGTTTGGTCAACAGATTAACCAGAAATTAAGATATGCCTTCAACATTTAAATATCATATTTGGGGTCATGAATGAACAATTTTTTAGTAGATAAAACATACAAATAGTTTAGATTTAAAATTTGAACTTTTTCCTATATCTTTATACAAGACTCTTCATCTAAAGGAGATAAATAGAGCCTAAAAAATGGTAATGACCATTGAACCCTCTTAAATGGTCAAATGTACCAAAACAGAGCTTGGCAGTATGAGTATCTTACACATGTACAGGTATTTTAATTTGATTAATTTAAGTCAAGTGCACCAAAGTTGAACTCAGTGCTAGCAATGGAAACCTTTGACCCAATTTGATGAAAACAATAACCATGCACTTAATCTATAGCGCAAAATGTTCGCCATTTGGTACTATTAAAAAAAAAAGATCCATTGTCAACATTAAGCTATAGTTTAGTTGCTTTATCTCTAATGAAAATTCTGCGATCTAGCTGACGTAGCCGACATGACACAAGTTTTAATTTTTTCCCTTGTGAACGGCATATACTAGTTACGGATAATCCATACTACGGATGCTCTGTTCTTAAGTTTGGTAATGGATTCGTACCAGATTCAAACAGAAACGTTGGATTATAGGAGGAGAAAAGATTTCAAGTAAATCAATGTTAGATTTCTAGCCCAGATCTCTCGGCCTTGTGGTTTAGATAAGGTATTTCTTGCTACCTTCATTCAGCGTTCTGTTGACAGAGCAAATGCCTCCCTAATACACCTCTAAAACATTGGAGGGGAAAATTCTGTTCTTTGGTATCAGCTACCATAATTGTATTGATCTTAAGTTCTTATGAAAATTGCTTTGTTATGAAGCAAAGTAATAAAAAAAAATTGAGATTTTTTTTTTGCTGTTGAGAACATCCAAGCAATATGGCTCCTTGAAACTTTCATGATAATTATCTGGTGTTGTAAAAATTTGTAATTTCAATTCATTGAAAATTTAGAGGTTATTTTAAAAAATAATGATATATTGCTCTTAAAGTGTACTATATAAACTAGAAAGAACCCAATGTTCTGTATAGTGTTGGTAAAAAATTGTAAATGAATTAATATGTATTCAAAATGCCAAATGCATGCAAAAAGCTTGAGGAAGAAACAGTTTCCAATCCTATATTGTAATATCAGCTTGTGGACAAGGTTGGAATCTGATGGCCCTAATGTGTCCTAGCATAGAAAATAAAAGTGCTTTACAAAATGGGCTTCTCTGCATGTGTATAGACATGTATTTATAGTCAACAATTGGCAGTAGATGATTCCATGACCCCACAATCATACCAAAATTCCCCTTTCAACTCCTTAATCCCACCCCCCACCCCTTCTTTGCAAAATTGCTTCTACTGTAACCTGATCAGTATTGATACTTTTGTTACATCTTCTGGAGAAGATGTTAACTTTGCATGGGTACCTTTGTACCGAACATGTAGTGCATACAGTACAAAATTAGAAATTATAGTCACACGAAGCATCTTATCATGTTTATACAATACATATAGTACGTCAAAATCAATGCTCTTAAATCTGCACAAGCACATGCAACAGTAGTGGTATTTAAGTGAGACTTGAGCGTCTGCATGCAATCATGTTTATCAGCTCTCTTGATTGAATTGTAACGCGATAGTCAAGCAATAATCAACATATTATTTACACACCGTTTTTGATGACAGTAAAATCTACCTTGGAGGGTTCTCTTCCATTGTCAAGCCAAAAACTGAAATCAAAAGCTGGGTTTAAAAATGAGAAAAATCAATTTGAAGAGGTCTTTGAGAGTAGAAAATGATAGGTTTAATATGACTATGGCAGGATGATGGTAAATTTAAAGGATGTGCCATATTCTCATTTAGTTGATATGCATTGCCAAGTGTAATGTAATTCAGTTCAGAATACATCACTATAAGTAATTTTGAATTCATTCTGGCTATGGAATTTTAAGTATATTGAATTACTTGAGCTGAATTCTTAACCTCAGTTTGATCTTTAAATTTCAAGATTTTATGTACAGATTGGTTAAATTATATTTCTTTCACCAATTCATTGTATTGAATAATGAACAGATCCTTTGCAGCAAAACAAGTGTTATCCTTTTAACTCTGCCATCTACAATTTGATATGTCAATTATTATAATTCTTAATTCAATTGCCACCTGCAAAGCAATCTTGTTGGTTATGTACCTGCCTGCTCTTTTAAAAACAAAATCCGGTTCTTTTTTTTTCCATTGTTGTACTTCTTGAAATTTACATTGGTAATGGCAAGGAATCAGATTTAAAAAGAAAAAAAAGAAAATTTTGTGCTTAAATTTGGAGAAAAACTCTCTTGCGCTGAAAGGACACAGATATTTTGCATGTAGATTGCTGAATTCTTCCTTTGGCTGAGTTTTTTAAATGGATGAGATCTTTCTTGTTTTGTTTATTATATATGTAGGTATATGATATATTATAAAGATCATCATGCATTTTGATGGAGTTTCTGATGAATTCGTATAACTTATGTTCACACTGTAGGGAAGACATATATGACAATGATATTAGGTTCAAGGGAAAAATTAGTCTGACTGTTATTTTTCTACAGTGTATTACATGTGTATATAGATATTGAACAGATTTTTTGTTATGTTTTAGGATCTACAGTAAAACACAGTTACAATGATGATGCTTATAACAAATTAAAGCTTACAGCAAAACCAGTTTCATCTATCTCCCTAATAGTAAAACTGTATTTAGAACTCATATGATAATAATGAATAACAGTTACCAATATGAATTATCAAAACTGAACTTCCACTAAAACTGTGTTTTAATGTTACTGCATTTAAAAAAGGTCAAGGTCATTCAGTTCCAAGGGTTAAATATGCTGCACATCAACAGTGACGCATAATTGTTTCATAAATTTTCTGTTGCAGCATAACAGATCACTATTTTCAGATATTTTCAATTAAAACAGGTTTTTTTTTACATAAAAGATACTTTTTCATTTGTTACTGATACATTTCTTTTTATTTTTCAGGGGAGAGTGCCCTGCATATAGCCATTGTGTTTGGTTGTCTGGATGCTGTCAAACTTCTTATTGAAAAAGGTGCTAAAATAGACCAGCGAAGCACAGGGCGATTCTTCCTGCCTGAAGACCAGAAGAAGGGCCATACAAAGACCACAAATTATGAAGGTTCGTTGTACCCTCCAATCCCTTTATTGATCTGTATCATTTCTCTTTTATTTACTCTGCTCTTTCCTTCTATTTTTCTTCTAATTCACTACATGCTTTTATTATTCCTTTGATTTTTTTCCATTCCGTACATTTTTTCTCTCTTTTTTTTTTGCACCCCATCTCTCTCTCTCTCTCTCTCTCTCTCTCTCTCTCTCTCTCTCTCTCTCTCTCTCTCTCTCTCTCTCTCCTTTTACTGTGCTCCTAAATCTTTTGAAAATACAAATTTTTGTTAAATAGAGAAAATAAAAAGACATCTTTTTGCTAGTTGTCAGTTTTAAAACCATGTTTTGAATTGGATTTAAATTGGAACAGACAGTTTATGACTTTTAATGTACATATTTTGAAAATTAATTCACTTTATGACCAATATCATGGGTTGCAACATTATTTAAATGATCATTGCACTATTTGTATGTGTTTTGAGATGATAAAAAGGCAAACACTTAACAAGAAACTGCTTCAGTAGAAGCATCAATAAATGACAGCGTGACAAATATTTTGTTACATGATTAATGAAGAAGGGGGCCTGGAAGTGCATTAGAAGACAAATGTATATCGGTTAATGTTCTCCATATACAATATGACACTTAGAATCTATTGGCCCAGATAAATTTACGGTACATGTTTTATGATGGTTACATACCAACTCTTTACAAGTCTGAACGAATGTAAATGAAAAATGTTGATTTTTAGCTACTGGTAGAAGCCTTGGGAAAATGAAATTATAAAAAGTCTTGTCATAAAAAATTCTTATATAAATGGATTACGTAAAATAATGACGCTTAGAATAATTTTTGAATCAAGTGATTTCTGTGTGTTATTCTTAACTGTCATGGAGCATGAATGCAACATAGTGGAGTTTTCTATGTATTGTGATAAATTAGTTCTTTCCAAACCATTGGAAGCAATGCTATTGAATATTGAAAAAAGTCAAACCCTGATTAATATTAATGAAACATTTGTGAAATGTGTTCGTTTTTGTTGAGTGAGTTATAGGCAGTATGGTTGAGGTCTTCTCTGAATTGAATTAACAAAAAATTATCAATGAATAAATATTTAAACTACTTCTTTGAATTTTCTCTGTGGTGATCCAGAAATAATTGAATAATCTAGTGCATTTGCAAAAAATTAACAATTGAATTGAATTGTCGTCTTTATCATGGCTGCATTCATATCTTCTTATTTTGTCTGCAGACAACATTGTGTTGTTTGGTAGATTGTTTAGTTTTATTATCCGACCACTCCCATGTTTTGACAAGAGCCCCAGAGAAACAGACCCTGATAGCTCCATGTCATCTTAGATGATGGTTAATTCTGTTATTACCCATTATAATTCTGGTCTAACAATTTTTTAAGCTACCCGCCTGTGGCACCCAATTTATCTGTTGAATTCAGTCAATAGCGAGCGAGAGAGAAAAAGATTGAGAGAAAAAAAGATATGCTGGTGTCGGTTGGTTACAGGGCCTTTGCATCCAAAAATAGCCAATCACGATCTTTTTATTATTTTTTTTTCTAAATCTGAGTGTGATGGCGTCAGTGACTAGGATATTAAAAACATCCTTTTAGGTCTTCAAAGTGTGTAATCAGAGTTTGTTTGAGTTCTTGTCATATGTGATGCTGTGTTATAAGTTCAAATTTGAATTCAGATATTGCTGCATATCAAAGATAAATTTCATCACGATCACCTCTCATATTAGGGAGAGTAAATGATTCTTTTATTAGCATGTTATACTTTGATAGCATTATGGCTCGTAGAATGTTTCCAATGATTCTTGGGACTACAAAAAAAGTTGAAACGTTTATAGATTGTCTTTTAACTGATCATTCAAATGAAAGCAGCTAATTTGGCCGGCACATGCTCACTTTGTTCTTTGGACTCTTCGTAACTTAAACCAAAGATGTAGAGAGAGAAAAGAAAGATGGGATGTTTTTGATGATGGATTTCAAATGGTGCATGCAAATAGTGTCTCCCTTTCTTTTGAGACTATAATATGCATTGAATTCTTATAGGCATTACGTAATGATAGTTATACAATTGTACATGAACTATGTTACTCAGAAAAGCTAGAGTGGATACATTTCCTTGAGGAACCTGAACTCCTTCAGTCAGGTCAGAAAACGAAAATGGAAAATTTTTGAAGATGGACTACAATTAGTGCAAAAAAAGTTTGACCTTTCTTTTTGGAAATCCCTATCATCAACTAAGGTTGAAGCTTCAATTACTGCATATAGGAAATGAAAACTTTTTGAAGATGGGCTACAAATACTGCAAATAAAATTTGACCTTTCTTTTTGGAAATCCCTATCATCAAGGTTGAAGCTTCAATTACTGCATACAAAAACACTGTTTACCTAGAAAAAGCTAAAGTAAATGCATTTCTTAGTACATGTCTACTAGCTTTTTTGATGTTTTCAATCAATTTTTGACTTCGTCGTAATTATACTATCTCAAAATTTTCTACAGATTTAGACAGAAAGTTGAAATCTGTTTATATTGCAGCAGCTACAAGCCACAATTGATTCTATGGTCTGAAACAAATCCATGTCAATTTTTACCATGTTCCAGTTGAAAGGATCTGTTCACACAAGTTTACTCTTCAGACCTTGTAATCAATACACAATGTTGCATTTTTAAATATTCCGAAAGTACTTTTGTATAGATTTTCCACACTAAGGTATTTGAAAATGTTTGAGCAAACAAGAAGATTGTGAAATATTTTTGCATGAAGATTGCATACTTAATCTCGCTCTAATTCACTGTGCATGCTAAAAGTTACTATTTTATCACCATCATGATATAACAGTTATATTACAAAAGATTTCTACACACAAAAGATCTCGGTGTAACATATTGCATTCACAGTTAACTGAATAATACAGTTCTGGTAATGTGATCCAAATACAGTTGAATTTCGATATCTCAAACACTGATATCTCGAATGGAATGGATATGGCAAAGTGATTTGTAAGTCCTAACCACCTTTTTTTAAAAGGATTTTACCCTTGATATCTCGAATACTTGGATATCTCGAAGTTTTTAAACTGTCCTATCTAGTTCAAGATAATGAAGTTTGACTGTAGGTTTATTTGCATTTTGTTTATTTAGAATTTCTTTGTTTTTCAGCATCTCTGATATTGGTTGTAATTACATGGTCATCATGTCATTTGTTCGGAAATTTTTCTTTCGAAAAATCTCCCTGCTCAACTTGATGGGCTTACGCAGGATAACCTAGGCAGACCAATCATGCATGATATAATGTTATGTGCAAAAATTTAAAAAAATTTGAAAACAAAATCTCAGCATTTTACTCTGACCCCATTACACTCTTCTAAGGCTTTTAGCAATTGCTATTATAACATGTTGAGGATTATTGCAGTAGCAAGGTCACAGAGAATTGACCTTGTGATATGACCTTTGAACTATGACTTTTTTCACTAGATTGTTTAACTTACCGAACTCGTTAAGAGAAATGTGTTGGTTTTTGTAATCATGACAAATAGCTCCCATTACATAACTAAATTATAAAATGCAGTAATATGTAAGAATTATAAATAATGTTAAAATTTCATACGTCTTGATTACAGGATATGCATACTATGGGGAATACCCTATACACTTTGCGGCAGCCACGGGAAACCAGGAAATTTACGACTACCTCATCGATCATGGAGCAAATCCAAACGCCCAGGATACGTTTGGAAACACTGCTCTTCATATGGTGGTTATCTGCAATCAAGTGGTAAGGTTATATAATGATGAAGAGAAAAAACCCATCAGACACCAACATTTGTATTTTTCTATTTCATCACTTGTGTAGTCCAATTTATAGCAGCAATAATTTATTGTAGCACTGTCTATCCCCCCCCCCCCCCCCCAACCTTTTTTGGTATCAAAGAAAATGTGGAGAGGGTTTCATTATTGCAGATATTCTGAAGCGTGTTCAGCCGAGGGGATGTATGCGAATGTTTGCCAAACTTATCTTGTACATGTTAGTATAGGGTATTTGGCTTGCACTTGCAAGCACCTGCTCCACTGAACAAGCCTCAGATTTCACCGTGCATTTGATTATACTTTGAAATACATATTAGATTGTTATAGCTTTGTCTCAGTGATCATTTTTTCAGAAGTTACATGTTCAAATCCAAATCATGACATCTGATGAAATTGGAATGTGTGTAGGGATGTTAGAGCTTTTAGCTAGTTTGAAACTGATCAGGCAAAATGGTTTTCAAATCTTGACCCTTTTTAATTTAATACACATACTCTGGGATAAGTTCTACCTTTCTTATTTATACAACTTCAGTTCTCCATTTAGCACAATACCTGAGGTTTGATGGTTTAATTTTCGTAAACTTGACAAATATAGGGAAATGATTAATTCACATATTATACATACAAGCCCCTGTAGTTAAGTACTAAATGGTGAATAACACATTATAATGGTTAATTCGTAATAATATTTAAACGAGATTGTGGTCAAATACGCATTGTAAATATTTTAGGCACTGGCGTTGAGTTTGCTCTTGTCATTAGTATGTCTGACAGCATAGCAGTATATATATAATGCTACCAGGGTAATTCTCCTGTCCTTAAGTCAATCGATGAAGAAACAGTTCATGAAGCCATCTTGTCACTTTAATCATTAGCAATTTATTTAGTAAAAAAAGAAAGTAAATAATGTTTAGAGATCTATGTATATATGTACATATTAAACATACTATGTATATATTTATATAGGGCCCAACACATGAGCTGACACATGTGTAGATTTAATGAAATATAAATGCAGTTACGTTAAAAAAAAAAAAAAAGTATTTCTTGTTATTTCAGAAACGCCCAACTACTTGAGGCAACAAGTGCCTTAATTTATCTGTATAAACAATTAAAGTTAAATCTAATATCTTTTTTAACTATTAGTTGAATTTATTCAAATCAACATTTTAGTTGTCTTTAGCAAATTTTGCTGGTATTCTGCAAAAAAAAAAAAGTTCTTTTTGCATTCTTCTATTTTTTGTTGTAAGTTGCTCATTTAATATATTCAAAAACTTGTACCGTTATCCAAGGATTTGTAAAATTTGTTTAGAACCAGTCTTTGTATTAGTATTATGAAAAGGATTTAAGTACCAAGTTTAACTATATTAAAGATTCTTATGAAAATGGTACTCAGAAAGTAGTTCAAAACCTTGCAAAAAGTACAAAATAATTAGGATATAACCGGGAAATTAATCCTCTCAAGGGCTTTTCTCTTTTGATTAGCTGTTCAGAAGTTTATAAATCAGGACGGTATAATGAAAGGTGCAAAGGAATTTTCCTGTAACATTTTGACCTCAAGTAAATGGTTTTCAATCGCAGTGCTGATCAAGATCATGCAATTGCCGAGTGCAGTGTGTAATGATAGGAATGAAAACTTTGGATCTTTGATTTGCAAATCAATTTTTTTAAGTTTCAGTCGATATATTTTATTGTCCTCTTACTATAGTTTTCATACAATTACACTACTACAGACATATAACATATTCTGTTGCTTCTGATTATTTTTGCAATTAACTATAATTCTTCATTTTTTTGCAACCCCTAACAATCATATTGCAAAAACACAATTATGCAGAAGTTGTATTATAATACATTAATTAATATTATTAACTATTGTATTTTTTGGATTTTTGGCCGATACTTTTCTTCCTGGCACATAGATCTTGCCCTTATTCATTGCTAAGACCTTTTTAGTTTTTTTTTTAAATTTCAATTTAATAAATTTTTTTTAAAAATTTATGCAGATCTTAACTAAAATCATAAAAGTTTACTTCAATTAATACTGCTTGAATGTGAAAAAATCGTATCAAATTTTATTAATATACTGAAAAAATTTATCATAAAATCTTAAATGTAAATAAATTTTGTTTTTTCTTATATTTCTTACTTCAATCGCTAAGACTGATACACCTTTCGATCATTATTAACAAGCATATTGACAGTGTGTTAATGATAAACAGGAAATTGTTTCGCATGGGAAAAGTGAAATGAGTACGGTACAAAGGGTATAATTACAGAAAATCAATGCATTAGAAAAACACCTGATTTTGTTTTGTTTTATTTTAAATTATTTTTTCTCTTAGTTCAAAAAACAAAAAACTCACAATATTATTTTAACCAGATGTCTCTTAATTCAGTCTGGGTAATTGTTAATACACAGTCAAGCTCTTCGCATTCATAATTTATGATGTTCATGATTTATTGTTGACACGTCATGCATATACATAACAATAACAACAAAAATAATTTAGCTAGTGAATATTTAGCAGTAATGTTTGGATTTGTTTAAAATGAAATTAAACTTAAAATTTAAGCACGGTACATTGAGTAAAAGGGAATCTTTTTCCCTACTGGCAAGAAAAACTGATGTAATAATTAGTAAGAATGAAATGGTGCTCATTCGTACAAAAATATATATAACTCTGAAAAAACCTTCCTTATAAACATATGAATATTTGAAAAATCATATGGGAATAGATTTTGATGAAGCCTAAAATGTTCCAACCCAAATGATCAGTTTCAGCTAGTTTTAGAATTTAAGAGTTGTCAGGACCGCAGATTCTTGTTTTGTACATTTCTACACATAAAAGATACATTTGTGCTCATACATTATTCAAATTCTTGGATTATGAAAAAAACAAACCCAGAATTTTCTTCCCACCAGCATCAATTGCTAATAGAAATGCATATACCGTAAAACACGGTTATAATGAAGTGCCAGGGATGGACAATTTTGCTTTGTTAAAATAGTTATGCATATATACCGTAAAACACAGTTAAAATGAAGTGCCAGGGATGGACAATTTTGCTTCGTTATAAGCGTAATTTGTTATATCCATTAAGTTCACAACATATAGTCACGGGGAATGAAAATCACTTCGCTGTAATCGCCAATTCATTTTAATTGTGTTCGCTATAACTGTGTTTTACTGTAACTCTTTAATACCATGAAATTAGCTTAAGTGAATTCATATTGTGTGCTGTATTTTCCCTGATTAGTAGGAAATGTGAGGCATCACAAGCATAAGAGTAATACTGTATTTTCCTTTGATTTTTGTAGGAAATGTATAAATACATTGTGAGACATCACAAGCTTCCCGCCAAAACGGACATCAAGAACAACGTGAACCTGACCCCCCTGACCCTCGCCAGTAAGCTGGGACGGCACACCATCTTCAAGGAGATGCTGGAGCTAGGGAGTCTGGTAAGATCACGGATCCTACCCCTCGATGCGGTCACGGGCTAAAGAGTCACTTTGTCTGTCTTTTTCATCCCCTTAGGATTATATACAGCATTAAGATCTTTAGGGGGTCCATTATCATGATATTATATTTTTTTTGTTACAGAGATTTTTTTTTCACATAAGTTTGATTGTAACGTACCCCATATGTCACACCCTCGATGGACAAATCTTCAAACCGGTTAATTTCTTATTGCTTTGGTGTCATGAACTTTTAAAAAAAAGAACAAAGTGTACCATACATTTTCTGTGTTTTAATTACATTACGAGGCAAATTCAGCCCTTTTCTAGATTGAGGCACATCCATCTCTCTCATAACCACTGTATTAAAATATGTAACTTAATTGGTGAAGTAAAAGTTAAAAAATAATAATATCTTCTCCTCGCATTCCTAACCCACATTTTGCTTTTTGATTGCTGTCTTAATTTTTTTAGTAGTTTGTCTTTTTACATATCACTCATGAAAAATGAAATACAATTCTCCAAATTTTTATTAATAAAGACGCTGATGAAAGACCCCAAAAAATCATGTTAAAAAATATGTCTTAATTCCTGTGTAAAACGAGACATGATTTTTTCTATAAAATATCTGAAGTGCCCAACTTATGCTAGCCTAAGAGTGCATTTTCTGTTTAAATGCGCACATAAAGTTTTTCACAAGTTAGTGTCGGCGATTTTATGTCCCTGAGACCATTGAAAATTGAATTGACAGTTATAACATAGATAAAAGCAATCAATTGATTAGGATTCATGATTTAATGCTTTCTTTTGTGTAAACGCTCATTCGGCAATTGATTTTTGCGGCTATGGCGCTGGAGTTAGTTACGTAAAAGAGTCGCAATAGCATCCTATCAGTCCCCGTTTACTATTGATGAGGAGGTTTTTCACATGTTATTGAAAAATGTTTTGACATCATTTGTCGTTACAACAAATGAAGCTCACAACAAGGTTTTATTTTGATAATAACGAAGTTTACAATGGATTAGTATTCCATGAGTAATGTTTGTATTCTTAAAGAAAACAAAAGATTAAGCGATTGGGAATTGTTTTATTATTTCTGTATAATCGGCAAACCTGGATTTATGATAATATACCATTTAACTGATTACTTAATCAAGACAAGTATGGTTTTCATTTATTAATTGAAATAGATTGATGACTTCAAATCAATTGCAAAATGTCTGAAAATTTATGGGAGAAAAAAGATTGACAACTGAATTATATTGAAAAAAAAATATTTTTCTTATTGAAAACAACTCGCTGGTATGTATTATGACAAAAAAAAAGTTTTTCAAAACCAAAAAGAAAATGTTCACAACATATCAATGGCTGGTTTCCTGGTAGGATCTTCATAAAGTTCAGTTTATCAAAACATTGGTGACTTTGTTGTCAAAGTGTACCTGCTACACTTCCGAAACCTTTTAAATTTGGAGATTTCTTGTATCCGCATGCCGAGCTTGTTATTCTTTTAATGTCAATATATGTCTAGCAGTTGACACAAGAGATTCGCACTTCTTATCACCAGATCTTTATATCTATACGACCCTCTCTTGAAGTCTTAAAAAGAGCCGTAATTAGATTTGCTTCGAGAACCTTTTAAGAACTGTCTGTCTGTAAGTGTGCGGAATAACAGCCCGTAAATCTGTGCAAATATTTCTCCACACGAAAAAGAAACCTGTCGTAGCTGGTAGCCGTATTTTATTAAAGGTTATCAGCGTGAAATTCAGAAAGTTAAAAATTAAGCTCGAGTAATAGCCGGAGATGTATAGGAGCCCATGGTATGAAATTCTAAAGAGATCCCAACTTTGAAAGCCATTTTCTATGGTACGATGGGGTCTATTTAATGGTAAATGAATTTAAAACGCTGGGATATGATTAGATTATTGGACTAAGGAAGCCTAGTCGTTAAAAGTGCATAGGTTTTTGACAGTAGAATGAGGAGAGCAGGTTTGAACCAATAAGCAAGAAAGCAGTAAATGGAACACTGATGAATGAGAGGGGAAGCTGTGTATTAAAGACAAACAAAGAATTGATACATGACCGCCATTGATTCGGGATTGGTCTTTATTTGGTCTTAATGGCAACCCTGATTCATTTAATCCCAGCATGAGAATTTCCTTCATCACTTTCAAGTGGAGATTTAATTGTGTCGCTGGGCCACTCTTCTCTCGTGGTCGTGTAAAGCCTTTCCTGAACTAGCAACCAGTGGTATAATCACAGTCTGTTTATTGTTTATTTGTTTATTGGAAAAACGGTAGTCCTTACTTCTGAACCTTTGCCTTTACCTTCTAAGAGTTACTCCTTTGTTTGGACACCATTAGGAACTCTGCTTGACTGCAGATCATTAACTAGCTAGTCTAGAGCACTATGTAAAATTTGAATGTCTGATATTTCCACCCCTTTAGATATTATAGTATATATGTCATTGCACAAAAAATCTACATATTGTGTGAACTGTCTTTACATTTTATGATCTGGCTTATTGTGCACAATAAAAAAATACTTGTAGGCATGAATCACATGCTATTTTTTGATAAAAAAAAGGATGAGATATATTACTTTAGCAAGTAAAATTATAGCACTTCATCTGATGCAATTTGTTCATTAGGCTGTTTATCTTAAGGTCAAAGGTCATTGATGGGTGACATTGTGAATCAGTCAAGATCACTACAATTAATTTTTTTCATTAGCAAAATTAATTTTGATCTTGACTTCTTTGTTCTTTTTATAATTGAAATGATGGGATTAGCAGTCATTTATGAAATGTTGATCATTCAGTTGTATTGCTGTTGACAAGTTTAGCAAACATTCCCGTTATTTCAAGGAAGGAAAGAAAATGGACCTTCAGATTTTCAATTAGGTCGGTGCTGAGATAAAACCTGTTGTATTTGAATTGACCTCTCAAAGCCGGGGACCTCTTTAATTTCCTGCCTGTAATGGTCACTGATTTGATTAGCTAAATTGCCCTGCGAATAAACTGGAGGGTCGTAAATCGACAATATTTGATCAACCTCGTCACAGTTGATCACCAGTTGACCAATAAATCGGCAAGTATCTCCAGCAAGTATCTCGGCAGTCAATGCATGGTTATGGGTCTTTATCAATGGTTATGAATTATGGGAAGCAAAAGGTGAAAGTTAAGGACACAGGACAACATAATTATACAACTGCAGACCTGTTCCTGACCTAATGCATTATTGATTGTTCATATTTTAACTGATATTTTAAAATATAGAAATTGATCCTGATGGATATAAAATATAACACTTTAGTAAATGGACATAAAATTGAATCTCATTAATCAATACTGATTTTAGTTGGGTTTTTTTGCAAGTTAATTTTGTCTCTGAAGTACACAAGCAAAAATGAAAAGATTATATGATTGTAATCAAAATTAAGAGTTCAATGAGACTCCAGAAATACTCCTTGTCAGTGTGAAAAAATAAAAGTTGTCAATGAAGATTTAGAAGCGAGGTGAAAGCACTGCAGTACAATTGTGTGAAAAGGTTTGGAAACATAAAATTAACGGTCACATTATCTTCTTTGAAGCCATATTAACAGTGATAAATCAATCTTGTACTCTTGTTCTCGCATACATGTATTATGGAGAAAGGAAATCATAAGGCGTTGTATCTTTCGTAGTAATATTTTTTCACTCAGTGACATTCAGCAATCCTAGGGAGTTAGACCTTTAGGCAAGTGATAGAAATATTATCTGCTCCTTCTGGTGCAGTGTTTCAAACTGATTAACATAATTACGTTATCATTGTAAAGTGGATGTTTTTTTTCAAACCGTACCTGTCACAAAGAAACTGCATTACAATACAGGAATGGGTGTCAGCTGGTGGTTACCACATTACGCTCTGTATGTACCATTTCCTGGCCACGTACCCCTGACAGCTGAAACATTCAGAGTTGTTCCCCTTTGTAATTAATTTCGGCTGATAATGTTAAGCGTTTTGAGATAAATAGTCGACGACTATTGAGTTAATGTCAGGATTTGGAGCATTTACCTCTGATGATTCAATTAATCTTCTACCTGAGGTGGCCAAGCTTGTGAACAATAAATTGATTTCATTTGATCATCTGTCAACACTGTCGTTATTTCATTCTGTGTTCCGTGCAGACCTGTGGCCATTTTGTTGTACCAGTCTCTGCAGTCACCATTCTCCCCACCCCCCCCTTTCACCCACTTCTGTTCCATGCTGGCAGATTGCTCAATGCCTTTTAAATATTGATAGAAATTGTCTATGAATTAATAAATGGTTTGTTTTCCAGCTCGCTTTTCAGCTCTTGCACTTTTGAATTTCAGTTCGAAAATTAGATTAAAGAGATCGAAAGTTGTTTCTACAAATGCAAGGGTCTTCCTGTAGTGTTTTCTCTCCCCTTAGAGCATTTTGGCTTCATGGATAACTCAATGTTGTTACATAAATATTGTTTTATAATTTTTTTTTTTTAAAATAAGTGAAGACTAGAGAATTTTAAAATTGGCATAGTTATAAAAAATTCTGCTCTGGCATTTTTTTGAATTGCTTCAAGTCAAATTTAACTGACATTCGTTTTTAGGGAAAAAATAAATAAGGTGCAGAGAATATGACACATTAACCGCCATTAAGATAGACTTCATTAGATAGAATACGTCATCTCTGAATTGGTTACGTCAGGTGCTTTAATTTCTATTATTTGATTAAGTAAATTAAGTTTACTTCATTTGTGAACCAATCATCTCATTTGTATTTCAAAAAAAGTGTGTAGTCGCTTGTAAAAACTGGCAGCTAGATTAGTCCCTTAAAAATCAATTGTATAAATTTACAATGCAGATGTAGGTACTCATTAGCTGTATTTACCTTTTGCCGTGTTTGCGCTGCTTATTTTAAGAGTCGATTTGGAAATGATTTTTCATGACCTTGACTATAAATTGGTTATGTCCTCTTTAAGAATAGAAGTTCAAATCTTAATTTAATTCTAGTGGTGTTTTTTCCCGTATGAGTGGATTAGCTAGGGTAACTAGAGTGCAGAATCGAAGAATTTGCCAATTTCAGGGTTTAGTTGACCCTTATTGTTTTCTAGCTTTCTCAATGAGATTTTCAAACAATATTTTTCCAATTTATTGAAATAGTTAAATGGGCTAAGCTATATGGTTATGGAATTTAAATTTTGCGTATCTGAAATTTTCATCATGATAATGATCCATTAGTGAAACTAATTTGCTTACTTGAATTCTGATGACTTTTATTTGAAATTTGTCTGTTTTGTCTCAATTAAATTTCGTCTGTGTTGGGTTTGTTCTTATTATTAAAAGGCTCTCTTATTTTGTCCAAACTTGGCATTATAAAATGTTACCTTTTTAACTTCGAACTTTCAGCTTTTTGAATGGAAATTGTGTACTTTTGGATTGAATGCAAAATTCTTCAGTTTATTTATATATCTTTGTATTGTCAAAATTGAGACTCAATATGAGCTAGAAATTGAAAAGTTAATTACATGGTAACCTATATATACAAATATTTTTTTGTTATGTTCAATAAAGGTTATGTAGCTTATGATTTTTACTATCTAATAAATTGGTAGAAGTGATTTTTGAATTTTTTTTATCTACATATAAACTAACAGATACAAACAAACACTATCTTATTAATATGTAGGAATGTCCTAAATTATAAACCACAAAGGATGAAAAGAAACATTAATATATAAGGAGGCTATATTGGTCAATAAACCTCTATCAAATCTACCTCAAAATTTAAGATATGATTTCTTTGGGTGTAAACTGTCATTTTAAAAGAAAATTTGATGATATTTTAGCTTTGAAATATCAATGTTTTCCTATATCTTAATACAGAACTCTTTCTCCCTAGGAGATTAATACAGTCTAAAAATGGCTATTCAACTATCCAGCCCTCTTAATGGATTTTTGTTTCTGAATCAATTTATTGTACCTATCAGCACTTAATGTGATAAAAAATTGAGGGTGGTAATTGGTTTCGAATGATATATCATGAAGGTATGAAGGATAAACAAGACTGGTTTAAGTTTGATGACCCTGCGCGCTGCAGCAGAAATTTCAATCAATATGACTACATCTCTTGGTCAGAGTTTTAGATTGCTGTAATTGAATTCTGCAGACAGATCCTTAACAATGTCAATACAGAGGTATTTGTCGAGTTGGGAATTATTTCTGAGATGTTTAAATTTAATTTCTTGTGTAAATGGAACCGTCATGACGACAAAGCGCCAACACAGCCGACGGTAAACAAACGTTCCTGTAACCCGGACACTGTCATGACAAGCTCGCCGTACATCTGGCGATGCAGGCGTCAAATTATGAAAGAAGTCCGAACACTTTGCACTTCCTGTCGGTTCCGCAGTCTGTAATTCTGAATCAACGTCACACCATTTAAAGACTTCCTGTTTCCTCTTCTCATGTTTAAGGAAAATGGGAAAGAAGTTTTGATCTTTCCCAATACATGCATGCAATTATGACAAAAATTGCAAGAGAATAATTATATTTCTAAGATTTCCAATTTTATGCTGATTGAATCCAGTAGTTAATGCCATTATGATATGAATTTGCATGCAATTTTTGGAAATATTTTTTTAGTTTTTGGTATCTTGTTCTTATGCTAGAGAATTGTTCTCATTGCATGAATAAAACATTGGTATATACCGGTATTTCTCAAGAACTTTCTCAAGCAAATTCATTAAATATATGGTACAAATCAAGAATTGTTACTGTATGCATGTGATTATACTTGTATACATATCAAGAGATTTTGTTACAAATTATCAGTAACTGATTACTCAAAATGTTGAAATTATTACATTCAATCATTGATTGCAGATGTGATGTTGTTAACATCAAATACTTAATTACTGTAGATTCCTCCGCGGAATTTAAAATCTTGCCATTATTTTATGAGAATTGAGAACCATAAGAAAAAGAGAGAAAAAGTCCATGTTCACGATTTTATATTCCTGCGATTTTATTTCAAACCAGGGGGATCGCGGAATTAAGTACTCACGTAATATAAGGAATTTACAGTATCAGGAGCTCTTGTAACTGATTACATTAATTATAGACAAGATGTTGTGTTTAATTACATCATTTACATCGGTATAAACTGATTACATTTATTACATTTATTACATTTCAGGAGCTTTGGCGTTACAGTAACATCACTTGTTCCCTGTACCCTTTACTGGCTTTGGACTCCATAGGACCTACAGGAGACACAAGTACATTGATAAACATAATCTATACTCTTAAGCTAATAACTGTGTCTGATGAAAGAGCAATTTTATTTTTTTGTTCTCTATTGAGTTTCACTACCCTAATCAGATATTAAAAAAAATTATTTTCAAAGGAATGTAATAAATATGTATGTCTTGAAAATCATTATCAATTTATGATTCTTGTATTTAGAAGAAAATTACATCTAGTAATGATTAAATCTTTTAAATGTATATAGAGATATTTAAAATTTGGAATATGTTGATTTTAACAGTATTTATTTTTTTGCATGGAAAGAGCAGATGATTGCATGGCTGAGATCATTTTAATGACGTTCTGTCTTGTTTTGTAGACTGGAATTCTGCTCTAATGATCATCATTAATGGTGAGAATGACGACCATCTTGAGATGTTGGAGGGTGGAGTCATGAGACAACTGCTCGATGAAAAATGGAAGGCATTCGCCAGGGTGAGTAAAGCGTCCGCCAAAGTCTCATCTGTCTTCTATTCTGATTGCTTATTCATAAGCTTTGTTTGAATCAACTTCCATGTTTTATGAATGGTTGATTGGTTACATGAACTATCTACAGTCAAACTTCGTTATCTCAAACTGGATGGGACTATTTAAAAACTTTGAGATATCCAAGTATTCAAGATATTGAGGGTAAAATACTTTAAAAAATAAGTGGTTGGGACTTACAAATCCCTTCTACATATACATTGTATTCGAGATATCGAAGTTCAACTGTACTTTAATGGTTGAATGATACTTTCCACTATTATGACTTAATGAATAAAAACTTATTTTCTTCTATGATTTCGACTAATTTTAAGCATCAATTTAAAAGCCTTCTTTTATTGCTTATCAGTTGTAAGAAGTTGCAAAGTGTCACGTACATACTTGTATGTACTATATATATCATTATTAAACTGCATTGCTTTTCATTGCAGAGGCGGTTTTTTGTGCGGTTATTTCTAGCACTAATACAGCTGATCTTAATAAGTGTAGCAGTGTACTTGCGACCCAAAACAAATCTTCTTGCCGTAAATAGTTATACAGATGTTGTGAGTATTGCATTACCTTATTCTTCCTATTGAGCACCCCCTGAGCTCTTAATTTTTTTTTTAACTCAGGCTTATAATTATATATTTATGCAGTAATATTCTATGTAATGGGAAAAAAAACCCCATTAGAATGTTTTATGATATTAACATGAATTTCATATACTAGCTGAATGCAAATTAAAATTTGATATATTAAATAAATTGATAAAATCAGTTATTTTAACTGTGTATTGAATGTATTTATTAACTTTTCTTTTTCAGATTCGTTTTGTTTGTGAGATTTTAACGTGTATAGGATGTTCCATAACTTTAGTGGCGGACATTTTTGAAATCATTACTCAGGGAGTTTTTAGTTTCTTAAAAAATTGTGTAAGTATGCATACAATTCTTTTATCAAAATCTGCCATCTTGTTTAGATGGCTGATTCAGTTGGCATATGATTGATAAGGACATGCATGTACATTGTATTAATTGTCATGCTTTTTAATAATTTCTGCTATATAGAAGAAATTTGCATCAATTTTGAAATTTTCTGGAGATATTTTTTTGATTTTTGTTAGGTTACTGTGTTTTCTGAAATATTTGATAATTTAAATTATGCCTTGAAAAGCTGACACTCTGTATATAAATTGAGTATTTTAAAGTTTTGGTTGGAAAGTCCCTAATTACATCAACAAATTTGATCAAATAAATATTTATGCAAACCAAGGTTTAATTATAATATTCCTTAATTACCACCCCCCCCCCCCCCACTTTCTAATACCCAATATTTAAATATCTCATCTTAATTAGTTTGTAAATAGATGCATATGTTAAGTTTTGGATGGCTTTCTCTCTTTCAGAAAAATGCGCCAGCGCAGACACTGTTCATGATATCGTGCACTCTGTTCCTGGCCTGTGTACCGTTCCGGTTCCTGGAGATGAAGCAGGTGGAGGACGTCCTGATGATAATAGCGGTGCCTTGTGCATGGCTTTTCCTACTGTTCTTTGCCAGGTAAGCTATATAGCCTTGAAAGAAATATAGCCGAGAAATCAAAGCCAAGAGCTTTATGTAAAGGCCAGGGTTGATTTTGGAGGTGTTCTGTTGATGAATGAGTTTGTTAATAGTATTAATTAAATGAATCCATGTTATTTTTTTTTTTACTTTAAAATTTGCTGAAGCTATGTCATGCTCATGTATTCTGTCACTAATACTACATTTCTGAACTGCTTTCGTGTACAGTAATTTTTGTTGTTGAATCAGATGACATGTTATTGTCAAAGGCCATGAAAGTGAAGGCAGAAGCTTGGCTGAAGTAGACAATCAATTACTGTTTAGATTGTCATCTTTTTTATTAGATGTATGATTTGACTTTCGAGTTTTGTTTTAAAATCTAAGATGATGAACTGAATTTAAATAATGTCAACCAATTTTCAATCAATGTAACAAAAAAAAATGAATGATTTTAGAAAAAAAATTTTCGGTGTTCAGATCAAGTAGTGAATTTAACATCAACATTAAGTTCAGAAATATATATATACAATCATACCTGTAGTAATTTGTAAGTTAAGGATTAACGACTAGTAACCATTATTAGCTGTCGGTTGTCGCTGAATTGACCTTGACATGACCTAATTTCAGAGGTCATCCTCAAACGGGGCCAATGGTTGTGATGATGTATGTCATGATTCTGAATGACATGGTTCAGTTTGGATACATCTTTCTGATATTTTTATCCACATTTTCCCTAGGTATACAAATTGCATTCAAGTGTGACAATTAATTACCTTTTAAATCTGCAGCCATTTTGATACTGGGTGTTGACTAATCCAAATATTTTTACCAATTCTTGTGAATTGAGCACATTAACTTTGTGTATATTAAATCTTTGTACGTTTAAATATTTATTGTACTTTGATTAATTTCCTCGCCCAATCCCAAAAGTCCCATCCGCTTTATGTAAGCTGATGTCAAATTTATTTTGATTGGAATTAGCACAGAACACCGAAATCCATTGTAAATTTGTAGTTCACAAGTAGAGAAATTGATTTTTCTTTCCAGAATAAGTTTTGATAACTCACAGTTTTAATATTATGTGCTTATGTGTATAAAGTTAAATATATATATTTGCCTCTACCTGGCATGATATTGATTTTAAGCTTCGTCGGAGGGGTATATTTGTTAGTGAGGTGGTTTCTGCAATCAGTCACATGGAGCTGCAGTAGCAGTCCGATGTTAATGTTTGATATGCATCTGAGTAACCAGGATGCCATAGCTTTTGAAACTTTTTCCTTCATTGCAAAATTACACCAAACGTGTTTAAGCGGCTGTCAATATTTGTTCACCATCTCTGAGCGCCCATTTAAGAGTACAGATAATTGCAATACACCCCCCCCCCCCCCAACCCCAGTTAACATCACTAGAATTTATTGATTTCCAGATCAATTTCTAGTGATCAATTTTGCTTGAAGCTCTGGTCATTAAATTTTATTCTTTTGCTCAGAAAAAAAGGTACAATGGTCTTTTGAAGGCATATATATGGCAGTAAATGTTTTTAAAGTGATAGGTTTGGTTAAACGATTTTGCAGTTCTAATTGTGAATTATGGCTGATGCTTTGATCTGTATATATTCACAGTTAGATTCTTTGAACATTTAGAAGTGATTAAATAAAGCAAACATGATTATCATATGAAGGTTTATATTACCATGGTACAACTGAAATAGCTTCTGTGGTTTTATTTCATCCTGCAAAGGAAAAAAAGGCACACTGGGGGTTAAATTGTGGAAGATATTATATAAATCTATACCTTTTCAGTGTCTTTTTTTGTCATATCTCTAACAATATTTTA
Source organism: Magallana gigas (assembly GCF_902806645.1). Classification (NCBI taxonomy): domain Eukaryota; kingdom Metazoa; phylum Mollusca; class Bivalvia; order Ostreida; family Ostreidae; genus Magallana; species Magallana gigas. The sequence goes on along the minus strand of NC_047566.1, from coordinate 29,410,334 downwards.
ACATCAGTTTAGCTGCACCAGACTGCCCTGTTTAGAATATCCTTTAATACGAACAGACTGTTTGACTTGCAGAGTGCCTTGCTTTGATCACTGGGTGGCACTAAGGCGTACTCCAAGCTTTTTACTCCTACACTGATCCGACATATCACTAGTACATGTACTTTGGAGACTAAATATATTGCTACAAACTGCCATTATCATTTTTCCTGCTTTCTATTTAGGGAAGATGTAAACAAACACAATTTATTTTTGAATTTGTGAAATATTTATACCTTATTCTAAATATACTGGTGACATTTTGAACCCTTTTGTTTTGCTAGGGTATAGTTTCTGAAGAGATTATGTCATATTTATTGATAATTATTTAAAAAAAAAAAATTATTCTGTACAGCAACGCATGGATCAAATTAACCACAATTAATAATAAATTCTTATTCCATTAATCTATGAAAGTTTGTAGCGAATTTTTCCTGGAATTCTATTGGTTGGAATTCAAATTTTGGTGCTCCCAGACTAAATGAAAGCACATACATTTCTATTGTTGTACCATTGGCTGCTTACACGTATGACCTCAAAATCACTTGCACTTTGACCTTTGTTTTTCAGAACCTTTAAACTAACAGGACCTTTTGTCACAATGATCTACAAAATGTTGCTAGGTGATCTCCTGCGATTTGGCATTATTTATGTAATTTTCCTCACTGGATTCACACAAGGTTCGTATTGCACTCTAATGCCAACTTCTTTTCTTGTCAATCATTTTTGTTTTTGCTGCACATTGACACAGTTTGCCAACAATTTACTCATCAACCTCGTCTTAAATGGAGACAAAAGCCTCAAAATTTGAACTGTTTAGAAATATTTGATGACTAGTACAAGTAAAAGATGAAACCAAATAGGAATTCTATGATAGAATTGTAAAATTTTTGAATTTTGTTTTTCCTCAAATAGAAATATTAGCTAGAAAGAGCTGTTTTAAAACAAAACCTTTGTTCATTTTTAACTTCATGATGAATTCAAAGAACATGAATTAAAATAGGATTTAAGGTGGTATGGGACACCTCAATGTTTTGACATATATTTTTTTTTATCATAATTACAAAATCAAGGATAATTTTATAGTTTCTCTCCCAAGATTGTTACCTTACAGAGTAGCGCAGTGGGTAAGAGGGATTACTACAAATCTTTTAGTAATGAGTTTGAATTCTGCTAGGAATTCAAAAACAATTTTATTTTTCCAAAAATTTTAAAAACATATTTTTGGTTAAATATTGTAAAATTTGAAAATTCTAAACCAATGTAAGTATTTTAATTATTATGTACTTAAATCCACATTAATACCGATCGATGTTCCAAACCACCTTAAACAAAAAAAGACAAACGGTTGATTTTACCAATGTATTAAAAGCCTCGATCTACTTAATATTTCAGCCTTTTACTTCCTGTTTCGGGGAAATACCAGTACCCAGAGCCAAGGGTTCGACGACATTGGTGACACAGTCCTGACCCTCTTCCAAATGACCTTGGGTGAATTTAAGGTATAAATAAAAATATTTTTGAAGATTTTTTTTAATGTTTCAGGAATCCCTGCCATGAACTTTATCACAGCACTTTATAATTCTATCAATAATTCTCACATGATATGAACTTATAGATATATTAAAGATTTATAAAATTACAAAGTAACAAAAATTGAAGTAGTTTTAGAGAATATTAATAACATTGTTTAACATTTTTTTGATCAGCAAAAGTATCTAATTTCCAGAAATATCATTAAATTATAACTTAAGACATATTTTATTCTATTCATAAAAAATTAATCATTATCACCTTGGTTTGTCCATACTAATCAGAAACTATACCACCCAGAAGTCACTGCTTTCTTAATATCATAATTTTATGAAATCACTTGGGGCATGTTATCAAATATGGTACACAAAACCAACCATTCACTCATTGGCAGTGTTTATTTGTATCAAGCATGCATTCATACAAAATATATCCTCCTCTACTTCATTGGGTCATAATTACATGTATATATAGCCAATTTCATCCAGAATCCCTTTTCTGTTTTCTCTGTGAATTTCCTCAACAGTTCCTTAACCCAAACAATCCTAAGCATATATACTCCCCAGAGATTCCGACCCATAATTCCCCTTTGAGCATGCTCAGTCCCAGTATATAATCACTGGACCATGACGCATGACACCTGATCACATGACCATTATCTGTATGTATGGGTGTTTATAAGTTGTTTTTGTTCCATGCATGCATAGTTTAGCCGCGGAGGAACTTCATCACAGGTACTGGGATTTTGTCCGAAAAATTCAAATTTTCATCTCGATGTTACGTGTTTATTTATTATTTTTCTTAATCATACTTTTTAAAGAAATCACTGAAAACACCTTAGAAGGTGTTAAGGGTGTCTCTTGCTAAACTTTTAGAAATCATTTGCACCTGTTGCACGTGTATTGTCAGTAACTGCACAATTCACACAACTAGATAGGTGACACCTTTAATCTACTTTTCATTGCACTCAGCATCCTTTTTACATGTACTATGTACTAGACTAACCTGTAGTTATAGTTGTATGATTTTGAAATTACGTACATGTACTTTTAAAAATGCCAATTGAATCTATATACATGTATATATTACTAGTGTTTAGATTTCTTTTTGAAGTTGAAGGCTCAGATTTGATTTCATTACATTTTAAACTTAAGAAATAAAGTACGAGTTTTCGTGAATGTTGCAGAATAACCTCCGAGGTCAAGAAATGTTGTTTTGAAATATAAAGCCGAGGCTTTTATATTTCAAACAACATTTCGAGACCGAGGAGGTTATCCTGCAACATTCACGAAAACAAGAACTTTATTTCTATTCTACTCACAGCCCATTATTCTACAGATCGTTTCTCCTATAGAGAGACGATCTAGGTCATTTTGACGGCTGTTCCGTGTAACCCCAACGGTTTACATGTGTATCGATCAAAGGAATCACATGCAGACGACAGAATTTTTTTTTGATTTTTAATTATCTTTACTTAATATTTTTAAACTATCTTTGAGTTATATTCCTAATATTTTAAGGGCAATTTAATACGATTATAACTACTACACGTCATATATTTTATGTAAAAACACGCAGTGAAAATGTGCTGGGGAGGTCCTAAGATTAGCCGCATTGATCTCTTAAAAATAAACATTTGAGGCAATACACATCGTTTTAACTGGAACTAACACGTGAAATTGACATGGTTTTTAAACTTTTTAGGGTTTGAAGTTGTACTTTCATGATCAGTGCGAGACAAATAGGTATTTCTGATTTGATAATTTACTGATGACGTTTGTGGTATATTGGAGAATAATGTCCGCGGCATCTCTTAGATCTTGGCAATAACTGTAGTAGGATATACATTATAAATGAGACATTAAGCATTCATTGGCATAGTACTGGTAGTTATACCCTAAGCAACAAAGTTGTAAGGGCTATAATTTATTTGGCCCATCAGTCCTATTTTTTTGTAAGGGCAACTCCTCTTAAACCACTGCACAGAATTTCATGAAACTTTTTAATAGGCATTTTGGACACAATGTAGATTTGCATATTACCAGGAAATTTTGGTTGCCTTATTTTTTGGGGTATTTTGGCCCTTTTGAACGTATGATGTTGAATATAGTAACAAACTGTAAGTGCAACTCCTCTTCAATCGCTGCATGAAGTTTAAAGAAAATTTGCAAGCATTTAGGAAATTAGAACACAATGTGTAGATGTTCAGGAAAGTTTGATTCCTTAATTTTTCTAGGAATGTCAGCACTTTTGAATCTAGAATTTTTGCTTTATATTGAATATAATAATAACAGTTTGTTAGCATCATCAACTCCTCTGAAACAACTGCAATAAATAACATAAAACTTTGTAGGTATTTAGGATACAATGTATAGATGAACATCATACCAGGAAATTTTTATTCTATTATTTTTTATTTTTTTTTTTAAAGAATTTTTACCCTTTTGAATTAAGAATTTTGTTGTTGTTAACGAACAAAACAAAGGAATAGGGTATGTGTGCATATGTGCAGGGAGTTTTGAGCTGATGATTTTTTGCGAGTTTATCAATCCATTTTGATTTGTATATTTAATGCATACATTGCCATTAATTATGTGTAGCATTGTAAGTAATGGGGGAGCTATGGGGTATGTGAGTTCACTTTTTCTCTCATTTTTTATAGAGTATTTTACCAAAAGAAAACATGTTTATTCACTATTTATTGTTTAACGTCTTATTATCACTGGACCGTGATGCACGACACCTGATCACATGACCCTTCTATGTATGTATGGGTGTTTATCTAGATCACTTCACATCTAGATAGGTGACTTCATTTTTTTTATCGTATAAGCACATGCCTTTTTCACTCAGCATCCTTTACTATATAGATTAGCCTGTAGTTAGAGATTTATGATTCTGATATTAAGTATGATATCGCTGATATCATATGATATCACGACAAGGTAACAATTTTTCCTAACTACAGTGAATTCCAGTGTCATATGATCTTTTGATATCATGAACTATTGAAAACAGGTTCAAAATATTATGCGATATTAAAATAAACCTGGGTTCAATATTTCTCTGTGAAAATCCCAGTTTCAGTATTTCACCGAGTTCAAAATACATGTATTATCTGACACCGGAATTGGCAACTTTACAGTGGTGCCTGTGCATTAAAAGTTACATAATATATACAACAACTAGAGGACATCGGCAGCATATTTATAAAAGTGAAAAAGTCTCATTACGACTAAGATGACCCCCTCCCCTCCCCCCCAAAAAAAATAAAAATAAAAAATAAACTATGGTGTACACTTTTATATCCACATGTTTATGCTAAACTTGCACGACTGGCTATCTCTAACAATTATTTTCGTAGGTCAGAGTTATCTCTCCCTGCGGCTTTCAAAAGAATTTAGCAGTTTCATTTTTTTTTTTATTGATCACAAAGTTTTTGAGATTTTGTTGTTGAATCTTTTCATGAAATCAAATGTTCACAGAAATAAGAAACTTCTAAAAAAACTTTTCTTGTCTACTTTAATTTCTCACAAAATTTAGGGGAAAAAAATCTCATTTCCATTTAACAATTAAACCCCATCATGAGGCATCTAATATTATTTGATGTGTTTTTGATTAATGCTGACATGAATTCATAAAAGTATTTGGTCACAAAATCATGTCTAAAAAGTTAGTTGATTGCAAACTCATTCAGGTTGCATTGACTTAAATCCTAAATGCATCAACTATTCTTTGAACTAATATATTTGGGGAAAAAATGAAATAAAAGAAACTACAATCAATAAAATATAAAAGATAATTTATATTTTTTGAAAGAATTGCCAAGGTATCTAAATTATTTTGGACAGACAGTACTGCCTTACTTTGCATGTACATCCAAAATGTGTGTTGTTCATACAGAATGCATAATTATGTCTGCATCGTAATATAGACTCTGATCACACTACATTCAACATAGTAAATAAGCAGTAATAAATCCAAGCTTAAGAATGTCATTTTTATTAGTCAATCATTTCTGCAAAATTAAAAGTCACTCTTTAATTCTGAAGTTTATGCTGTCACTGCACAGCCTACTACTTTGTAGTGGTTATAACAGTACAACACAGTGTTTGTCAATGTTCAAGGGTATTCTAAACATTTATGCATGGATTTCAGTTTGTTTTGTTTCATTTTTCTTTGGGTATTTCTTAAATTTATACCAGTGCAGTGGTTGCCATTTTTTCCCTTAAAATGCATTTCTACTAGTCTTAATTTCTGTTCAATATACAAGTTTGGGTGTATGAAATACATGTACCTGAATGTGGTGAAGTATGATAGTGCACCGGCCATAATGTACTGGGAGTTATTAATATTAAGCAAATAATGTAATAATAAAAATTGAAACTTAATTAATATGTCAGCAGTCAAAGATAAAAGGGAAATAATGCATATTTATGAATTTTGTCAGCTTTAAAAAAAACAGACTATACTGAAAGCAAGATATTAATACATGCAGTGAATGTTTGTACGACTGAATAGTGTTTGATTGTTTTTTTTATTTCTAATATCTTGATGAATGTAGTACTTTTTTTGCAATTCTCTTTGTGTAGTTACTATATGTAGTGTGTAAGGACTCATCTTTTTTCCAATAAATAGAAATCGATGATAAATGAGCTTAAATAAATGTACTTTTTTAACATCTATGTGTATTTATCTGTTGCTAGAATAAGATGGAGGCTCGAGTAACATTTGTTGGATATGGTTTACTGTTCGATGTCTTGATGATAATGTATGCGATTTCAGTATTCAGAAGCTTCAGCCATTATTTTGTTTTCATACAGTTTTCTTAACTGCATTTCTCTTCTGAATAAATGATTTGTAAAATTGAAAGAAAAAAAAAAGATTTTCTATGATCAAATCTTGGCATTGCATGGTTTACAATATCGTACTCACTAACCGCATGGCTTAAAAAAACCACCTGAAAATGTATTAAGAATGTGGTCATTTTGTTATGGACGAGTCTTCAAAAATTGTTCTTATATTTTTTTCATTTTTCCAAATCTCTGGATAATGTCTTAAAATGGATCTATATTTATTGGAGTTGATTTGTTGCAGTTCTTATTGGATTTTTGTTGTTGTAATTTTCAGTACCAGGATTTCAATTACACCAAATACTCTGCACTGACAAAGATTGTATTCGCCATCTTCATGATGTTGGTGCCCATTCTGCTACTGAACATGTTGATTGCCATGATGGGTAACACTTATCAAATGGTCATTGCCAAATCAGAAAAGGAATGGAGAAAACAGGTTGGTACTTTGTGTGTGTAAATCATAGTCAAACCAATGAACAATTGAAAAAATACTTTTTGGTTCTTATAGAAAAAGAATGCAAACCTCTTATCACATTAATGTCATTAATAATTAACATCTATTCTAGATTGTATTTGTCTGCTTTCCCTGTTTCTGGAAAATATTTAAAAAAAGAAACCAAAAAAAATGTCCAGCCAAATGAGGCATCTCAGCAGGAGTGTACTATACATGTTCTTTGATTATTAGCAAGCTCATTTTGATAAATGCCTTGCAAGTTTATGCTGATTTTTTCAACTTTGCAAATGACAAAAACATAATTCCAGTTTTTGACCTAAAATTAATGTGTTAAACATTAGGAACTGTTTATTCATGCTTAAAATGAAAAAAGAACATAGACAAATCAGCTTGAAAATTTATTTTACTTGTATACTGAAGTGCCTTGTTTACATGACAAAGAGTTGTAAGCCCTGCATCTTGCATATAACTCTATGACTGACTCTCAAATTTAATTTGATAATTAGAAATTCCTAAAGCATTGTAAATAATAAAAAACAGAAAAATAGAACTTCTCCAAAATCGTGACCATGCATGCCCCTTAAATATATATATTTACATTTTTTGAATTCCTATTTGTCTGTACAAGATATTTATAACTCAAAATCTATTCATTATCTTTAAGGGTTAGTTCAAATTAATGAAAGAGCCATTGATGACACAGATGATTTGTGATGGGAATATAATATATAATTTAAACTATTTATGTTATGGTGTGTTTTAACATGCACTCTACCTACAAACTGTTTGTTGAATGTAAAAAAAATATAATGTAATTGCTTTCAAAATATTGTTACTGTACTTATTCCGTGTTCTTGTTCTTGTATTCTTGAACAGTGGGCAAAGATAGTGGTTGTGTTGGAGAGAGGCTTCTCCAGGAACCAGCTACTGGAGTTCCAGAAGATGTACGCCATCAAGATGATGGGTCCCCCCAAGGAAAACCTGGCAGAGATAACGGAGCAGGTGGAGGAACAGCGAGGTCTGATGGTCATCAAAACATCCAGCAAAACCAAGGCCCGGCAACGGAAGGGAGCCATCTCCAACTGGAAGGTACGGGAATTAGCAAGAAAATTATTCGTACTCAAAGTTATATAACTTTGAGTGGAAAGTGAAAGTTATATTTAATTGACTATTGCCTTTTCTAGGTCAAGCATTATTTGATCAGCCTTAATATTAATAGAATTTAGATATTTTATTTTGAATTTTTTTAGCAGCAGTATTGCAGCATTTTGAGATTGTGTCAAGAAGAAATGCTGAAAATCACGATCCCTATCACCTTCATTTTTTCATTAATAAAAAGCATTATACTGCATTTTGTCATTAAAATCATATTATAGATCAAAACATTTGGACCTGTATGGTGCACAGAAGAGGATGTCATGGTTTTCTTTCAATATTTTCTTCAGAGATATTCATTGGTCAATGCAAAAGTCATTTTTATTGCTTGAAGATCAATCTCGTTTTAGTTCTCAGTTTTAAACTCAGAACTAAAATTGCTGAAGTTCAAAAAAACATATAGTACTACTTGTTTATTTCAAATTTCATCATTTTCAAAGTCTCTCAGAAGTTCAGTTTAAAAATGATATGCAGGCGGTATAACTATTTTTAGTCTGTTTAAATTAGTCCAAGTTATGGATAGGATAATTATCCTCTTTAAAAATATTTTAAGCATAGATATTATATTTACGTTTAAACACTCTTTAAAAATGCAATTCTTTATATTATGTAGTAGAAATTAAAAATGCCTTTATCATTGACCTTATTTCATTAACTTAATATTGGTTGGTTGATTTCTTGTTGTTTGTGTAAGGATTTACCTATAACCAGGTTCTGGGGTTTTAGTTTGTTCATGGCATGATGCATCTTTTTATTGCATGATTCCTCACATTTCTGATTGAAAAGTTAGTGAAACAGTCCCTTATTATGAAAATTGCTTGCCAGTACGTAATAACTACTCACTCTTACTAATATATCAGCCCAAAGAACTGTAGATTTTGCTGATTATTCTATGCACAGAGTTGTTATGAAGAGTTTATTCAGTATTTGATATATACATGTAAATTTGTTTTATTTTCCCTTTTTTGTAAATTTTTATATAGAATTTACATCTGATTTTTGAAGGTTAAAGGGATTTAGACACAGTTTTATTTTTTATGATATAAAGTGGTTTACTTTCACATTTTGAATGATTGACCAAAATGTGAATGTTAGAATTCAAATTAGAAGAGCGATAAACAGTTAGGAATTTATTGTAATGTAATTTTGTAAACAAAGCTTGAGTCTTATATTTGTTTACTAGTAATATAATGTATGCAATTGCCATTTCTTTGACAAAATGACTCATGAAAAACCAGGTAAACTGATTTAATGATTTATAAATAACATTACCAACAGAAGAAACCAACATTTGATTGAAAGTTATGCTAATAAAACACATTTGTAATTAATAACAAGACTCGATCTATGTTTACAAAACAAAAAAATTCAAATGATATCTTGCTTAATACTCAATATTCGCCTTTGTAATTTTGACAGAGCAATAAAAATACCCATATTAGGCATTTTACTCATTAAAAATGGAAAGATGATTGAAATTTTAAAAAATGAGCTCAAATTGTGTCTACACCCCTTGAAGGTTGTATTTATTATCAACTGAAGATAAAAATTAATTCCATGTTGGTGTGATTAACAATTTTCTGTATATTTTTTCAGTTATTTGGGAAAGAAATCATCAAACAGCTAAAGAAGCACAAAAACAAAGGAAGGAAAGAACCATTTAAACTGGGTAAAATCAAGCGCAAGAGAAAACCTTCTTTTAACGAGTCAGATTATTCCAGTGATGAAGATGAAAAAGCAAAAATGTTTTCCAAGACATTGCAACAGTTGGCATGGGAACGAGATATTGACCTCACCAAGGGTAAAACTTTTGTGACAGATCCCAATTTGATAGAGAAGTTATCTCCATACATCAAAAAGGAGGATCTTAGCAAACCTCCTGCTGTCCCCAATCATCATAGCCCCGCAAATTCTAACAATAATAACTCTCCAACCCCCAATCACGTTCCAAATGGAGTCAAGCATAGGGGACCAGGGGAAAGAACTGTGAAAAAGCCAGCAGGAACTCCAAAAGCTGCCACAACTAAACAGTTTAGTTATAACAGGGTCTCACCCCTAACACTTACCAAACAACCTTCCCCAGCGGAAGAGTCGGGTAGTGATTGGGAAGGTTCGAAACCTAGTCGTAGTGTGTTAAAGGGTATGTCAGTGACTGATATTTCTCTGCATGGCATAGACTCTGCAAAGAGCAGCTATCGCAAAATGTTTCTAGAAGAGTCTAGACAGACTAAAGACATCCAAAAACTACCTACGGAAGAAGTGCCAAATGTTGCTTTTAAGCAAGGATATGCAAGTTCAAAGTCAGGCAGTGTCAAATCGGACAAGTCAAAGTCTGACTCGGAGTACAAACCTAGTTTTTATTCAAAGTCTGAGGATGGATACACAAGTCAAGGGAGTGTAGAATCTTCAAGGGCATCGAGGGTATCAAAAAGTTCTTCTAGAACATCTAGACATTCCCAAAGGTCAACCACGACTACAACGGATGAGACTTCCACATCCACAGCTACTAAGTCCTCAAAAGGAGGAGAAGACTGTTCTCTACAGGAAGTAGACTCTGAAACCGAGGACACGTCACATATATCAAAGATCAGTTCTTCTCGGCAGGAAACAGAACATGAAACTAGTGAGTCATCCGCCAAGCCACCAAGACCCTCCCATACACCAGAGGAGGAAGGGTCGCCAAAGAAACACAAGCACAAACGGAAAAAAAGCAAAAAGAGTCGACACGGTAGTCAGGCTTCATCTTCTACTTCTCTAGTGAACTCTATGGAGAATGAGGACCATGAAAGTGAAGTTTGAAGGGATGTGTTAATGAAAATATAATGGAGGCCTTGTGTATAATGCAAATGATTTGTTATGTTAATAAGCATGATAAGCTTGTCTTTGCTTTTTTTTAAACTGGTGACAGGTGTTTGTACACAAACACAATCACGGTAGGAGGAACGTTGCTTGAAAAAGTGTCTAAGGAAAAACTGTTTGTGCATTCTTTGTAACAGAAGCACATTGATGGTATGCATTTAACTATTTTTTAAATTTATGCAAGTGTTGATTGATTTTGCAACAGGAATAAATTGAATGACATGCTTGATACATGAAGACTTTTCAGTTCAATTTAGAAGAAGGGCATTGCAGACGATCTATTTATTTTACAAGAGAAGTCAAAGTAGAGAGTAACTAACTTGAGTGCTTTTTTTGCGTTTCGGTTTACAATTTCGTAATTTCATTTGATAAGATCCAACTAAATCCTTATGAACTATATTTAAGAAACACTTATGGAAAACATCATTTACCACCTATTCTGAATCTTATGTTCGATGGAACTGCTAAAATCAGAAATAATGAACATAGCTAAAGCTGATACATGATCTTCATGCTATTATTAACATTAATTTATTGGTTTGGTTTAAGTGTGACTGGAGTTTTAATTATTTTTTTCAATGGAGAGAATTCATTAAGACAGAGCACAGTTTGTTTCATATTCTTACGGTATTTCTTGCACACGATTCTGATATTTTTTGAGATTTGTTTAAAGAAAGGGTACACTATCAAGGGTACAATATTGCTGCGTTGCCTTATGTTTTCAAGCAACACATTTTTAATAAGTTTTTTTAAATGTAAAAGTAATCCGTTGGTCTGTTTTTTTTCTTTACGTTTTCATGGATGTATTTGTTGTAAACTTGTAATTAACTATGGTTACGATTTGTTTGCTCTTTTAATGTGGGTAATTTGTATTAAAGAGTAATTGTATCAAAATGATCAAAAGCCAAAAAATTATTCAAGATTAATCAATGACAATGTGACTTGCTGAAGTAATAAAAAAATACTATCAAATGGAAAATTTAAACCTTCAAGTCTCGTTTGGACAAACCAGATACTAAGATGCTTGAAATATGATAAGTACATACATCATATAATTATTTATCATTATGTGTATGGAAAAAGAAAAAAAATTCAGTGTATGTAGTCACAGCTTAAAATATCCCATTCGGGTCAACTTGCAGAACTTTTATTTTGCGTTTTTTAACTGTATTCTAGCGCTCTTTCATTTCAAAAGGAAGAAAATAAGTTCGTGTATAAATATGAGCAGGCCGTGGAGTTGAAAACATATTAGATGACGTTTACATCAAATATCCATGACAAGAAGCTGTTCTAAGGTTGATATTATGTTCTACATAAAATAATGTTAGATAGTGCCAAACTGTGTTATGTCCCTTTGTGATATTCATTCATTCATGGTTTTTTTCCGTTAACTTCAAACAATGTACATTCCTTTCTTCTAATAGAATATTAACATTTTCATATAATGACACAAACTTCAAGAAAAAAAAATAAAATAGAAAAATAATGTTTTGATACCCTTGCTGTAGAAAATTGATATACTCACTCTTATTATTTATATCCAAATTCCGTCCATTATGAAATTCTTCTCATAATGTGTGCAATAAATAGATATGAATTTTCATGAAATAAATCATCAAAACAGTGCTTATTAGTAAAATATCCTAATGATATGCATTGTCAATTTTTACGTATCATGATTTAATGTAATCTGTGTCCATTTTATTATTTTGATAATTGTCATGTTTGTATACAGATTTATTCCCCTCTCTTTCTGTGATTGATTCATTTTCGAGTGATTTTATTTTTTTATATATGTAAATGAATGTGATAATTTATCCCTGTGATTTTATTCAACTCTTGTTAACAATGAAAACAACAATTTAAATTGTGAATAAAAGGCAATTTCAAATTATTTATCATTCTGTAAATACCGTAGATAAAAATCTTCTGTCAAAATCTACTGTGAAAAGTGAAACGATTCTTTAGAGAAATTTTATTTCTGCAAATTGTTATCTTTTGACTTATGTTGATATAAGAATATTTATGTATCCAAAATGCATTTGATAAAAATGATACGAAGACCTTAATTTTTATGCTGAAAGAATGAGATTTAGAATTTTTTCTATTTTTTAATTGATAGTATATTTTTTAAAATTACAAATAATATTAATTTAATAATATTATAAAGTTATTTCATTCAAATTCAAGCCGCACTATACCTTTTGTTGGACAGTTGAACGCTTTGGCATTAATTGTTATAAATGTTTGAAAACATAAAAATGGAGTAAAGATGCCAAGTACTGGCATCAAATGCATTATTTTATATGTATGTACGATGATAGGCGGTACATATTTGTTGATGTTATTTTTGTACAACCCTGTAACTGTGTCTAGGATCTTCCATTGTAATAACACTACACTGTTTGTTGGCATCAGGCTTCTCTATATGATTAGACAAAAGTACTTGTTCTGTTGTATAAATGATTTCATTTGATAAATAAATCTTAACAAAATCAACGATCTTTTTGATGACAAAAAGGATGTAATTATTGATTGCCGTTACCATTAGTTTAATCAGCGAATGAACATACAAAAATGATGGACTATTTTTCGATGTGTTCAATACTAAGAATTATAATTTTTTGTCATTTTGATCGGAGACAGACGTTTCAATTCTTGCACGAGGTCTGGATGATATAGTTTTTAAGACAAAGTATGGTTAAAAATCATATAAAAATACAAGGTAGATCTTATATATATTTAACATTCATCATTCTTAAGTCACAAATTTAAAGACAATGCACTGCCAAAGGAAAATGTTATGTTAAACGCTCGACGGAGGGCAGTACGAACATTGATGAGTAGATAACTTTTGAAAATACACTAAAATAATCTCCCAGCACCCTAGAGTTATTCTTTGTTTAACATTGCTATTGCAAGTGCATGATACCGGTATATATATAGCAGGGGATATGTATAGGTCGTACCTTATTCGTAATCCTTATTGAATTTTTTCAATAAAATTATAGCGGATAATTATATCAGTGTTGGGGGAGGGAGCATGTTTGCACCCGCTTAAAATGCAGTTTCGAAAAAAATCCGTATATTCCAAAAAAAAAAAAACTATTGTATAGAGAGTATATGACCACTTTTGTCGTTAGTGTATCTCACCTGACTTGTGAAATAAATACATTTTATTGTTTATTTCGATAGGAAGTACGTCACAATATGGAAGTGTTTTATAAGAGATCTACTGGGCTGCGTTTTACAAAGGAACTTACGACTTACGATCAAATTAATGAATGCTGATTAATCCCTAACTAATCAATGCTTTATTCGAATGGCTGTAATATATAATGGAAAATAAAATAGTTGTAAATAAATGGTTTTAGTTTAATTTTTTTAAATTAAAAACCATTCTATGGCACTGAAAACATTAACAACTTTGGCGTAAGTTCTTTTGTAAAACGCAGTGTAGCTGGTCTGTACCCCCAAGTCTAAAAAAAAATCGAATGATTGACCTGGGAGCAACAGTTCAATACGTGTTGAAAAACTGCAATGTAGTTAACAGCGAACAAACCTTGCGCTAGTTTTTGACTGATTTATCTTATTTCCACACTAATATTGTGGAAAAAGGATAATAAGGGACATATGATATTTTGTCGCCTGTAAATACAAATATGTGTTTAATGTACATTATAATATTGCCTGACTGTTCATTCACCTTTGTTTGTTTTAAATGATATATTTAAAACATTCCTTTTTTCTTAATTTTTTTTTTACTAATTTCATGATAAAATGATAACATGTTAACAAGACCTTGAAAACTGACCTATGTATCTGTCTCGTTTCCAATATGTATATAGTCATTTTAGGTACTCCGACGCATATTTTACAACTTGGTTGCATACTATATGAAAAACACACTATACTCTGTCCCGAGTTTTTGCTTCCACCACTTTTTGCTTGATATTTTAATAATAGTAAATACCTTTGTGCTCAAACTACGTTCATCCACTAATATGAAAAATGTCTAGATTATCTGTTTTGAAACGCCCCCTCTACCGCTTCAGGTTTCAATACACATCCCAAAATTGAAAGTCTACGGATATTTTGCATTGCATCAGCCATTAATAAGCCCGGATGATAACGTTAAAAAATTGCGCGAGGTATCCCACGTACTTCCGAATGGAGAAAAGATGTAAACATTTCGCATTATAAATCTCCGTAAGAAAATTGTTTTCGTTCCTGTGAAATTTTATGAGTGAAAAGGGATAATTGTTCAATGAAGATATCTTGGATATCTCGATTTCAATTGTATTTCTTCACAGGTATGTGTATTTTTATTAAAAATCATCAAAAATTGATGGAAGCAATAACTTGGGACAGACTATAGTCTCTTTTCGTATGAGTGTGTTTGTCCAACTTTGATACTCCTATACAACCATAAGCTTGTACATGTATTACTGTGGTTTCATTATTATTCAAGGGTATCAATTTTCGTGGATAAAGTGAAAATCACAGTTTCAAGGATATGTAAATTCATGGCCAATGACCCTATCAATACAAAATGTTAATAGATATTGCACTTCAATGAACATTAAATTTCGTGGATCAACTTAACAACGAAATCCATGAAAATTGGTATTCAACGAATATTGATGAAACCACAGTATGTTCATTTGCAGTAAATGATTGAACATACTATATTTAAAATATAGGAAATGTGATATGAATTATATACTACAACGTATATGTTAAGTATACGTTCTTTGAATTTATGTCAAACTGCGAACAAACATCATTTTCATACAGTGAATTAATAATATACAGTCATGTATTGTTCATCGACATGAAAGGTTATATTAATTTTGTAAATTAAGGATGAATATATAACAATTATAACATACCACATGCATCTACATGAAATATATTTTTGAAAAATATCTTTCATTTTCATTGAAGGTTAATTTGTAATTCATGCATGAAAATAAAAATATATCACCAAAACTCTGTTGAAATAAAATCCGTATATAATATTTTTTTCTCAAACCAAATATAAACTACAAAAGTTAAAAATTCAAGTAAGTCTCAGGCGGATCCCATTAAGAAAACCATTTGAGTTGCAATTAATATCAATTAACATATTCATGAAAACTCAACTGTTGACAATCTCTGCTTATTCATTGCCCTAATGTAGAATAGTCGCCTCCATCTAGAAATGGTGATGTAGATTGAACAGTAGCGATATCACGTGAATGACTGTATTCAGAGAGATCTGTACCATGATTTGGTGCAGTGCATGCGTGGTCATAAGTGTCGTCATCATGTTCTGTTTGTTCGTGTAAATGATTGTAAACGTCTTCGGTCCTTTCATTTTGTTGTTTTCCAGGCAAATTGCATCCTGGCATTTCTTTCGCAAAAGAGTATATGGATACCGTTGCAACCTTTTGCTGAAAATTTAAAACAAGTATTTAAGAACTGAAGCATTAGTCTAAAATACAATGCATATATCCTGAGGTAGGTTATCATTAATGAAATAAACGAGACCGAGTATAGTTCGAGTGCTCATGACTTTGCACATCTTTTTATTTTCATGCAGACGTAGGCGCAAAGTTATAATTTTGCTTTGCTTTGTGTTTTATACAAAATTAGCATAATATGTAAGGTAAGTTGAGAAAATGTAATTTTATGACTGATATGATAAAGAGCAAAAATATTAATGGCGCTAACGCGTTATTGTTACCCGGTATATATTGTAAAAGTCTGTGGAATCATGAGAATTCGTGGTAGCTCAATTTTCGAGGTATTCGTGGGTAGCTATCACCTAAGGATTAAAACATCCTCAACAAAAACAAATTTTGAAAGTGTTATCCTTCTTGATGAAACTGAAAACCGACGCATCCACGAAATTACATCCTCACGAATAAGCAAAAACCCCACAGTCCACAGAAATTGGTCCCCACGAAATTAAATGATTCCACGGTATGTATAAAGCCGAAAAAATAGTGGGATTTAGTCATTTATTTGAGGTGGTGGATTTTTAGAATACTTTATTGACAGAGCATTAAGAGAAACGTATTACATGTAACAGTTTAAAGTGTTATTTCGTTAAAAATTAATTTCATAAGACAATACACATTACAATATTCCAAATTTTGGGGGAATAAATTAATCGTTTTTGGCATTATCCCTGGACCAAACCACGAAGAAAACATTTTCATAAATTTCACTATTTGGTGACTTTTTACAATAGGTTTCATGTATTTGTAAGAAAGAGAAATTCCTATGGCAGAAGTACAAAAATATGGGGAAAATGTGAAAAATTGAGCTTTTTCAACATATTATCTTAAGGTTTCATATAATAATTGATAACTTTCGAGACGACCCCCTAAGAAATTGGAGTGGTAAATAAAAAGGATGATCGAAAAGTAATTGACATAGAAGTAAATCCACATGCAAGAAATTTCATCAACATATCTAGGGTAGAAATAATTAGACTCGGTTTCGTTAAGCTTACTCTTTGTGAAAATGTGGTAACGTATATCTTTCTTATATTGAAAATCTGTTATTAAAAAAAATTAATAAACTGTTATCCTTCTTCAAATATCTATTTTCATAGTATTGTATAGTTTAAAACATGAGAGAAATGCTCGTTATAATGGTCGGTATGGCGTGCAATTAGCATATCATTAATTGTTTAAAATCATTATGTATATATACTGTTTATTCGAAAAAATTTCCTTTACATTTTTTTTGTTGGATCGACAAATTGATATTCACATCAAGTTATCATTTCCCATGATTTAATCATATAAATTAAACTTGAACATGTTTTGCTAGTTCCAGGTTTATAGCCGATTAACTACGTTGCACTTTGAAAAAAAATATGTCCAAAGTTGTCACAAAATAAACACAAGAGCGTTGATTTGATCCTAACATTTCAACATGTTTTTATTTGTTTGGTTTTTTTTTTTACGAATTTCTTTGCCATATTTCATTGCCCTTTTGTGTTTAAAAGTAAATGCCTAAAGTGTCCTATAAATATCTTTAATAAAGTCGCGACACTTTCTATGTAAAAGTTTAGTAAAACATATAATTTATGTCATAAGTTTTCTCGGCATTTGGGTGTTTCAATATGTTTTCTTTCGCAGCTATTGTATTTACGTAATATCAAAGGTATAGGAACGGTATATGAATATTTTTATGCATCTTAAAAAAAGCAACATAATAAATACATGTATCATAAGATAAATGTTTCTTTTAAGTCTCTGTTTAAGTTACGTATTCAAAGACTAAAGTTTCGGCTTTCCCAAGATCATTTAACAATTTTAAATACATAATTCAAATCTGTTGTACCTTTGAATTGTTTAAAAAAGAAGTTTGACATCCACTGGCAGTACCGTATGTTCTATTGTCTGCAAACATAACGTCAGGTTCCTGTCTTTAAAAAAAAATTTTTTCGACTTAATAAAATTATCTTTCGTTTGATATACGTGTATGAATAAAATTTGGTGAAAAATTTGAACATTTTATCAGGAAACTTACATTTTTCTGGTTGGAAATTTTAATCTCCTGTACGTAAGAGTCGTGATGACAGCAATAACAATCACTCCAAGAATTAATCCGCCAAACAGTGTCCCGAGCGTCACTCCATTGTTGGTGTCTTTTGGTAATAAAAGTAAACTTGTACAATGTATGTGTGCATTGATTAAAAAAGTAGTAAGATATTCGATTTAAAAATGACTTAAATAATTTAGTGACAATTTATCTCGGAGAGACGGTCTTAGTGATGATTTTAGTCTTTGTTTACAAAAACTCATGATCTGACTTGAATAACAGAAATAAATACCGGTATATGATTGTTTTCATCAGCAATCGGCAATCTTGTTGCTGATTATTTGATTTTTAAGATTATTGTGGTGATCAGAAGAAGAGAAAACAATACATTCACATTTTCTCATTCAATGTCACATAATCAGTCTAGCATAAATTGTGTTTTGCTAAACTTAAATGATATGATTCATTATATTACAGTACCGATCAGACCCAACCTAACAGAAAATAAACCCCAACTAAACCCTAGGTTTACTTTCTAGGTTTACTCTGGGTTTACTTCGGGTTTACACGAAGATTGAAATCCTAGACAATGATAATAAAATTAACACCAGTTTACAATTATTGATAAAGATAAGTATTTAACCACGGAGAATCTTTAAGTAGAAATACATGTACATATGATATGTGCATAAATATTTATCTGCATTCAAAATTTCCAGTAAAATGTGTCATATATGTATTATTTCATTAATGTAAAATGTTGTGACCTACCCCAAATAATTTTCAGTTTATCATATAGTAACATGCATTTTAATGCGACACGTTACCTAAACTATACATTCATGTCATGAAAAGACGATGTCAATAATTTGATCAATCACGAGTCATTGACAATGAGGTCAATTCAGCTCATACCGTCAAATTTTAAAAAGTACGCAAACGCAAGCTTAATATATTGAAAATACTGAATGAGCAAAGACTGTTTACAAAGTTTTAGACAGCTATCTGTATCAAATGCAGAATATCCATTTTTACATTTGCAGCTTCTATTGATACAACCTGAGAATGATTGCATACACTGTTCTGTTAGCTCACACGGATTGTTTAATGTAACATATCCTATAATGTAATGTATAAGGAATGATGATAAGCTGTTTTATTGTGCATTCAAAAAGTGTTTTGCAAGACTATAATTAACAATAAGTCGAAACAATTTAATAATATGCAAAAACACCATTTAGCTGTACATGTATGATGAAATATTTTCTGTCTACAAAGATTATACATATCACCATAAACTTGAAATGTTTTACCTTTGTAGCACTTCTTTTCATTTTGTATGTAACCTGAATTGCATACACATAACTGGTCATCACAAACATTTGCAAATTCTGTTCCATTGCATTGCCAGTTGTGCTCACATATGCCACCAATGTTTACCTTTACTGATTGAAGTAAAAAGTAATGAAAGAAATGAATGAAAGATACTTATTATGCTCCAAACTGCATTTATAGAGATTTTCTTCAATAACAGTCTTGTTTTAACCTTTAGTCTGTATAACAACACGTTTTTACTTTTATACAGTTAAACGCTGTTTTTTTTGTTTTGTTTTTTTACACATTTTTTATGTGTATTTTTCAAAAAAATGGTTTAACTGTTATACACAATCCAATCAATGTTCTCACCAGTATGTCATTTTAGATATGTCATTCTATGAACATATCATAGAAATCATGGACAATGATAATTAAATTAACACTAGTTTAAGGCCGTCTGTGGGGTTTTGGGGTAAAAACTGTGATAGAAAAAATTCTTCATTTTTATCTTTCTATTAAGTATTTTTTTACATATCAAATTACAGGTAAAAATATCTATAAAATAGCAAAATGTGAAATACTCCAACATACATTTTACTCAAATATTGACAAGTGCTGAGCAATACTATGTTGTACATTTTGTGTAGAAAACTCGATTTTCTTAGCATTTATCGAATGAATCCTTTTTGAACTTTTCTACAAATATTGATAAAAATAAGAATTTACTACAGAGATACATAAAGTAGAAAATACAATAACTGTCCTGTACATTTTGATATGTGCATAAATACATATTTGCATTCAAAGCTTCCACAGGGGCCAAGCCCGTTTGAACATTAATTTCAATGTAACCATAAATAAAGAAAGGGGTCGAACTCTGACCCAGATAAAAAACTACCAGCTCACTTCAAAAGCGTAATAAGTCAATTATTTTTTAAAACACTTGCAATATGCATGTATTTTTCAGAAAAGTAATGTCTAAGATACACTTATGCCGAATTTTAAGTTGATGGGTTTTAAAATAGCGGAGATATACTTCATTATTCACTCGAAGTCGCCAGTTTATTTTTACTCGGACATTTACTGGTCCAGGTCTCACGATGAGATTTTGCCTATGACAACAGCAGTATTGCAACAAGTCGAGAAACATTCGCATTAATCTTTTAAAATCTCACATCAAACGCACGCTTAACTTACAATTCCTTAAATTCCGATAAAATTCCTTAAATACTCTCCAAACTGAACTTACATGTTTGTTACATGTAGTTCATTAACATCTATTGAATATTTCTTTTAAAAATCCAACAGCACCTATTATACCATGCTTACCGTTAAACGGCCAAATTATTTTCATTTACAGTGATAAAAATAAAATAAATAATTTAAAGTTAAAAATAAAGTTTTTCCTTTTCAAATGTTCAATCAAAGTTTTGCAAGAAATAATTGAAATTATATGTGTTTTATGCAATTTGATATTATTACATCTGAACATCCTTTTGTTATAAAATAATGAATACTTATTATTGCCTCTCAATATATGCAAACTGAAGATTTTATAACCAATGGCTATTATAAATATTTACTGAGTACATGTATGATGGCATTTTATGTCTACAGAGAATGATACTTATCACTTTAAACTTGAAATGTTTTACCTTTGTGGCACTTCTTTTCATTTTGTATGTATCCTGAATTGCATACACATAAACCGTTATCACAAACATTTGCCAATTCTGTTCCATTGCACTGCCAGTTGTGTTCACATATTCCACTTATGTTTACTCTAACTGATTAAAATAAAAAGTAATGATACAAATGAATCAAAGATACCTTTTATGTTCCAAACTGCATTTTTAAAGATTTTCTTCAATAGCTGATGTTTTTAACCTTAAGCCTGTAAAACAACACGTTTTTTAAAGTTTATACGGCCTCAGGCTGAATTTTTTCAAATTTTTCATTTATTTAAAAACATGTTTTAACTAAAACTACTGTTACTATATATTTATCATTTAGTCTCTACTTAAGAAATATGTTCGTTTTCTTTTGATATTCATTTGAAGATACAATTAACCATTCCGTGCTCTATGCAACACGCTATTGTTATTAAATAAAAATGCTTTCTGACTTTTCAAACACTTTTTGCCCTCCAAAATAGATCCAGGCATACAATGACAGACACAGTAATTTTTTATACGAACACACTGTGCATCGTTTATGTTGCAGGCATATACACCATCCCAAAATATGTATTCTCCTGAAAATGAAATGTTTCTTTATAAGTCAAATGTATATCCGAGGGTTGTTCGGAAACTATTGAGACATCATGAATATTTTCCTTTCTAAGTGACAACTATTGGTGAAAATTGGCATAAACATTCAAGAAACATAAACAAATATTAATGATGAAACAAAATAAAATTAAAAAAAAAAAATTTAACATTTTGTTTACGACTGTACATAAACATGTAGGTTGTCGTGGTACCCGGCGCAGGCATAGACTTGGAGATTAAAAAACTGACACAATTACTTTCTACGTGTCGTTTGACCAGCAATAAATATTAAAGGAAATCAAATTATATATGTTCATTTTGCTATTTATTGTCACGTACTTGTTAGATGAGATGAGAAGTGAAGAAAAATACATTTTTCCGATTCGATTGTAAGACATAAAACTAGAGCAAGGAAACGCCCTAAAATGACGTTGTGATGAGTTTGGGTTTGCCCCAGGTCACTGGACGGAAGGGAGTTGGTCAGCTAACCAGAAATAATCAAATGAATTCATTGGCTGGACAATGTTTACATTAATAAAATATATTCTTGTTACCTGCTGTATGAAATAACAATGGTTTATCTTCATTCTCAAGAGAGTAAGATGAACAAAG
This sequence comes from Magallana gigas, assembly GCF_902806645.1. Classification (NCBI taxonomy): domain Eukaryota; kingdom Metazoa; phylum Mollusca; class Bivalvia; order Ostreida; family Ostreidae; genus Magallana; species Magallana gigas. Next base: position 29,387,700 of record NC_047566.1, on the reverse strand, counting down.
GACAATAAAAGACCGTCAATCATCTCAAAAATCCATAAAACGAAATTCAAATTCAAAGCAGAGCAACACAGACCTCCATAAAGATAGAGATTAGGGTCAGGTGCCTAGGAAGTGTGAGCATCCTCTGCAGACCGGTCACACCCGCCGTGTGCTCTTTGTCGTAATAAAAAAAAAAACCCGGAAAAGTCCGTAGACATTTATTGAGAAATTATGGTCTAAGAATTAGTATGAGCAGTATTTTCTGTTTGTGAAGGTTTAAAAAGCCGATGTTGAGCATAATCATGGATCTGGGTCTGTATTCCGGTGTAGAAAAATCAAAAAGCGGCTTTTCCTTGACTTTTTCAAGAAGATTTTTTAACTCTTTCAAAGGGACAGAGTAAAGTTTGGTGCAAATGTAATGGAGATTCAATTGTTTATTTACATAAAGTAATAATGAATCAAAGAAAACATCGTGTATAATTAGTGTGTTATAAGACCGATGTCCATGAGTATGAGTAAGAGTCTCAAAAATTTCCGAACAACCCTCGTATTACTACTACGTTTGTAAAATTATTTTGAACAACAACATATTTACTAAAAGGGTTTGACTCATTCCCACGTAAAGATATTAAGTATATAATAAATATGATACCCACTTGCATTCCACGATGAACAGTTGACATATAGATATTTCTGATGTCCTGATGATCCTGAACAAGAGGAGATATTTGCTGTCTCATTGCCTATCGTTAGATCAATGCGTTTTAAAGGGTATCTGCGGCCATGCAAATTTTCTATCCTGAAATTGCACTTTTTAGGACAGGTACTGTCTGTGATAAAATTGAAAATATGATTTTCAGTATAATTAAGAAGTCATGTAGGATGAAAAAATAAATAATATTTCTGATTCCATTTCAGTATTTAAAAATAATATCTAATTATAGATATTTTAATTCATATGCTAAACTATGCAATGTAATGTCCTGAGGATAACCATTATATCTATTCCTTATTGATTACATGTGTGGTTGGGTAACCAGTAGCAGTTTTGGATACGGTATCCGTCGATATTTCTGTAAATTTAAGAATTGGTGTACTTATGAGTATGAGGCTTTTGAGTATTGCTAAAATTCACAAAATGATTTTTTATCATCATTATTTTATCAAAAGATTCCCCTTGCTGAAAATATTATACAGTATGTTGGCCTCTTACTTAAGTACACGAGAATTAGAAGTAAAATGCATTTGCGGCTCTAACTGTTGTGTTGACTTTAATCAGTGAAATTGCAAACGGTTACAAACGGTAGGTAAACTAACACAAAAACTAGGTGGATTCGACACAGTAAACCAACCATTGGTAAGGTTCTGATATTTAATGGTGCGATAATTACATAATACGGATTGTCAACACTTTTTAGGGTTTTGCAGTACCGTTGTTAGACCCTAACTAACATGAACCTAACAAATAAAAGACCCAAAGGTTTACTTTCGGGTTTTTTCCGGGGTTTACTCTGGGTTTACTATCTAGAGCAGGCCAAGAGTTAAACCCGGGTAATCCCAACGTAACCCAAAGTGGACACAGAGTATAATCCCCGACCAAAATTAGACCCTGAAAGCAGACGCTACAGGGGTAGGAATTACATGCAGATAGAAAGTATGGTAAAAGCGGTCCTTTTCCCCACTTCGGTGTTTAAAGTGGACCCCAAATGCAAACCTCGAGTAAACACAAAGTAAACACTAAATGGACCAAAAGTAAACCCCAGTTGAGCATATGTTTGAAAAGAAGATCCCGTGTAAACCCCGAAAGTAATCACGGTGTTTAGTTTGTGCCCGATCTGTTGTCTGAGAGGTCTGGGAAGCTGAAAAAAATCACGAATAATGGGTAAAATATGAAGAGGTCGAAGATAAAAATCCACTTCTTGTATGTTGAAAATTCATAATTTTCAGATATTGATGACAAGCCTTATGATGAGTAAATTAAAGCTATTTGTGCTGAATCGGAACTGAGGAAATTCTAGTTTCAGAGTTCCAAAGAGAGATATTCCAGGCTGCAGATAATTGTGTTAAAATTTTCTTTATTGCAACCTCAGTTTTAAAGTATATTTTACTAATGCAGTGCTTTGTAAGTTTTTGTTGTGATTTACAATAATTAATTCTAACTGAATTTTTAATTCTAAGAGCTTTTTACATGACACCATGCATTAACGTCAAATCAATAAAAGATTCTATGATTAGATTTTGGCATGTTACCAACGTTTACAATATATTGTATATTGACGTTTAACAACACGATCATATTCTTGATAATATTCATGGTTTGTTCAAGCGATCGACAAAACAAAAACTGGATACCACAGAATCTCTGTTTAATAATACATGTAATAACAAAACTTCAATTTTTATTTTTTATGTTCCATTTCCGTAATTCATTTATTATGTTACACGACAATAACCACAATAACCTACCATCTTGCAAAAATGTCTCTGCGTTATTTTCATTAAAGTCACACTTGTTTTGGTGATTAACAAATCGTACAACTGTCTCTAAACACAGATCTCTAAAAGGAGAAACAATTTTATTATCATCTGCCATTCAATATAGAGAATGCTCACATATATATTTATTTTCATGTTACTGTGGAATCATTAAATTTCGTGGGGGCCAATTTTCGTGGATTGCTTAAATTTTACAGGATCGTGGGGACGTAATTTCGTGTATTCTTTTAAACCTACGGAGGAAATATGACTTTATTGCCATAATTTAATAATTCGTGGAGGATGTTAATTCGTGGATGAGAGGTACCCACGAATTCCACGAAAATTGAGCCACCACGAAATCTAATGATTCCACAGTAATTGTTTAAATTGCCATAAAACTGTTTTGTTAGCAGTTGTCAAATAAGACAATTGAAAAAAAAGTAAAAGAGAAACATCTTAAAAAAGATATTTTTTGCAGAGATATTAAAAAAATGATTCAATACTTACGGACATGAACTTTTATTATTTTTTAAAAATCAAATTTATTCAGTTCAATTTATATATCTCAACATACTGTCTTGCCATTTTGTTTTTAAACTAATGTCTTACCTTCTAATATTCGATGACGTTGTTTTATGTATAACCAGAGTTATATCTAAATAAAAATTAAATTGAATTTTAAAAAAAAAGACATAACAAAAATAAATGTAAAGTATTACATTTTCCATCGTTTGATCAATAGAACACTATAAGGATAATAAAAAATACGGAATTTATAAAGAAAATGCAAAATATTTTTTCTTTTATTGTTTTTAACCATATTTTTCTTATTCATCTCGCTTGTGACCAGAATACAGGTACATTTACATTGTATTAGATTTCAGTTTATTTATGAATCTAGACAATAAGTTTTCTGAAAGTAAGTTTGTCGGGCAAAAATATTTAAGAGTCAAAATAATCTTTAGAGAATGAATTTATAAATGATAAGCGAATTTATATTAAAATGATGGGTGGGTGGGTTTAAGCGCTAGTTGCAAAGTAAAAAAGTTAAAAAAAAATGTTCTCACCAAGAGCAAAGATTAATGGTTTAACCTAGGATTCAAGGATTAAAACGAAGACTTTCCAAATCTAACAGAACCTAAATATAGCGAATCTGCCTCTAGAATATGAATGGAATATTCATAGTGTGTCTTTTTTCATATCGATATTTGCACAAACAGAATTAAATGTTAAAACTCTTTATTGAAAAAAAAAACAATGTATGACTATCATCGACAGAGAAATCTTGTATTTTCTTATAGTGTGGCCTCATGTTTAATATGATTAATAGCAAACGAAAAAATTAGTGGTGTAGTACATTTTTGATTTATTTTTGTTTTCTTTTTATGGAAAATACGATCAAGAGTAGGATGTATTTTTTTCCACAAACTAATGCTTGCTGATCCGAACCAAATATTTCCTTGTATGATTTTAAAAAGATACATATTATCATAGTATGTACAGATTAATGTACACACATTTTAATGTTTCATTATGACAAGAAATATTAAATTTTGCGAGAGAACTTTATTAAAATAGTAAACCATATCAGTCCTGTTTATTAATTGCCCAATAAATAAGGTAATCTATATAATTCGTACATGTAAACGGCTTTAAACGACCCATCCATGAAAAATATTAGCTACTGGGCCAATTGTCTGGTTCCCGTATGGATATATCATTATTTGACCTAGCCTTTTGCCCTCTACCGTCATATCAAGCATTGGATGGCTTTGATGTAACATAATATATGACTTTTGGTGTCCTCACAATTTTATCATGAGGTGTTCTATCGTATCCATACCTTGTTATCATCTGGTCACCGTACTGATAAAACAACCCTTTTTTAAATTTGATTTCTAGTCTAAGTATAGGTAAAACATGAAATACAAACTGAAGAACGTGTTGATATAACAATAAAGGGGACTTATTGTCTATATATTGATTAAATACATATTTTACACATACACAATATTGAAACAACATTGCGTAATATTTTCCGCATTAATATTTCGAAACATAACTGTGATCTTTTGTCGATGTTTAATTATAAATATATAGCTATAATCAAATTGACTTCCGGATTTTGAAATGCGTAGCACTTAAATTGATATCTGGTCTCCATAATGAAATAACTAATTAGATTACACTAGTTCATAAAGTTGACATAGTGACTTTACACTTTTTTTTACCACAGGATTCCGCTTAACGCTACAACATATAATTAAGGTGATACATGTATATGGACTTTTTGAATTAGCATTGCTAGGTAATCCAAAGTGGTTTAATAGCATGTTAATATAGGTAAAAAGACCACAGGTCATCCTATGTTTTATATTTACACGGAAATTGTTTATAGTCTCTTAATATAATTAACAGAATGAAGTATACTGTATCTATTTAATGTGTCAACTTCAATACATACACCATACGGCAACATCTTATTTTAACGACAAAACAAAAGAATTTTAAATTTGTTATGCTTAACAATTGATATAATTATTATTTTATTATTCAAAACAAATTATTTTCAAATCAACTTTCATATAGCGATGTATATTCAGTGGACAACAAACAAAAATACATTAAATATTAAAAACTCATAACTGTTACTTTTTTAAAATAGGACTACACGGTACCTAAAAAATAACTACATGTATATACATCCTTGATACACAACGAAATTCATCAGCAATGGGGAAGAACTATTCAATTATTCAAATTCGGTTTAATACCACTTGACTTAACAGGAGTAATTTCATAAACATCAATTATAACTTACTGAATACATACTAAGTAAAGTATGTTTGTATTACTGAGTGAAAAGTTTAGCAGATTAGGCCAACATTAATTATTCTATATGACAAATATTCGTTTATTCCAACCGATGATTTTGGAGAAAAAAATAATCAATGGGAAATTAATTTCATATATATATATATATATATATATATATATATATATATATATATATATATATATATATATATATATATATATTAACTAAAAAGCAAAACATTGAAAAATATTAATTTAATTTTATGATAATATCCAAAAGATAAGCTATAGCAACTTACTATTGAAATTTTTTTTCAAAATACTAGTAAAACGATAATCTTAGCAAGATCAATCTTCCTTTAAAAAGAAGATTCGTTACTTTTGTTAAAATTTGTAGCAGCTTGTAAAAAATGCAAAGAAATAAACCTTTTATGCGTACAAATGTAATCAAAACAATTATTGAAAAAAATGTCTTGTTATTGAATAGAGAAATCTAAACATTAATCAATCTTAAAATCTTAACTACGTACAGCGGCACAGTAGCCATAATAATTACCTTTGCCCAAAACTTGCACAATGCCGATTATTGAATTTAAAAAAAAGTGTATATTAAGGAAGAAAAGAAATGTAGAAACGATTAGTTTATTTATATTTAAAATTAACGTTAGAAAAATTGATATAGACTTAGTATGAAATAAACAATAAGTACATGTACTTACAAATGAAGATGACTTTATCGATCGCCATGATTTGAAAAATGTGTTAAAGTTTTTGGATTTTTGTATTAGTTCATCAACTTCCTGGTTTTCTATTAAAACGTTTTAAATTGAACCAGGAAAGGGGAAATGTGATACGTTACACCTCAATAAAGTGTGTATTAATTGACTTAAAAATAAAATATATTGCTTCATAAGTGATTATTAATCGATGTGTATTGATCATGACCTAACATTGAAAATTCACTCCTTTAAGGTTAGCTGTACATCTGTGCAAAGCGAATTAGTTCCGTCGTCCATCAACAGAATCGTATAAGGGATCAACACATCTTATAACTGATATCATTATTTTGTCATTAAGCATATTAAGAGAGTTTGTATTTCTCTACGTTCCCTACATTTTTCAACTCAAATTCGGATTTCCTTATTTTGTGTTTTCTATGAGACTGTAGCATGCTCTGAATCATGGTCAGTGTGTTTTGTTGACAGACATATATGGATTACTTCCAGTTATATGTTCAACGATAAAAGGTTGCAGATTGCACAACACTTACATTATTTAGTAAAATAGAATGACTTTTTCATTGTGTACTTTATTTCATTAACAATTAAATATTTTTTTCATTTTTTTAAATCCCTAAACAATTTGCTTCCTAATCCAGTTTATTTTTTAAAAATAAATGTTATCCTTTACATAACATTTATTTCTAAAACTAGGTTTCGTAACACTTTTAATAGCCTTTATAAAGATAGGTTGCATGTTTTTGCGTTAATGAACTTTTTTCTTACATTTTTCTGAAATTTCAATGTTTTCAAATTAAAATTATTTACAGCATTTGCAGTTCTTCTCTGTCTTGCCTAAGTTCTGCAGAAGGATTGGGACCTACACTTGCATTGTTTGAATAAATCTATAATCTGTTTTTTAATGTATTTTTAACGTAAAATAAATTGTGTCTTCTTATTTATGCAAATGTATTGAATTATATCTTATGATTTTTATATGATTTAAATCACATTATTGAATTCTACCAGTTTTTTTGCTATCTGCGTGATCGACCTAACAAATATAATATTATAATATTTAGATAAAAATTTAGACAAAGACCAATAAAAAATGATTTGAAGGCACGTCGATATCAATATGTTTCCTCTTGGGAACAAAATGCGAAAATTTTATCATTGAATAAACTCCGCTGCGCAGGAGTTCTGATTGTACGTGTACGTCACCTCACTTGCAACATAGCTATAGATATAACATGAAAAATAACATTGACAGTTTGATATCAATCAAAAACGGCACAGTAATTACAGTACCGACCAGACCCAACCTGACACTACTTTCACGAGTCTACTTTCTGAGTTTACACAGGGTTTACTTGGGGTCTGTTTTGATTTAAAATTCAACCCAGGGTTTACTTTTGGAACTCTTCATGTTTATTTTGGATTTACTAGGGTTTTGCTTTAAGGGTTAACTTTACACACTAAAGCATGAAGCAGATCCATCTTTAATCTGACCATTTTGTAGAAAGTTGATATACTCACTCTTATTATTTATATCCAAATTCCGTCCATTATGAAATTTCTCTCATAATGTGTGCAATAAATAGATATGAATTTTCATGAAATAAATCATTAAAACAGTGCTTATTAGTAAAATATCATAATGATATGCATTGTCAATTTTTATGTATCATGTTTTTTTAATGCAATCTGTGTCCATTTTATTATTTTGATAATTGTCATGTTTGTATACAGATTTATTCCCCCACTCCTCTTTCTGTGATGGATGAATTTTCGAGTGATTTTTTTTTATATATATAAATGAATGTGACAATTTATCCCTGTGATTTTATTCAACTCTTGTTAACCATGAAAACAATTTTTTAATTGTGTATAAAAGGCAACTTCAAATGATATATCATTCTTTAAATACTTTAGATAAAACCTTCTGTCAAAATCTGCTGTTAAAAGTGAAACTATTCTTTCAGGAAATGTTATTTCTGCAAATTGTTATCTTTTGACTTATGTTGATTATAGCATTGAATGATTTAGTTTTGACGTCGTCGTGTCAATAACTGCCGTCAGGTGAGCAGACAAATTATCATAACGCGCTAACAACTGCCGTCAGGTGAGCAGACAAATTGAATAACGCGCGTTAGCGCGTTATGATAATTTGTCTGCTCACCTGACTGCAGTTATTGACACGACGACGTCAAAAACAAATCAGTTAATGCTTATATTTACATTCCCTTACTTAAGAAATCGATTGTTTACTTAAATAAATCGATATAAAGTGCAGATCACGGGGGGGGTGGGGGTGAATAAGTAACAGCAAGAACAGCTGTTATATATAATATATATAATAATAAAGTCAACTTTTTTGTTGAATAATTAAAAAACATGGTGTTTTGACAACATTCATGAAATACATTTTTTAACTGATAACATAGAAATCACTGTTTGAGAACTACTTAAGTAAATTACTCTTAAATTCATACGCAGTGAATAGGTGTTGCATTTAGAGGCATTTAAACAACACGGAATTTAATGGAAAAACACAGTAGAATGTAAATATATAAGAATATTTATGTATCCAAAATGCATTTGATAAAAATGATACGAAGACCTTAATTTTAATGTTGAAAGAATGAGATTTAGATTTTTTTTGTATTTTTCAATTGATAATATTAATTTTGTTTTATTACAAATAATATTTATTTCATCATTTATAAAATTATTTTATTTAAATTCAAGCTGCACTATACCTTTTGTTGAACAGTTGAACGCTTTTGCATTGATTGTTATATATGTTTCAAAACATAAAAAAATGTAGTAAAGAAGCCAGGTACTGGCATCAAATGCATTATTTTCTATGTATGTACGATCATTTACATATTTGTTGATGGGTTTTCTGTACAACCCTGTAACTGTGTCTAGGATCTTCCATTGTAATAACACTACACTGTTTGTTGGCATCAGGCTTCTCTATATTATTAGACAAAAGTACTTGTTCTGGAGCCGGTTGTATCAACGGTTCATTAAATTTAATGTGTTATTAAGCCTAATGAATCATTAAATTCTAAACAAATCATTAGTTAATCAAAAACACATTAAAGGTTACTGTACAAAACCGTTATTAAAGGTTTGTTAGATAATGAAGCATTAAAATATTATTGTGTCATTAAAGCTTTTTAATTTTTTAAATATTACCCATAATGCTAAGCTCGTCAACTTCTGGGGCGTCTGCTTTGTTTGTAAACATTCTAGCAAGATGACAGACGCCGACGTCCAAACGAAGTCAAGTAGAAACAAGGGGAAAATTTTGATACAAGCGAAATTCAGCTATTTGCTGACTTGGTGGAAAAAAATATCGACACAATTAATAGCAAATTAACGAATACCATCACTAACGAAAAAAAGAAGAAAGTATGGGAAAATATTTGGAATTTCAAATCGATCGATTAAAAAAATAAAAACAAAGTGGACAAATATGCACCAGACAGCAAAAAAAAAGAATTCAGTAGAAACAAACTGTCCCAGAGAATTTTAAAGATGCAACTTTATCAAATGAAAATCTGTCTAAATTCTAGGTTCCTCATATCACTCAATAAATTAATATATATTTATCAAATTTTGGTTGACTATTAGATATGCCTTACTGTAGTATTGTAATATTAAAGTTGCTTGGTCTGATTTTATATCAAATTTTATGCACGCTTTTAAAGTAAATCCACCCTCCTGTGACGTCATACATTTTACATAAACCATGAATTCATTAAAATTCTTGCAAGTAGATTTGTAATTTCTAAGTTATTATAGGTGCACATCAAAAACTCAAATCAGTGTTTACTTGGAGATATTTTATAAGCGTTTTTCATCCTTATATTCGACATAATTCAATAATGACAAAAGGAAATAACTCTTTTCTATTTTTCTCTAAGTTATATATCTAAATGCTATGATTTTTCTAATGTAAACAATTTTTTTCTTTTTTTAAAATTAATTTTAGTTTTCTGGCATAGTAAGCAATAAAATTTAAATATATAAACAAGTATCCATCCACTTTAATTTAATTTTTAAACAAGAAAAAGTGTGATTTTTAGATGATAATTTCAGCCTTTGGTTTTTATTACCTTACATCTTAAATAGTATGGATACATATATATTTTATTTATTTTTTGATGAAATTCAAATCCAATAAGTTAAAAAAAAGTTAAGCTTTTTAACTTTGAACCCATAATTTTATAGGTACGGAGTTACCTTAAACGATGTCTATGCTTAGTATATGTATAATAATAGACATTGCAGTAGTTTTACCCGTCAATTATGCCAAATTTTAATGAAGAAAAATACGTACAAAATTTGCTTACAAAAACAAACGACATTAAAAGGTACCGCGTTATTTCGCCTCATGTTAAATTTTACCCCTGACGACGAGACGGGTATGGTTGTATTACGAATTTGACATTGCTTTAAATAAAGGTCGAAATGATCAGACAAATTACAAATCAACATGTGTACGTTTTGTTCGCTAATATTTCTAAAGTCTGCTTTCTTTACAATCGATGCATAGCTAGCGGGTTGAATTACCCCAATCATTCGGGGGACGAAACCAAGCGGTTTCCTTTTTTCTAAACATTCCCGTGACACATTTTGGTTTGTTTTTTCGTTTGCCCAAAGAGAAATTATTTTTATTTACTTTGAATCTTTCTAACTTTGAAAGGAGACTGATTCTGCTGGTGTAAATAGGAGAAAGTCCATATCGTTGTAAGATAAATGATTTGTATGGAAAAAAATTGATACTGTAATTACAAAAAAATCGGACTAAGCAGCTTTAAAAACGGGGAAAAAATTGACCAAAATCATGACCTTACCCCTTCAATAAATTTCTATAAGAAGTAAAAGTAGTATTTGAAAAAAAACCCCGTAAAACTACACGTATTTAGAAATGACAATAAATAACAACAGTATTGCATAAGTTAAAATTCTTTCAAGTCTGCAGACACGTGTTTTATATTATATATAATTTAAATGTTTAACATTTCACAACAAAATATATTGTAAAAATTACATCAAAATATTTACATTTTCCAGTGTCTTTGCCTGTGATAACACTACGTTTCGATTTTGTACTATAAAAGCCAAAACTTCAAATAACGTATAATTGAGGCGCCAGCGAGGTTTGGTTATTTATATTTCATACTTAATCGAACAATGGCATAAACTTATATAGATATAAGTAATTAGGAATCATTCTTCGAGTATTATGAGGTGATAATAAAAAACCGGCAAATCTTCGTTCTTACAATGTAGCATGTCATGTTGATCATTTATACAAAGGTGGATAAAATTCGGTGTCACTTTTTTTTGTAAACAAAATCAAAGTGTAAACAAAATCAAAGTGTAATTGATAAAGACGAGTAGGAATATTTGAAGAAAAAAATGCAGAGTTCCATTTTTTGTGTAACAAGTTAAATCAATATTCTTCAGTATCAGCTGTAAAAATTTCTAGGATCCGCCACCAAAAATGACGACATATGTGACGTAATCAAGTTAAACAAATGGTAGCTAGCCCTTGTTGTTGCTTGACAGAGGCCATTGACAAACAGTGCAAATGGCATTTTTTAGTCAGTGATGTACCTGTAACTCTGTAGAGAGAGCTTGTGATCTCTTGGTTTTGGGGCCGATGACTGGATCAATCATATCCACAATTTGCTTTATGGATTTTTACTGAACTGATATCTCCTCCGAATTTCCTCGCCACACATATTGTCAACAGAAAAACGTTCCCGAAAAACTCTGTCGGCTCTTCTTCGCCCTAATTGATGAACCATCACGTTGGCCACCATTGTTATTTAGCGTTATTAAGTGTTAATGAAGCCCCATTGGCATCATTAAAATATGGGAATTTAATGGAGTTTAAATGAACAAATTCGTTCATTTAAACTTTGATACAACGGAAATTAATGACTCATTAAATATATGGAGTTTGATAATGCTTTAATAACCCATTAAATATTGATACAACCGGATCCAGTTGTATAAAATGATTTCATTTAATAAATAAATCTTAACAAAATCAACGATCTTTATTGACAAATTGACAAAAAGGTTTTATTTATTGCCGTTACTTGTACCATTCGTATAACCATGTGTTTTCAAAACGAATGAACATAAAAAACGATGAACTATTTTTAGATGTGTTCAACACTAAAACTTACACCCCCCCCCCCAAAAAAAAGAAAGGAATTTCATTATCAGGGATAAAAGTAAATTATTTGTATAGTTAGTTGGGTAAAGGACAGATTGCTCACAACAAGATACAGGTATTTAAACACTAGAAATTATTGTAGCTTACGATATACTTCACACTAAATTACTTCACACAAAATTACTAGTATACAGTACTACGGATTTAATTTAAGCACGATATATTTCTGTGTTCGTTTCCCTGTTAAACACTGCCAGTGTCTTCTTCCATTCTGAAAGAAGAAAAAAATCGAGATCACGTATAAATTAATTTTAAAATACTAATGTTAAATTTGTGAAAACTTTCTGCTCAACAAAATGCGTTAAAAGCTAACATTTGGCTATTTCGTTTGGATAATAAAAAAATTACAATAACCTCGAAGTATTAAAAGTTGAAAGAGAGTTGTTTTCATTGCTAAAATCCTCATCAACAGTCATCACCTTTCTCCCGAATAATAGCATTTGTTTCATTTTACTACAAACGAAACAAAGTCGTCATATACATAAAACTCCTTGTTATCAGGTCATTACATATTTATGTATGTAAATTGCATTTTTTGTATACCAAAAAAAACAACATTGTTTTAATTTTCTGAAAATTCTTATATCGAAATAACCAATGACATTTCCTATTTTACAATGGGAGTTGTTTAGGTTGATTTCTCTATATCAAGCAGTATGTAAGTTTTGATATTTAGAAATATATTTACATATGCATACAAAGCATCTCCTTTGATGTCCTCTTTTTAGCCTTAAATCATGCGTTGTATGTTTTTCTGGCATGCAATTATGTAAACGATTTTCCCATATTAAGAATTTATGTAATATCAATCAAAATCAAAACATGAAATGTAATATCTAACGTAAAGATGGCATGATTGATTCAATTTATTTTCCTTGGAAGCTCACAATGTCGTTAATCAAGTTTGTTATTTCTTTCATTTCTTTTTATTGGTCATTGTTGTTTGTCTTTCTCGTTTCTCCAACTACCATCGATGTCAAAATAAATTGCAAGAGTAGATTTCCAACTGCTTAAGACATTTGATTCTGATGACATTTTTGAAGTATTTGTGCTGTTGACGTTGTCTTCCTTCATTATTTAAAGGAGGCACCGACCTTAAGGTTGCTTATCTCTCCGTTTCTTGCTGCATTTCACTTTCTATATTTTGAATTCACACTCTTAATCAAAATGGTGTAAACGTGTAGGAGTATTTCTTCCATTTTTGTTATGTATTCTTCAAATGCTTTCTCAATTTTATCATTTTTGGTGTCTCAGACAAGTTAATCTTGCTTTTTCATCCGTGTATTTTGCATAATATGTGTATATTCATGTACATGTACATGATTGTATCTTTAGATTTAGCTTTCCACGTTATGATATCTGATGTTTTAAACAATTTTGTTTCTAGGAATTTAAAGACATGCTTTTCATACCATTCTGAAAGAAAAATTATATCATAAACTTTAAGATGTAGTTCGATTTTGTCTTTTAATATGACCATGAACTTTGACCTTTTTGTCATTTTGATCGGGAACAGACGCTTCAATTCATTCATGAGGTCTGTAAGATATAGTTTACTAGACAAAGTATGGTTTAAAAAATCAAATTCAATTGATAAGTTAGGTCTTGGCATGAGTTATATATCCATCATTCTTAAAAGTACCAAAATTTAATACAATGCAACTGTCAAAGTAATATGCTATGATGATAAACGGTCGACAAAGAGTAACACGAATATTGATGAGTAAAGTAGACAACTTTTGTAAATGCACTAAAATAATCTCCCTAAACCCAGGAATTAGTCTTTGTTAAAGCTTGTTATTTTTCGAGTGCATGGTACTGGTTTATCGCTATTATCAAATACAAAACATCTTTAACTTGAGATGCGTATACAAGCAGTGGATATGTAAAAGCCGTGCCTTTTTACCAATTTGTTGTCAAACTTATTCAATAAAATAATTACAATGTGCCAGATATTTATGTCAGTGTCAAGGTGTTAAATCTGCACCCGCGAAAGATGTAGTTTCGTAAAATTAAATCCATATACTAGTATACCAAATGATAAACCTGTGGAGGGTATATAGGCACTATTGTCTATACTTTATCTTACATGTCATGCGATTTTTTCATATGGGATTTTATTTTAAATACAATTCATTGTTAGGAAGAATGTCACAGTATGGAGATATTTCATACAATAGCACCGCGTGAAAAGTTGAATTACAATTTATATTACAGCACACAAAAAATTTGCTAGTTTCTGAGTGATTAACCTAATTTTTCACATTGATTCTCTGGAAATGGTACAACCACAGGCTGAGAAGATTTTGTCATCTGTAAATGCTATTGTGTGTTAAATGTATATTGATGCAACGTTGCCTGATTGTTGAATTTTTGTTTATTAAATCAAAAATCAAAAACATTTCTTTTTCTTAATTTAGTTTCTTACTAATTACATGATAAAATGGTAACAATATCTTAAAAGTTGACTTTTGTATACATTGCTCCCTACTCACTTTTTGTCAAGTCTGTTTGTCTGACATAGCAACTCTCACACAATCATATTATGGTTTTTTTTCGTAATTGGTTGAATATAATGTATCAAAAAGATTGAAAATGTAACATTGATTTTGAATTGTTTAATACATCATGTTAGTCAATTCTCTTTGCCTATATGTCACACTGGAAAGAAGCAAAATTTCTATACAATATATTAGTAATATATCGTTCATTGACATCGTTATATTTGTAGATTATGGATGGATATATAAACGTCAATGTTTATTACTTACCACTATCTTTATAAAATATATTTATTAAAACATTTTCATTGAATGTCAATTCACCGACATACCGCCGTTAATTAATATATGATGTTTTGCAAATACGTTTCCATATACCATATATCAAAACACCACGTTCGTCTCTAAGTTATTCCAGTAGATTGAGTTCAGTAAATTTTTTTAAAAGAATAGATCATTGTACTCATTTACAAACATATTGATGATCTTTGCTTATTCAATGCCTTAATGTAGAATAGTCGTCTCTATCTTCTGACGGTGATGGTCGAACGGTGGCTGTATCACGTATATAACTGTAATCAGAGAGATCCGCACTGTGATTGGGTACAGCGCATGCGTGGTCGTAAGTGTCGTCATCTTGTTCTGTTTGTTCGTGTAAATGATTATAAACGTCCTCGGTCCTTTCGTGTTTTCCAGACAAATTGTATCCTGGTGTAGCTTTCGAAAATGCTACTCTTTGCTGAAATATTTAAAAAAAATAATAAACATGTAAGCATTACATTTATGGATATTCTGAATTGTGGTACATATGCCATTAGGTAAGGTGGCGTTTATGAAATTAAGCATGCTCTTACTGATAATGTGGGAACGTATTGCTGACTAAATATAATTAAAATCTAGTAAACAAAGAAATAGATTGTCAACACTCTTTTATATTTTTTTAATTTTATTTTATTACTATTATTTTAATGCTTGCATATTACTGTAGTATGAATCATGGACGAAATGCTGGTTACAAGGGGCGTTCTATAAATAATGTCATTGTTGTTACAAAAATTACACAATAAGATATTTTATGTTATTTTCTTTAATGATTACCTTCAAAATTCTCTCCTTTAACAGACACAAAAAATTTTAATCGAAATAAATCATGTTCTAGAAAGAGTATTTGATGATAAAACGTGGTCAAATCAACGGCCATATATAAAATATGAACCAAATCCATGCGTGAAAATAAACTCAAAGTTCAATTGAACTCTGTATTTTATGCAATCTGATCGGTGACATTATTTATTGAACACCCTTTGTATATTTCATTGTCAAGTGTTGAAATATCTTATCATTAATAATTAAAAATCATTATGTACAATTAATGTTATGACTTATCCTTGATATTCTCCTTTACATTGTTTGTTGGATTGACATTTTTATATATACATTAAGCTATTCTTTCTGATGATTTATATTTTTAGTAGCTCCATTTGTATACCATATGCTCTACGTTGAACTTTTAAAAATTAAGTTCGAAGCTGCCCTAAAATTAACGCACTTTGAAAAAAAAATATATGAACTTTTATTTCATCCAAAGTTAAGAACACTTTGACAAAAAAATATTTTATTAAATTGCATTGCAACCTTTCATTGCCATTTTTCTTTTAATAAAAAATGCGTCAAATATTTTTTAAATTCCTTACACACAAAAGCAACAACAATTTTTAAGCATAATTGTAGTTTATGCATACAATTTACGTCACCAATGTTGTTAGCGTTTTAATGTGTCAATGCATATACATGACTATGCATTGTTTCGCAACTGCTGTATTTAGATATTGCAAATGGTATATGCATATTTAATAGATATTATAAAAGCATAACAGTTTACTTTTAATGGCTAGAGATAAGCGCTTTTATGCATCTGTGGTCAGTTGTAATGTGTTCGTAAATTGAAGTTTCGACCTCTCCTAGATCCTTGAACCAATTCAAGCACACTTTCATTTAATATTATTTACCTCCTTAGCGTTCTTGAAAGAAATTTGAGCAGCACTGTCAACAAATTCTGCACCACGGTTCACTTTATTTTCTGCCACCATTACGTAAGTTTTCTTTCTTTGAAAACAAAAATATAACGACTCAATGAAATTTATTTCCGTTCCATATACATGTATTAATAATATTTTGTGAAAGGGTATTTTTTGTTTAGAAAACTTACCTTTTTCTGGTTCGACATTTTAATTTTCTGTATGTTAAGGTCGTTGCCACACCAAGAATTAATCCGCCAAAAAATGTCCCAAGCGTTACTCCAATGTTAGTGTCTTTAATTAAAAAGAGTTATAATGATTACGGTTGATGAGTTACAATTACAAGATTACCGTAATTGATGACATACAGTCAATTTTACGTATAAAAATTCATGATTTGAATAAAAGAAATATGTTATATATAAATTTTAAATAACTTATCGATTACTTACCTTGATTCTGACTTTTGGAACTCTTAAATCTTCTTAGAGGATCTTGAAAAAATATTCATAGAAGAGCATGCACACAATTAGCTGCAGTTGAGTTTTTTTTCATGAAGTAGAATATTTGTTTGAATTGCAGACGTGAATATTATATTCAAAATTTCTAACAAACATATTAAATACTATTCCATTAAGATAAAACTTTGTGACCCTCAATTAATGAGCTCCAGTTTATCATATCTTAATAGCACAACGATCTGACAACCTCGTACCTGTATATTGAAAAGTTCAATTCTAAAAGTAATTCATTAAAATGTAAAATAAGATTGCCATGGCTGATGCTATGCAGAAATTCTCAATGAAAACTCGATATATCTATGTAATCTAGGCCCATTGTTCGTAGTTGTTTCTTATTCATAAAATAAAAAAGTGTTACTTAAAATATCATATAAGCATAATCTAATGAGATAAAAATTGTGTTAAAAACTGATTAATATTACTTTTTTTACACGCAAACACAACCAATTTGAATCCTTCTGCACATGTGCATCTTTCTTGTTCACATATTCCAGAATTATTACTTCCGGTGCATTGGTCATGTAAACTACAAAACCCACTGACGGGAACATTATCTGAAATTATAAACATTGTTGATTTTATTGGATAAAAAACCCTGAAAAGAATAAGTCTTAACAAATTTAAATTTTATTGCTGAGCATAAAATATATCTTGAACGTTTACCACATGTAACGTGTTTATAGTAATAGTACAACAGGTATACCAACAATGCATTTTTCGCGTTCATGGTAACTCAGTTTTATATCATCAGTACAATGTGTAATTTACACAATTTTCATTATGAACCAATCCTTTTCACAAGAACGATTTGAAATTTACTTCAATGTCATAGTCGTAAAAAAGCATAACCTACTGACGATAAATTAGGAGCAAAAACATAGACAAACTTTACAAACCTTTCAGGCAGCTATCTGTTTCAAATGCAGAATAGCCATTTATACATTTGCATTTTCCTTGGAAACAATCTGAGAACGGTTGGATGCACTGTTCTGTTAACTCACACGAATTATTTAATTCTAGATTACCTAGAATGCAATGAAAATAACAGAAGACAACTATAATGATTTTTCATTTTAAAATGCTTTTGCCCAAAAGCCCAACTTTAAATAAAAAACAATTGAATATTATATGAAAACACCATTTAACTGACGTATTAATGCTTTTACATGTATTTAACATTTCCTTTAAAAATCCAACAGCAACTTTTGCAACCGTACCTAACCTTTTTATCATCCTAATTATCCTCATTCACAGTGAGAGAAATTAAATATAGAATATAACTTTTTTAAATTTAATTTATAATCAATAAAAGTTTGTTAACTGATAATTAAAGTCATAGATTCCTTATTATGGACATGATGATTTCTAAGATTAGATACCCCGTATCCGTCTAAAAGAAAGGTAATGAAAAGATAAAAAAAGCCTTTTTTCAAATGTTCAACAATATTGTATTAAAATGTATTTGAATAATGTGTGTTTCATGCAATACAAGCTAATCAGGTCTTGTCAACCTTTCATAATGTATATTTACAATGATTTTTAATAAGTACAAACTAAAAAAAATATGACCAATGGCCGATATAGATATAAAGATCGTGTACTAGATTTCTGTGAGATGAACAGGACAGTGGTTTGCAACACAATTTTTGCACATATGGACAAGTACACTTTGGTTTCCCAGCTGTAGGAACAGAAAATCAAATCGATTAGATCTTGATCACCAAGGGATGGAGGTGATCAGTCATGGACGGACATACATAGTTGTAGACGTTAAAAGAGATGAAGGAAGCTTTTAAGGTCAGACGACACGTTACTAGAAAACGATTTTTTTTTAATTTTCAACGGCCTTATAATATATCAAATAAAAACATTATTATTTATTTACATTTTTAAAAGGATTAAACTTTTAAAAATAAATATTGTTATGCCAAAAAAATTATATCAGCAATTCAAGTGTATTTTAAATAAAATTATAAGTAAATTGCATACTCCAGTATCATGCACAAATGCCAGGTAAGGAACCCTATTTTTTTTGGCAAAAAAGCTTGTCAAAAAAGTAAAAAATTAACAACAAATTTCTGGAAAAAGTTATTTTAAATTGATAAACGTGTCGTCTGACCTTACGCTGGACCTAGATTTCTGCACAAGAGACCGTACATGATGAAAACTACATCAATGGAAAGTTGTATAATGTAAAGGAACTTTGCTGGGGTAAAGGAAAAGCGTGAAAGAAGAATGAATTACATCTGATATATGGACTCCTATATTAGAGAGAAAGATGATCTGATAATAAAACAGCAAGGACAATACAGAGATGAAATTCTATTTTAAGACGTAAAGAAACAAAGATAAGGAGAGGACATTTGAAGTACACGGCGAAACAAACGAAAACGTACCGAGTATCAAGGACTTGAAATATCAAAGAACTTTATAAATTCACCAAAAATGATACCCAGAAAACAAACAATTTTATAGTTCTTAAAGACCAGCATGGCAACATTTTTTTCCAAGAACAGTGACATTGTGAAAAAATGGGCAGAGCATTTTAGATCAGTTTTGAGTGGAAGATATCCATATTAACCACTAGATATTGAAATCGTTAACAAAAACATAAGAAAACTCAATATCAGTGTGGAGGAAATAAGTGTAGTTGAAACACAGAGAGTCATCGGATAGATGAAGGACAGCAAGACTGCAGCGATAAATTACATCCCAGAAGAGTTACTAGAAGCAAACATTAAAGCAACAATGATTTATAATGCATAACCTTATAATATTTAAATACAATCAGAATAGAAAAGTGGAACTATTGTGAAAATTTCGAGAAAGGGAGATAAAATAGAATGCAACACCTGGCGTGGAATCACCTTTTACCAACAATAAGTACAGTGTCTAACCGATTTCATGATTTCTTGATTAATTTGATTCTTGGACAAGGTAAAACAACACGTTGATGGATATATGAGAAAGTAGCAGGCATGCTTTTGTCCAGAAAGACCAAATTTCGTATGACAAAACATCATAGAGCAGCCGGGGGAGGAACTTCAACAGCGTTCATCGGGAAATTTTATGGAAACTTTCAAGACTGTACGGCTATCATAAATGATTATTGACATCATCATCGGTATTTCAGTGTAGTGATTTGGTTACATGTAACAATGACCAAACTTAATGGTCCCCCGTAACATCATGACCGAAACAAGACTGTAAGCTATCACCTCTGCTTTTTAGTGGCCATATACCGGGTCGTGAGGGAATCAAGCAGAGATTAGAATAACGGCATTAGGTAGAAATGCCTTTTAGAAATTGTAGAAATTTGTTAATCACAAGTAAGTAAGTAAGACCTAAGTAAGTAAGTAAGTAAGTAGGTAAGTAAAGAATAAAAAATAAAAAATCAAATAAAAAAAAAATTCTTTACAAAGTCTCTGGCAATATCTGTTTGTAGTCCAAGAAGCAAACTAAATGACATGTTTATATGACTGTTCTATGTATGTTTCATATCCCTGACTAAGAGCGTATGTAATAGCTTTAAAGCGACGGTACACAAATACTTTATACAAATAACAACAATATGAATATAAATAAAGGCATTGAGCGTTTGTGTTTGGATGTCATCGGTCCTTTAACACTTCTAAGATGTGCACAATTTTTTCGCAGACAAATTAATGCGCGGTATTCAATTTGTCTGCGTAGCCTTGGTGTGTTATATGACCAACGA
This sequence comes from Magallana gigas, assembly GCF_902806645.1. Classification (NCBI taxonomy): domain Eukaryota; kingdom Metazoa; phylum Mollusca; class Bivalvia; order Ostreida; family Ostreidae; genus Magallana; species Magallana gigas. Next base: position 29,366,681 of record NC_047566.1, on the reverse strand, counting down.
TATTTAGAATAAACATGCAATGTATAATTGAAAGAACAAATAAAGCAATTATATAAAAGACACTTAATTATCTCCAAATAACATTTTTGAGATTTTTCCCTTATTTTGGATAAATTGTGTTTTTATATACACAATGGGTTTGGAGTATAATCCTTATTACTGTTATTTTTATAATGTATGAAAATTTATAAATGTTACTGTATATAAACTACAACAAAAATTGCTACAACGTTATCTTTTCGCATTTAATATCTATACAATAAATATATTTGCTTCCCCGTGATATTTAATATGTTTAAAACACAATAAACCTTTACTTGTTTTATACTAAACATTATTGCAATCTTACTTTTCAAACAAGTTCCGTCCACCAGAACAAATCCAGGCAAACAATGACAAATACAGTCATTGTATAGACGGACACACTGAGCATTGTTTATCGAACAGGAACTAGCTATAGTATCATTCCACATTATGTATTCACCTGTAAAATGAGTTGTTTTTCTTCATTATTTAAAACGAATTTATTACTACTTTTTAAAAAGTTTATAATGGTGACATCATTTGTAAAAAAAATCAGTTAGATTATTTTCTATCCTTTTTTTTTTATTAAGTGTACATATGTTTAGTAAATGACTCACTTGCGTTCCAAGATGAACAATTGATATCAAGAGTTTCCGTTAACGGTCCTGGACAAAAGGAGAACACCTTTTTCGTATCGCCTATCGTAAGATCAATTTTTCCTAGTGAGTTTCCATGAGTAGACAAATCATTCATCTGGAAATTGCATTTTTTAGTACAGGTGGTAACTGTGATAAAAAAATATTATGTGATCTTCATAATCGTTTGAAATGCAAGGAAGGAGAAAAATAATGTGTGTGTTCTGGATTCTGTTTCAGTATTCAATACAATATTTTATGTATTAATATTTGGTTCTATATGCTTAATGTCGTTATTATTTTAAAGACATATAACATATGGTTTTCCTTATTCATTGAAAAGTTTGTAATATGACGATATTAATCATTCAAAAATTACATTTATTCTACTGAGGTATAGGTCTTTAGTTTTTGTATTGATTCACAATAATTCAATAACTGTTAGGTTATTTTAATGACTTTATTCATTAACATACATGTATAAACAATAGACTGTATTAATGTTTTTATATTTGGAATTTTCCCAACTTATACATTATACTGTAAACTGACACGATCTTGATCTTTATAATATTTACGGTCTCTAAAATCGACCGGATGGACAATAGATGGGGGCGCAACATAAATGTGTTAAATTGATAAAAAAAATCAACTTCTGCTTAAATGTCATGCTCATTTTTATTAATTGTCTCATGCAGGGCTCACTTGACAACTGTCACGGTATTTTATTATATAATTACGATTTTATGGAGAGCACAAATTACGTTGTTATCTTACATTGTCAATGCATGTAAGCCTATTAAAAGTTTATCATGAAGTTGACTTTCGAGAATTAGATTTTAACTATTTCAAAACTCAGTTTGCTATAACCTATTGTTAGAACATCTTTAACGAAAGTAATTAGTGCACAATAATTCACTAAAAAATCAAATAATAATTGGCGACAATAATGAAAATTACTTTCAAAAGCCTACCATCTTGTAAGGTATCCTTTATGGTTTTTAAATCGAGGTAACATTTGGCTTGGTTATTTCTTATTCGTGCAACCGTCTCTAAACACAAATCTCTAGAAGAAGAAACATTGTTATTTTAAAATGCCATCCGAAATAGAAACAAACATTCATTTTAATGTTTATGATTTACTTTCCTATAGAACTTTTTTGTTGTTTAATACAAATGTTGAAATAAGCATTGTTTTTTTTTTCTAATCATGTGATTGAATGGCGAGTAGCACATAAAGTATTATCAATATCTTACAGAATGTTTGTTGTTCAAAAGCAATTTTATGATTGTCTTTATTTTCTTAACCATGATTTACTGATATAAAATTTCAAATTTAATTAAATACTTTCAAATTAAGCTAATATTTAAATTTCGTTTCTTAGAAAACTAATTTATTGGCAAATCAAGTTAATTCAATATATATGCAACAAACGGCTGGTTCGTTAGCAGTGTTTTATTTTGTTTTTTTTCTTACCTTTTAATAGAAGTGAACATTGTTTCATGTATCATCAGAGTAAAATCTACCGATTGAAATAAAAACAAAGAAATAAATATAAACATTCAGATGTTAACGATTGATCAATAAAACATTATAAGGGTAAAACTATAAGAACAAATAATGAATTTAAACTACAAAAGAAATGTGAAATGATTTTTTTTATTGCTCGTTACGACACATTTAACGACTACTAGATAATAACCCATGCGAGAGCGGGAATTAGCACTGAACAAATGAATGATATAATGTTATGATGTTAAATCATATTTTTTTCGTATTTATTGTGTCCGAATTTTTCTTTTAAATTTTCTTAACCTTTTCTTTCAAATTGAAGTAAAAAAATCTGCATAGCAGGATATTTAGAAAAGGAATGAAACTTTTAAGTTGAATTGGATGGTATATATATGAATATGGCCTCAATTCCTTTAGTTGCAGCGGAGTAGGAAATGTTTACAATGATTTTTTTAACCCAGTGAGTGGATATTTAGGACGTCATATGTCAAAATGTTTTTCTTTAGGTCAAATTTCACTAATATTTTATCTCCGTAAAAAATGTGAAGTTCAGATAAAGACTGTTTCGAAAAAACAAAATTTGGGAGGGTAATTCCCCCTTCCTAAATTTACATTCCCCGTTTGTATAAAGTTCACTACATCTGTTGTGGTATTAAAATGTATGAAACTAAAAAAACGCAAGGGTTGCATATTTATTATACCCGCACTTTCTAAAGAAAGTTTGGGTATATTGTTGTTACCCTGTTCCGTCCGTCCGTGCGTCTGTCCGTCCGTCCATCCGTCTGTCACGTTTTACTTTCTCAAACTGCTCTTACATCTTATAAACCAGCAAACTGAACTCTTGGAGTTTGATTTGGGGTATCATGTTTTGTAAAAAGGTTTCAAAAATTCTCTGTTAGTCCTGGGGGTCAAATAATTGGTAAAAAATGACGTTTTTTCACAAAAAACCTTCTTCCTCGAACTCCTCCTACATTTTCAAAAGTAGACAAATCATCTTTTGGAATATGTTTTAGGGTATCCTATAGATGCGCAATAAGGTTTCGGAATTTTCAGTTTTGTCCTGGGGGTCATTTAATGGCTAACAAATGACGTTTTTTTACAAAAAAACTGGTTTAAAAAACGTCATTTTTTTTAAGCAGTAGCCAAATGATCTTCTAGAATATGAATGGGGGTGTCATATTGAGGCATGATCAGGTTCCAGAATTTTTTTTTAAATTAAGGGGATCAGTGGGCAACAAAAAATGACGTTTTTTGGCAAAAAAAATATGGTTCCCAGAACTCCTCTTACAACTTTTGGAGTAGCTACGTCATCTCTTGGGATATAATTGGGGCTGTCCTATAGATGTGCAATAAGGTTTTAAAAATTTAAATTTCATCCTGGGAGTCAAATAGTAGCAGAAAATTGACGTTTATCACTAAAAAAACAAACATTGATCCAAGAGCTCCTCTTATGATTTAATGGATAGACAATCATATCTTGGGATATGATAGGGACTGTTCTATAGATGTGCAGTAAGGTTTTCAAAATTTAAATTTCATCCAGGGAGTCAAAATGTAGCAGAAAATTGACGTTTATCACTTAAAAAAAACCATAGATCCTAGAACTCCTTTTATGATTTAATGGATAGACACATCATATCTTGGGATATGAAAGGAACTGTTCCATAGATGTGCATTACGGTTTTGAAAAATTAAATTTAACCCTGAGGCCCATTACCTACCAGTACATACCTTTTGATGCCCTTTAAGGATCAAGAATATATATGGTTAAGGGGTGGGGATCTCAACCGTTTTCGAGATATTCGTGCACTTCCTGTTCAAGGGGGGTCATGACCACCCCCGGGGCCCATGACCTACATACCGTTTGATGCCCCTTGACACAAGGAACAAGAATATATATGGTTTAAGGGTGGGGATCTCAACTGTTTTGAAGATATTAAGGGACTTGCTGTTTGAGGGCGTCAGGACCACCCACAGGGCCCATGACCTACATAACATTTGATGCCCCTTGACATCAGAAACATGAATATATATGGGTTAGGGGTCATGATTATAACAGTTTCTGAGATATATGGTAATTTCAAATTCCTGGGGGGTGGGGATGACCCCAGGGGTCAGATCTAATAAACCCTATATATTGCCAGTAACAGCCAATATATGATTATGAAAACCCTATATTATTATCTTTGTGCGTTTTCAAGTTACCATTTACAATAGAGTTTATGATTCTTCCTACAAGGTTCAATGTTAGACCCCACACCCTTTTGACACCCCCTCCCCCCCCCTCCCCCGAAAAGTGGTTGTCTAACCCAAAATGAGAAAAATCAAACCAGGGTGCACAACTAGATTTGCAGGCCTATCATATCCTAGAGTTTTGTACAATTATGTTCAGCCATCTCTGAGAAACAAGTTCAGAGCGGGAAAGAAGAAAAAGAAGATGAAGAATATATACATGTATTCTAGACTTCATTCAGGAGACTTAATAATTAATAAAGATTAAATAGAGATAGGATCATCAAACATCAATAATTTAAAGATAATTGACAATTTCTGATTCTAAGGGGGTCAGGATGACCCCTTAGGGTCATGACTTACATGCCATAATGATCTGATGCGCCTGCATGACCTAAGGAGGAATAATATCTTTGGATTAAGGTGGGGATCTCAATGGTTTTTATGATATTTGATAATTTCAGGAAGAGCACTTGGGATCATGACCTACATACCATCTTAAATGCCTTGAACAAAGAAACAATAATATAATATGTACATGATTCAATTTAAGAACCCAGATATAGATCAATCATCTGTTTTGTAATACTTCCTATGTATATATACATGTACATGTATTAGTTTGTGTTTTGTTCTATACTATTCATGTTCATGACTGTAGTATGACTTAGTCTTATTTTAAATTACATTAAAAAATTGTCAAATATATGACTTGGAACCCCCACTCCCAAACAAACTCAAATATAAACTGTTCTCCCCCCCCCCCCCTTCCTTGTCGAATAATCTATTAAAATCAAAATATAATTTGGGTGTCTAAAAACTTTTATAAACTGCTAAAAAATGTTATTCTTAAAAAAAATTACATTACACCTTGCATAATTGACAAATGATCTATTGAGATACGTTCAGAGGTCATATTTCTACCTTGGGATCAATAAGTAGTATTCATTGACAAGTTAAAATTAATTAATAACAATAAATGATTCAAATTATAAATGTTTATACTCCACAATCATCCCCCCCCCCCCCAATCTAACCTGCTTATAAAGATTCAGTCTTCTTAATACATTCTTACATGTGTACAGTAGCAAATTTTAAATCATTTCTTGATTGCTTTTTCTCTCGTGATTCACATTAACATTTTGGAAATTGCTTAATTCAATTTTTAAGATTTATAAACAAAATGTTATATGCATCACTGCCATGTGTATTCACCTATTTGGGGCAATTGTAAAGTCTCCTAAACAAAGCAGTGACATCATTAGGCTAGGAATTACCCACATGGATCAAACACTACTGTATAACATATGAATAAGATTAAATACATTATTATTTCTAGTTCTAAAATGTCAGGGTGTCTCCAAGGGGGCATAATCTTACAATACAATTTTACGCGCAATGACACAAAGAGCAAAAATAAATTAAACGGTTTAGGGATGAGGATCTCAGATCTCAGAAGTAACAAAATATACAGTGTATCATATCATTTCCTATTTCATAAAGGCGGGGGGGATGGGGGGGGGGGGGGGGGGTTTAAAGACAACACCTGGGGGTCATTAATGTACTTTACACCAGCTGATGCATCATAATGACTTTAGAAGATATTTTGTATTTTCCTGTTTCGTGGGGTCAGAACAGTCCCATAAGGTCATGACCTACATTGTATTTGATGCATTATAATACATTAAGAAAGAAATACTCCTTCCTTCCTATTATTACTCATATAAAAAATATAAGTGTCTACACTTACTTACATATGTAATACACAAATTTAATAAGAAATTGTTTATACAGGGTCAATATGGGGTCAACTCAACAGTGCATGCAGTCTGACAAATGAAAAAAATAACTTTTGCAACTAAAATGACAGAAACTTTACAAATGCGATAGGATAGGTAACGATGATAGCTTATTTAAATATTAAAAGATGATGATACAGTATGCTGCCAAAGGGAAATTACATTTAGAAAGTGAAAGTAGAACTTATATACATGTGTTTGTATGCTGGCAGGAATCCCATGCTGGCATCTTATTATATTGTGCTACTGCTACTACATGTATTATGCTTACCTAAATTGGTCAACATCATAATGATAATCCAATTAAAACACAATAATGAATTTCTTTAGCTGATCTTAACTACCGTAATCCTTTTCTGCATACGGAAAACACAGACATGTATGGGTGTTGCTAAAACGCGGAACGGAAAACGGAACGGAATGGAAAATATCATCACGTTTATCGCTTAAAAAGGGTATAGACTGGCCAGAAACGATTTACTTTGTATCTTTTATTTATATCTAATGAATGATTATCAACATGTTGCTATCTTATTAATATTCATATGAATGTCTATCAGGTATAGCATTGTATTCATTCGGCTTTAGTTGAGTACGAAACGGAAAAATCAATTTAAATGTATACGAATTGTGAAACATTAACATGATTAAACGAGCAAATTAGCTATAACTTTTTACTTATTTCTTTTATATGGTATTGCTGGCATATTAGCGTAACGTGCGCAGTTAGTGAAAGCGTTTTATGCGTGTTTTGAGTATTTTTATATTATTTTCAAATATGATGTACATGTATATACTTACATCAAAATTGAATTTTCGGTGTTCTAGACGATCTTTTATCATACAGACGATACAGTATCATTGAGATGGAAGAAAAAAACTGTAGGACTGACGACATTAAAAAATTAAAGTACAGTAAACATTAAAATACGCGGTAATTTGTGAAACTAGTAATTTGTGAAACTAGTATTTTTAGCAATGCAATTTTGTTTACGTTTGCATTACAAAGCATGCAGTTGTTTATTCCAGCAGCTATATACATATGATCCGAATAGAGAGCTCTAGACGTTGCCTGGTTTGATTTTCCGATTATATATTGGGACTATAGTCTGTCGATCCCAAAATATTCATGCAGCACATTTGGACGATTTATAATGGAAAATGTTGACATCTTTTCTCCATTTGGAAGTCACTCAGAAGACCTTGCACAATTTTTCAACACTATCATCCGGGTCTGTTAAAATGCAAAACCCCGTAGACTTCTTTATTTTTAGCCGTGTATTTATACCAGCTGATAAGCTAGAGAGGACGTTTTAAAGAAAGAATAATGAGAATGTTTAATGCTTCTAAAAGAGAATCGCTTGAACCCTGAGGTATATATAAATATACAGCAAAAAGTGAATCGAGGATATTTTGGGACAGAATATAGTGGTCAATGCATGTACTGTTAATTTTGAGGAAATAAATATTCTTGAATAAATAATCTAAAATTGCTAATCTTTCAAAAAAATTAAAAAGGTACATAAAGTATATCGTTTTAGCATACTTAACAAATCTATGAGGTAAATAACATTAGATAAGATTTTCCGTTTTCCTTCCGTTCCGTTTTCCGTTCCGCGTTTTAGCAACACCCATGTATGTATACACGTGAACCCATCTAATCCAAGAGCTGGGTAAAACTAGTACCCGCTAATGAGACATGCAAACCTGTGTTGTGTACGTAACTTCAGACAAAGATCAGTCATTTGTAACATGCATGTATTTTTATGACCTATTCTTCAAATCCACTTGCACTATTTTATTAGGTAAATAACAGCTTTAAGGTGGTGCAGGACACCTGCATATTGTGATGTACATGTATACTTCCTATTGAGATAAACAATAAAGTATGTTGAATATTGATTAAATATTTACCCCCCCCCCCCCCAAAATAATGTTACCTAACATTGAAGCGCAATGGGTTAGAGCGTTTACATGTCTGTAAGAGCATTGGGGTCCAAGGTGTATTTTTGGTAATTTACGAATTTTCATGGGGAGGGGGGGTCTGGACCCCTCACTCCCACCCCTTCTCTAAATCTGTGCACACGATGATGTTCATGTAGGCACACAGAAGCAAATCTAAAACCGGCAACCGCCACGGGGAGGGGGCATAATTTAATTTTTAATTTTGTTTGTAATAATTATATAGACCATTATACTTCCCATGACATAAAATGTTAAGATTATTGATTAACTGAAAATTCACTGCAAACAGTTCTACCCCAAATTGCACATAAAGTGCTGCTCATGTCACGATGTGTATTATCATATGGGCAGGGATCTCATCCTTCAGTTATGAAAATTATAATTTTTAAATGTATTACCGGAGTTTGCATGTAGCCTTCATTTTTAATTAAACTGGTACAAAACAGTGTTATTTAGGGGCAAACACATGGTGCGGGTATTACTGTCTAATGACAGCATCTAGTTTGCATTTTTTTTAAACCACAGTTGTCATTTTTGAAGTATTTCTGCCGTAGTTTAAATTAGTCAAACCGCGTCCCTGGGCACACCATTCTGAAAAAAAAATCTTTCGATCAAAACTAAAATTGCATCAATTTTTTCTGTTCACTTGTAAACTTGTTTGTATTAACCAAAAATCTCCCCTTCAAGGTATGAATATCTACCCGCGATGCATGATGAATTCTTCCTACACTTTTCGCCAAGACGTTAATTAGTCAAACCGCGTTATTGGTTACCCCGTTCTGGAAAGTTATTTTCCATTCTTTCACTTGAGGTCGCGTTTCGCTAGCTTCTATCTATCAAAACTGAAATCGCTCACTCAAAACAACGAAATGCCTTATTTCATTTATTTAACATTTGTCAAATCTTAACTTCTATGTGTAATCAAGGTAAGTTCCTACTTAATATATTAACTTTTTACGTAATCATTTAATATTATTTCATTGCAAGCACATATTTTGATGCAAACGCTCCCTGTGTTGGATCCACCACCTTACTCTCATTTTTACCATTTCGGGCTTGTTTATCGAAAATGAAAGTAGGTTTATGATTAATTTCACAATAATAACTTATCAGTTAATAATAGTTTATTTGCAAAATGCCTTAATTTATAAGTATAGATAGTTCTTAATTATCTTTCGTGCCACTAAAATACAGACACATTATAATGGAATACAGACTACACCTAAATAATTCCCGAATTGAATTGTTTGTGTGTCTGACAAAACTGCTAAAATTCAAAGAAATTGTACTAATCAATCGATAACTAACAAGCAAATTCGTGTGAGAATAAAATGGGGTGGTTGGGGGTTGAAAGCGACCTGCAAAGTTAGATAAGTGGAATAGGGTATCTCACAAAAAGAGAAGATAGTTGGTTTTGATGATAGCCTCAACGGTTAAAACCAAAATTAACTTTTCATTAAACCTATGAAACGTAAAGTAAGTGAACCTGCACACAAAAATGAATCGGGTAATACCAACGTGTATTGTTTTTGAATAACTCATTAAATTTATTATAAAACAATTGATTGATATGGCAACTATAGATGATTTTATTATCAGCAGTAAAAACAAGATATATATTATATCATCGCTTGTTTTTAGGTTGCATGCTATATAAATGAAATGAATAAAATAAAGCGTTGGAAGACAATGATTTGTTAATTGCTTTTTTAAAAGAGGATGTGAGCAAGAGTTCGACGACTATTTTTTCATAACTAACCTTGTTTATCTTAGGATTGCTAATAATGTATTATTGGATATTTTATCATTTATTTTTAAAATTAGAAATTATATTATTAATATGGTATGAACTTTATACATTAATTTACAGATATTAACGTTTATTGGGGTAACATTGTTTACATCAGCCCCTCAGACGAAATCTTTTTTATATCTTTTTAAAACTTTTTTTTCGTAGTCCTATAAGGCTAAACTTTTTTAATCTGATTAATTTACAGCCATTTATCAGAAAAAAATAAAAGAAAAAATGTTTCTAATATTTCTGCAAGTTAGGTGGCCTTAATGAGATTAGCAGCAGGTCCAAAATCTACAAACCTTTACACTCATATAAGTTTTATTACTTTTAAAAATATCACGGGTAGAAATGTAACAAATTTCAATATAAACACTTCAATTTTAATCTACAAAATCTCTAGAACTTAATAGCTTCCTGTGGCTTTGCCCCCTGGACCCCTATACAGATAAAAGGAAATATTTTTTACTTCTACAAGGCAGAGGTCTTCAATGGGATTACTGCAGGTTTCAAATCTTCAAACCTATGATACTTGTTAACAATTTTTTTGCTTAATTATTAAAAGTCTTCTTTTTAAGACTTCATTTTTCCCTACAAAAATCTATAGAATCAAGAAGCTTCCTGGGGCTTCGCCCTTTGGACCCCTACCAGGACTTTGCCGGTGACCAACCTTGATCAGCCCCTGAGTTTGTAGATAAAACGTAGAAAAAAACTATAAATGCGTACAAATTTAACAAAAAGGATTATTAAAAAACGATAAAATTGTTGTTGTTATTGAACAAAGAAGACATTACAGTAATTATACTGTCCGCCGTCACCAAATGGCCGCCTTTTTTCGAAAAAAGTCACATTATGTCCACTGTCACGAAATGTCTGCATTCCATTCGACAAAATGACCTCATTAAGTCCGCCGCCACAAAATGTCCGTCTTTTCAGGAAATTTGTAATATCAAGTCTACCTCGGAAAAATCCGATGGTTTGGAATAATCTTCACTATATATCTGCCGCTATTTTGCCAAAAAATACCAGACCAAATTATTCTGTCACGATTTGTCGGCTTACATTCAGACAAAAATTATATAGTTATAAAGAAACAAAACTACAATTTACAGTGTTCAAAATGTCTATCTGATAGTAGATCAATACCCAATTCATCATACAATACAATTGCTAATACTAATTGTAAAATTTATAACATCATGAATTAAATTATCAAAGCCAAGTCTTTGCACCATTTGCAAGAAATTTGTACCTTGATCACTCAAGACATTGACATTGAATTCTCCTAAGAAAAACACTGCTAATTAACATTGTGCTACTTTCTCAAAATTTGAGTAAAAAAGGTTCCAATAATCTGCCAGAGCACTTGGTAGTCGGTACAAAAGACCAATAAGAATTTTTTCTACATTTAACATTAATGTTGGCCCATAGAATTTCTAAACCAGGGGTTGATAAATCATTTCGTTCAATAAACGATAGATAACTTGAAATGTATATTGCAACAGCTCCTCCTCGTCTATTTCTGTCTTTCGTAAGAGGTGGGTGAAACCCATCATTTGCAATTGAGTCATTATAAATAGAGTTGTCTAGATGTGTTTCATTTATACATATGACATGAAAAATAGACATTTTAGCGGTAACAATGTCCACTTTTGGATATAAACTACATACATTGTTGTGTGCTATACGAATTGAATGAAGTTTGAAATTGGTAAAATATGAGCCCGGCCCATCAACAATTTACAATAATTGTACAATAACGCCATAACAAGTTCCACGCAAGAGCGTTCTTCATGAGTGACTTTCCCAGTATAATGCTGGTGACCCTACGCATACTTTCTTCACTGCTTGATGCATTCTCTAATGTTGCTGAGAACAAAAAAGTATCACTTTCTGCATCAGATACAGAACTAAAAGAGTCATTGGGTTTCTTTTTTTTGGCTGGCTTTGCTGCACTTACAAATCTAAACCTGTTTTCGTCTTTGTGTCCTGGCATGTTGATTCTGACCGTGAATAGATGTCTGTCTTACAGTCATACGATGTTAAAATATTAAAAAAAAAGTAAAGACAGAGCAACTAAAATTGATTCACGTCTCGACAGGACACTCCAAAAACACTTAAAAGTCCATGGAACAAATATAAATATTCATATAATAATATTTGATGCACTACACGCAAAACGTAGAGAGCTCAGATTTCAGTGAACATCATGGTGTGGACCTCCAGTAAATCACTATTGCTTAAAACTAAGAACCTTGATAATTGATTTCAAAGTCCTAATTGGTATAGAGTCATTGATTTATGTCATTAGTTGTCATGAACTATGATACTAAGTTTATCATACAAATAGCCATTTTTAATTTTGAGCAATTGCATTTTCATTATAAGGTCATAAAGTGAGATGCTAATTATTTGAAAGAATAATTTGCCGTCAGTTTTTTTTAAATAAGAAAAGTAAATTATTATTCTTCAATCAAAATGAAAGTCGCCATACTCGGTTTCTCCCAACTGCAAGTAAAGCGAGTTTCAAATTTTTGCAAAATTTGTCATGACTTTTGATGTCGGGTAATTTGGACTTGGTGGAATGACAACTTTTAAACCTTTCCAAACCTCATCTCCAAGATGTTGAGCTATATTATGTACAAACCATGAGTTTAGATGCAACGACATTTTCAGTGGAGCCGAGGCACCCACAGTCCTTTATTTTCTTACAAGGTTTGTTCAGAAGAGTAAAGCTTCGAGTCCATGGAAACCTAATATTCTGAATTCCTTTGTAATGAGAGGAATTGGACACCAGACGGAAAGAAAATCCTGGGCAGAACTGATATCAGAATAGAAGTAAAATTTTACCGACATTACCTTTCAGACGAAAACAATTCTCTTCCTACTATCAATAAGCAAGACAATAAAGAGCCGCTGATAAATCGTGATAGGATTACATATGCATTTACTACTGAACAAAGTTAGATTTCATTATATACACGGTCCGGAACTGTTGCAAAATTGCAGAAAAATATTTTTAAAACAATTCAGAGACATTCAACCAATCAGTATAGAGAATTCAAAATTCTTGATATAAGTTCTGTAAAACTTTAAAGTTTGACCATGCACTCGATCATATTATTGCATTTATCACCATATTGTGATAAATGCTTTTAATTCCTGTGCAAGCGAGACAACTCTGCATCATTGTTCAATTCAAACGTCCCTGAGACTATGATTTTGGCATATACACATTGTTCATATGACTAAGCCTCTAATAGATACTGATTTATCAGACAACAGTTACAAGGCAGACAAGCAGCTTAGAAAATTTCAGAGCGATAAGAAATTTAAATCGGTCGCCATCAAGTCAAATGCCTCCTAAAAAACACAAGAAAGGCAACCAAAACGTTCAGGGGAAGCCGGCGAAACGGATTAGAAGGCCGAGCCGAAGGATTATCGAGGCGACATCGGCTGTGAGCGAGACCAGTGATGTACATGTACCATGCGCTCCTGCATCAACCAGCGGAGGAGAGACGATCAACGTCAACCTGGATCATCTACCTTCTGCATCACAGGTCATTCCACAGTCGTCGTCATCGGATCGCCAAGACCCAAGTAGACAGCCTCGCCCTCAGGGTCAGTTACCAACAGACCAAAGTCTGCAGCACAGTGTGGGCACCTCAGCCACAGGTACAACCATTAATTTTAGTCCGGATGCTTTGTCTGTTCAAAATTCTGCATTTAATCAGTCGAGTGTAGGCTCTGTCGTGGAGAACCAGTGTATTTGGGGTCTCATTACTGGGGAACAGGTGCAGGTTAGTCGGCCCGCCGCAGAGATGAGCATTGGTGACCCCATTGGAAGTCGCGTGCCCGTAGCCATCCGCGAAAAGATATGGGCGGGGGCCTACATTGATTTACCACTACTGTTGAAACAGGCCCGTGACTTACGGACGGACCCTCACATTACAGGGGAACTCGTGATTAAAAATGGTCAACTTGTCATCGAAAAACAACACCTTAAGCCTATCAACAACATAAACACCTGGACAACTGCATTCACAATTTTCATGTCCATTTATCTCGAAAAGTTCCCAGGTAAAGCCCAAGATCTGCTTAAATACATGCATAACATCCGTTTGGCAGCTGGTAGGCAGGGTCATCTGGGGTGGGCCAAATATGATGAGCAATTTAGATTGAAAATGGAACGCCATCCAACATCATCATGGGGGTTGTAGATGTCGAGTTGTGGGTCATGTTTATCTCACCTGGGCAATTACAACAGTCACCTTCACACTCATTTGACAGAGACACGTGGGGAGGTAATAATGGGCCTAGTTATCCCTTTCGTAATGCCACGGGGACCCGAACCCAAGCCCAGTACCCGGGGCCCAACTCTTACGGGGCTGGGGCAGGATTCAAACCCCGCCAAAGTACCAGTAAGCTATCTAGGCCCATCGGCAACTGCTATGCCTTTAATAGGGGGTCCTGCTCTTTCAACCCCTGCAGGTTTAGACATAGATGCGAACATTGCGGAGGACCCCACCCTCAAGCCAATTGCCCGAGGCAAAACTAAGTCTGTCAGATGCATCCCCCTGTATAGTCTGGGTTCAACACCCATTGTTTATAATAACCTATGTATTGAGTTAGATTCATACCCGTTTCAGAATGACAAACTTCAATTGGTAAGAGGTTTCAAATTTGGTTTTCCATTACAGTATGCTGGACCAAGAATTTATTATGAAGCAAAAAACCTTAAATCAGCCAGGGATGCTCCTCATATAGTGCAGCAAAAGTTAAGATAAGGAGGTTAGCTTGGGTAGGATGGCTGGTCCTTTTGATGAAATTCCTTTCCCCACATTTAGAGTTTCACCTGTGGGCCTCGTACCTAAGAAGGATGGGGATTTTCGTCTAATCCATCACCTATCCTACCCAGATTTTAACTCGGTTAACTATTTTATTGACCCAGACATTTGCAAGGTTAAATACAGTAACATAGATGAAGCTGTACTGATGATCCAGTTACTGGGGCAGGGTACTTTGTTGGCCAAAACTGACCTCAAGAGTGCATTTCGTTTATTACCTATCTATCCGGGCGACTTTGATCTTTTAGGTATTAAGTTAGGTGACAAATATTATTTTGACAAATGCCTCCCTTTTGGTTCGAAGCTTTCAAGTGCGTTATTTAACAAGTTTAGTACATTTTTACATTGGCTAACATCCAAGAAATATGGTAGTCAAAACATCATACATTACTTGGATGATTTTTTATTTGCAGGGAGGTCAGATGATTCTATATGTAAACATACTTTACACATTTTCCACCTCATTTGTGCTAGACTTGGTGTCCCGATTGCTGACGACAAGACAGTTGAGTCTACTACATGTTTAACTTTTTTAGGGATTGAACTCGTCACAGTAGCTATGCAAATGCGCTTACCTGCAAGCAAACTAGACGAACTCAGGACCAAAGTTCAAACCACCATACTTACACCAACAATTACCTTACAAGATTTGCAGTCTATAATAGGGCTTTTGAATTTTGCATGCCAGGTTGTTGCACCGGGTAGGGCCTTCATACGTAGACTGATTGATGCTACAGTGGGTGTAAAACAGGCTAAATCCAAGATAACAGTTACTTCCTGGATGAAGTTAGACCTAGAAATGTGGCTAGATTTTCTGAATCAGTACAACGGTATTACTCTCTTTCCTAGTAGGCTCTGGGTTTCAAATGATACAATTCAGTTTTTTACAGATAGTGCAGATGGTAGGTCGGGGGGTTTTGGTATTTTCTTTCACAACAAATGGGCTTTTGGAAGGTGGCCACATCAATGGGTAAAATTAGGGAGGCTGCAGGACATGACTTATTTAGAGCTCTTTCCAGTTGTAGTTGCATTACATGTCTGGGGTCCTTTGTTGGCCAACAAGAAGATCTTATTTCATATTGATAACCAGGCAGTGGTGTATATAGTAAACAAACAAACATCTAAATCTATTGAGGTTATGTCATTGGTCAGGAAATTGGTGCTGTATACCCTCAAGTTTAACATTACATTTAAGGCAGAGTACATATACACTAGACACAATGCAATTGCAGACTCTATTTCTCGTTGTCAGTGGCCACGTTTTCGGGCTTTGGCTCCATATGCAGACCCAACACCAACACCACTACCCCCAGAGATTTGGCAGTTTTGACAGAGGAAACCGATAGAGTCTTAAGGGCTTCTATGGCGGAGAGTACATGGCAAACATATAAAACAGCTTTTGATAGTTTCAATCGTTTCAGGTACTTGTATGGGTTACCTCTTTCATGGCCAGCTCCTCTCGAGCATATCATTCAATTTATAGCTTCATTGTCTGCAGAAGGGAAAGCCTCTGGATCTATTAGAACTTATATATCGGGTTTGTCATACATGTACAAAATTCATGGTCTCACGGACATTACCAAGGCATTTATAGTCACTAAATTGTTAGAAGGGGCAGCCAGACAAAACCCAACACACGACACCCGGGCCCCGATAACTTTTAATATCCTGACTACACTGCTCCAGGCTTTAGAAAAAGTCTGTCTTAATAGTTATGAAATTTGTTTATTTAAGGCTGCATTCTGTTTGGCATTTTTTGGATTCTTGAGAGTAGGGGAATTAACCAGCAAATCACTCAAAAGTCGGGACTTGAGACCTTTGCAGTTTGGTGATATTGCCATTGTTGAGGCTAATGGGTATAAACATGTTAAAGTCACAATTAGACAATCAAAGACCGATCAACTAGGCTATTCCTCTACCCTATTTTTGTCAGAAACTACAGGTCAGGCATGCCCTGTTATGGCAGTGGTAAATTATTTAAAGGTTCGAGCTCAGGGTTTAGGTCAAGGTCAATTCTTAGTTCATTTTGATGGCAAACCCTTGACACGTTATCAGTTTTCAGCCATACTTGCCAAATCATTGCAATTCTGTGAGGGTAAGATCGGGCGATTTAAGTCTCATTCCTTTCTTATTGGGGCTGCAACAACTGCAGCAATGAGGGGCATCCCTGATCAAGTTATTAAACAATGGGGGCGCTGGAAGTCGGAGTTTTATGCTTCATATATTAGGTTTTAATACTGCTACATATAAGTTCGCTTGTAGCTTATTGTTACTGTTCACTTTTTCTATTGTCCCTACATTAACAAATAATAAGATTTACAGGATGTAAGAAAGTTATATGGGTCATGGGATCGTCCATCGTGTACTGGGCTGCACGAAGTGCCTGTATTCGGCCAGGAGGAAAACATCTTACCCTACAAGACAAGAACATCAACATTTTGTGGTTTGGAGTAAGGGGAATGAGATGGAAGGACTTTGACCCTCTTTTCGACAATAAGTTAAAGTCTAATCCACCACCAGACTACCTGGTAGTACACTTGGGTTCTAATGACCTTGGCATTTTGTGTGGAGTTGAACTAATTCATACTGTTAAATGCTCTTTATTACGTTGTAAAGTGTTGGTCCCAGGTTTGACTATTATTTGGTCAGATATGTTACCACGATTGTACTGGCACAATGCAAAATCAGCCAGTAAGGTTGATGCTACACGCAAAGCTGTAAATCGTGCTGTAAAGCAATTTCTTAGACAAGAGGGGGGTCTGGTCATAAGGCACCCAACAATTACTTTTGCGCAAAAGCAGCTGTTCCGTTATGACGGAACACATCTTAATGATTTGGGCAATGCAGCATTCCTCAACAGCCTTCAGGGGGGCCTTGAAACCATGGTGTGTTCATCATCTAACATCACTGTATTCCCAGATGATCAATAAATAGTAGTATGTTCAATTTTGTTCCTTTATGCAGTGCACTTTGACATTAATTTTCATGGTAAGGCTTGGTGGGTGAAATAATTTGCAGTTTAAACTTACACATGCATCGCGATTAAGTGGCGGGTGAACTCGTAGAGACAAGTTCATTTGGCGGAATCCGAGGATTACCACGAAGAAGGATTTCTCTAATGTCTGTCTCAAAACTCTGGGGGGTATCCATCCTCAGTGCTGGGGAGGATTCAGTGGTCACTTCATTGGTACATGAAGGACCGGCTTGACCCTTGGTGCCAAGGGCAAGCTTGGGGGGGGGGCCTACCCCTGTGGGGTGTGTTATCCCCAGGTGGGTTATACCAGGGGAGGCAGGTAAGAGTTAGGGCCCGAGTCAATGAACCGGACTTGTAACCATAGAGTCTCCAGTTATCGGTTGTGACTATTCCTGAATGTGGGCCAAAGTTGGTCAGTGTGCAATTTGCTGTGTGTTTGATGCTGATTTTATATATATTTGTGGACAATAAGGTAACACAGTTCTCTGTGTAGTGGGTGGTTGCTTTAAATAAAGCAAGATTGCCAATTGGTTGGCTTTTTTGTTTGTGTCGTACAGGCACTGGGTCACAAGCAATTAGTTTGTGTAACATTTAATATAAATAATAAGTTTTGTGGGATGATGGTAAATTCATATCGTCACAATCTGGGTTTGGGGCGGCGGAATCCGGGGATTACCACGAAGGAGGATTTCTCTAATGTCTGTCTCAAAACTCTGGGGGGTATCCATCCTCAGTGCTGGGGAGGATTCAGGGGTCACTTCATTGGTACATGAAGGACCGGCTTGACCCTTGGTGCCAAGGGCAAGCTTGGGGGGGGGTCTACCCTTGTGGGGTGTGTTATCCCCAGGTGGGTTATACCAGGGGGGCAGGTAAGAGTTAGGGCCCGAGTCAGAACATGATTTCTTCCTTGGGTTGTGGCAGTCACTCTGGTGGGCACCTAGAGGACTGTTCCCACCACAGTCGCCTGTGGGGGTACTATCGCGCCAGTGACCAGGGGATGTCACCCCTGTAGGTTGGTAGTATTCCTTGGGTTCCGCTGGTATGGGCTTGCTTTGTATAAATAGATTGTGACAAAACTCGCCACTAAATGTTATTACTGTCTTATTATCGGAAATAAATTCTCTTGTTTATTTGCTTGCTGTTAATTCTAATATTCGGTGTATCTGGGATTAAAGTAATATATAGAACATTTCTATTTTTGGCGGACATCTTGTAAGGGCAGACAAAACGTAAAGCTATTTGAAAACAAGTTTCATGACGGAGGACATAATGTAAATATTTTGTCAAAATAAAGGCGGATTTTTTTTGACGGCGGACATAATATGACGGCCGAAAAAAATGTATCAACGGCATTCATTACAGTGTATCTTAACTATAGAAATGTTTAGTTTTTATATAATTAAACAGGTAAAGACAAGCAGTAAGAAATAAATAATAAATACTCACATATGATAGTGAATTCATACACGAACTCCATGATTTTCAAATCTGTTGTCAGTGTCTGGATTTACCGTATTCGGTATGTACTTCCTGGATCTCTAGTAAGGTCAGACGACACGTTCCTCGAGCATCTTTCTTTTATCTCCTCGTAATAAAGAGTTCCAATAAAAACTATTAATTTAATAGTTATTTTTAAAATGATTAAAATTTACTTGTAGATGGTTATTTGTCTAGAAGGCCGAGTGGTTAGAACCGTGGCCGCTCATTGCCAGATGCGTAAATGCTCTAGAGTTCAAAGCAGTGCCCCGGCCGAGATAGAGTTCCAATATAGTGAATTTCGTTGTGCTGTTTATTTATTTTTATATCAGCCATTCAAGTGTATTTTCAAGAAGACTATATAGGAAATTGCATACTCTAGTATTTTGCAGAAATGCCTGGTAAGGGTTTTGCAAGAAAGCTTGTCATAGTAGTAGTAAACCATTATCAAATTCCGGGAAAAAGTTATATAAAATTGAGGAACGTGTCGTCTGACCTTAAAATGTTTCAATTCAACCAGGAAGAGAGCAATGTGCTATTTTGGGTTTTATACTCATTTTCAAGTCCCCATCACATTCTTAGACAGATAACGTCCTTATTGTATATAACAATAAATCTTCTCAACGTCCGGTGTATCTATATTACATATGCATGTTATTCTTTTATTTTAAAGCAATGTTATATCATTAATTATGAAATAATATCCCATGAGAAAACTTAATGCATACCCCTAGGTATCATACAAAATATTAAACGGAATAGTATAGGAGATAACAACATCTGTCAATATTAGATTAAATTAAATTTCCCCTTGTTCTCTGTATTTTTAAAACTCAAACCCACTTTGCTTTTGATTTGTATTTACTAGGACATTCTGTAGCATGCTCTGAATCATGGTCCATGTATTATATTAACAGAGTTGTACATGTATGCATAAGAATTTGCATTAAATGCTTAGTTTTGTATGTACTTACAAAAGCGGTACATATTTGTTGATGTTATGTTTGTACAACCCTGTAACTGTGTCTAGGATCTTACATTGTACACTACACTGTTGGCATCAGGCGTCTCTATACATGTATTACTAGACAAACGTAACTGTTTTGTTGTATAAAATGATTTTATTTGATAAATAAACCTTCACAAAATCGTATACTTTTTTATTTGGCAAAACGATTTGTATTATTTATTGTCATATTCATTAGTTTAACCCTGTGTTTTTAAAACAATTGAACATAAATTAAAAGGATGAACAAATTTTGAATGTGTTCATTTTCTTTGCTTTACTTAAAGAATTATAATTAACCCCAACAATTTCTTAAAACCATGCAATTTCCATTTCGGGGATAACAGATAATTTTATAAATAGTTGGTTGGGTGAAGGACAGATTTCCCTCAACAAGTTTTTAAAACACTAGAAATATTTTTAGCTTACGATATATATTGGTTTCAAATAATTACAAACACAATTACTAATATACAGTAGAACAAATTCAATTTAAGCGCGATAGTTTTCTGTGTTTGCTTTCCAGTGGCACACTGTCAATGTCTTCTTCAATTCTGAAAGAAAAATAATCGAGTACATATACATATATAAACGTATTTTGAAATACTAATTCTCAACTTTTTACAAGACAACATTTTTTAAATAATAAAGTAAAACAGAAAAATTTTATACTTGTAAAATTGTAAAAAAAAAAAAAAAAAAAAAGACTGAAGCTTGGCTAATTAATACCACTTCAGTTGAAGTCGGTTGGGCATTCGAAAACAAAGCGATTAAAAGTTGAGTTACAATCTACTTATGTATTTTCAGAGAAAAATGTATCGCAGAATCAGATTCAAGAGCATAAAGATTTTCCACCGACATTATATAGGAAGGAAATCTTAACTTCTGATTTGTTTTTACAAAACTAGATGAACAAAGAAGCAATAGGATTTAAATTTGACCGTGATCCGTGAATGGACGAAATACGAAAGATCTGTGATATTGCGTTTGCGACTTTGATCAAGGCTTGCAATAAAGTCAGAAATGAATTTTAACTGTATTAACTCCTTTGAAAAATTGCGATTGTTATTTTCAACAACGCTTTGTTACGATGTCTATCTATAACTGTTAAACATTATTCTGTTTACAGGTATATCTTACATGAATCATTTATCCCACGCAATTAGAAAATAAATGAATAAAACTTAGTATAGCAAAATACAGATATGTTGCCTGAAATTATGATTTCATTTCGATATGTAATATGTCTGGTTTAGCACAGGTCGGCTAGTTTGAACACAGAGAAAAAGTAGTGACCTAGATTATTCATGCGTTACTTTGACCTCTGAACCCAAAATGATGTTATGCAGGAATAACACCGGATTGCGAAAACAGTGTTATATAAGGAAACAATTGCAAGTGTTTATATTTCAAAATGGTGACTGATGTTTGTACACAAACACCTACATGCAAGAATTGACTGATTTTTGCAACAGAAGTAAATTGAATAACATGGTTAAAGACTTTTTAGTTCAATTTAGAAGAAGGGCATTGCATATAACGTATGTATATACAAAAGATGTAAACATATAAAGTAGATAACAGTTTCATAATGATATTGATTTTGCTTTTTTGTTTACAATTTGAAATTTAATTTTGATAAGTTAAAATAAATCTTCACGAGCTAATTATAAATAAAGTTGGCTCTTGTAAGTTAACTTTAAATGCATATGAATTTATATTAGGGATGGCACTTGCTTACCAGTTAACCGATTAATCAGTCAAAACGATGGTAACTGGTTACAAATTTTGTAATCGGTTCCTCGGATTAAAAAAATCGAACAACATTTTTAAGAAAATCAACGTTAAGAAATAAGAACGTTCATAATTTCACATTTCCATACATCTCTAAGAGCTTTAATTTGGAGATAATTGATTTCCCTCTAACCTAATAAAAGAAATGTGTACCCTACTCGCACTCTATTTATATCGTAATTTCCACTCATTATGTGTGTGAAAAATAGATATAAATTTTTAATAAAATAAATCATCAGTACTTATTATTAAACTATCATAACGATATGCATACTAATTTGTTATTGCCAATTTTTACGTATCATTATTTTTTAATGCAATATGTGTCCATTATAATACTTTATATTTACTGTCCTATTTGTATACAGATTTATCTGCCTTTCTGTGATTGATTATTCTTCGAGTGATATTAGTTTTTACATATATGAATACATGTGATGATTTATCATTCTGTAAAAACCGAACACAAGTCATGAAATGTGCTGTTTTTAGTGATATGATTCTTTCAAGATATTATATATTTGCAAATTGTTATTTTTTGACTTATGTTGATATAAACATATTTATGTATCAAAAATACACTTAATGATACGAAGACCTAAATTATGAATTGACACATTGAAATTTAGAGCTATATTGTCTACGGACTTTTCCGTTTTCCCCCGATTGCGACAAAGAGAACACGGCGGATGCGACCGGTCAGCAGAGGATGCTCACTCCTCCTAGGCACCTGATCCTACCTTTATCTTTTTAGAGGTCCATGTTGCTCTGCTTTGAATTTGTATTTCCTTTTATGGATTTTTGAGATAGTTGACTGTTTGTTATTGTCATTTGTTAACCTATTTTCTTTTATTAATAGTTAATATTGTTTATATAAGTTGCAAATAATATTAATTTACTATACATGTATATTATTTATAAATTATTCTATTCAAATCAAAATAAAGTTGCAATATACCTTTTGTTGAACAGTTGACAGTTTGGGCATAACTTGTTATAAGTGTTTTAAAATGTAAAAAATGGTGTAAAGAAACCAAGTACTGACATCAGATGCATCATTTTGTATGTAGGTTCATATATAAGCGAAACATATTTTGTTGATGTTATTTTTGTACAACCCTGTAACTGTGTCTAGGATCTTCCATTGTAATAACACTACACTGTTTGTTGGCATCAGGCTTCTCTATATTATTAGATAAAAGTATTTGTTCTGTTGTATAAAAAGATTTCTTTTCATTGATACACCTTTGAAAAATCTTCTATTTCTTTTTTAAAAAGCGGCTAAAATTTGTTAGTTACTGTCATATCCATTAGTTTAACCATGTGTTTTCAAAACAATAAAATAAACAAACTGACGGCAAATCGTGGACTTATTCAATTTTCTTAGCATTCTATATATGAGGATAATGTTAACAGACAATCCTTTCCATGGTTGGGTATAGGACAGATTTCCCACGACATATCCCACGACCATCTCTTAAAATATTTTGAATTAGTGTAGCATTTGTATGATGTATTGATGTTCGAATTCAAATTGTTTTACACTAAAAGACAAATATACGGTAGTACGGGTTCAATTGAAATATGATTGATCTCTGTGTTCGCTTCCCTGTGACAAACTGCCTGCGTCTTCTTTATTCTACACGAAATAAAACTGTGTACACGTATAAATTGATTTTAAATACTAATTTTGATCTTGTCAAATCAACTTTCTGCTGAACGGAATATGTAACAAAACCAACGTCATATTATTTCTTTTTGTCACTATGTAAAACAGTAACCTTGAAGTAGGAAAAGCTGAATAGGAACCGTTTTCACCCATACGGTAAAAGCACTCATCCTCACCAGCAGTCATTGCCTTCCTATTCTAATAGTTATTTTAACCTTTAAAATTGTACCAAAAAAAAAGAATAAAAAAACTAACAGTCTTTATTTTAAGACTTTAACCCATTGATATAAATACTGTTTCCTGTTGTACACAGAAAACAAGCATTGCTTTTAAATTTATTTCTTTCGTAAGAAACAACAACATTTGTTAAAGGTTGGTTTCCCGACATGAGCTAGTACTGAAGTATTGAAGATATGATATTTAGAAAGATATCAAACTGTATGCATCCCCTAGGAAAACGTTTGAATTGCTTGCTTTTAATCATGATGTATAGGTTTTTCAGGCAGGCAATTCTGCAAACGATTTTCCCCATTTAAAAATATGGAAACATTTAAGATTAAAAAAAGAAAAGAATGTAATATGATACATACCAACACAGATATTAATTAAATGATTAAATGATATTCAAATGATTGATTTACTCTCTCTGTCTCTGTCTCTCTCTCTCTATATATATATATTGACTTGGCCTTGTTAAATCCAGAAAGTGATAGTAAAATATGAACTTGGAATAGTGCATTTTCTTCTTCAGTTCATAGTGTTATGACAATCTTGGCAAGGAATGAGTAAATTCATACTTAGACAAAATACGATAATAACGACATCAATAATTGTACAAATACAAAGACTTGTTGAAATAAAAAAAATCATATACAATAAATTAGTGTTTGTTCTGTTTTGAGGAAAACATTTACAACGATGTAGATTGAACAGAAGTAATATCACATAAATGATTATAGTCAGAGAGATCCGTACTGTGATTTAATGGAGCGCATGCATGGTCATAATTGTCGTCATCTTGCTCTGTCTGTTCGTGTAAATGGTTATAGACGTCATCGGACCTTTCATTTTCTTGTTTTTCATACAAATTGTATCCTAATGTTTCTTTTGGGGTTTCGATTGCTACGTTTTGCTGTAAAATTGAAATAAATAAGTAAGAATTAAAGCAGTATACTATTCAAGCAATGCATATAGCCTGAGGTACTTTTATGATCAGAGGGAAACTGCTCGTAATAATGAGGTGTCATATGTTGAAATAGGATATTAAAAATCAAAAATATTATATATAAACATTGTTAGGACTTATTCAAAAATTTTACTTTACATTATTAGTTAGATTGACTTTTTGATATTAACATCAACTAATTTTGCCGATGATTTACATTATATATATCATATTTGTACACATTGTCGATAGTTTCAGGTTTATATATGATGTAATATATTGCATTTTGAAAAATAAAGTCCGTAGGTATCACAAAATTAACGTTGGAAAAAAATCAAAAGACGTTGATTCGATCTTACTTTTAAATTGGCATGGTCACAATTTTGTTCAAATTCTGTTTTTCTTTTTTTATTATTCACAATGCATTTCTAATGTCCAAATAAAATTTGAGAGTCAGTCGTTGAGTTATAAACAAGGTACGAGGCTCATAATTCTTTGTCATGTAAACAAAGCTCGTGTCCTGTTTTTGTTTACATAGATTCAATATACATGTACCAGTAAATAATCTTTTTAAAGCTTATTTGTATATCTTCTTATTCATTTTAAAAACAAATAAACAGTTTCTGATGTTTAATACATTCATTTAATGTCTAAAACTGGAATATTCACTCCAACATTCAAAATGTAAACAACAGCTTTGTTTACATAGCAAAGAATATTAAGCTCTTTAACTTGCTTATAAATGAACGAATGACACTCAAATTTAAGTAGCCTATAAAAACGCATTTTAACTATTAAAATCGAAAAAATATTTTTTGACAAAATATTGTAACCATGCTCCTTTAAAAGACTTTGAAAAACACTCGAATGTGTTTTAATTCTTTACTTGTTTTGCGAAATTCGTTGCATTATTAAAACACCATTTTTTGAAAAAGTAAATACTTCAGCTACCTTATAATCCCCGTACACAGAGACGTGCTTATGAGGGCCGAAAAAGGGTTAAAAAGACGTTTAAGCAAAACGAACACATTTTTCAAAATATACTAAAATCTAAAACAGACCAACTGAAAACAAAACCATTAACCTTCTTTGCAAAATCAACAGACACTTATGCCAAAAAAAAAAAATTAGCGTTGCAAAACCAATAGTTACCTGTATGCTCTAACTAAACGCTAGATTGCGTGCAAAGAGGTATCAGTAAATATCGTACCCTGGAGAAAACTTAGATATTTCGGACAAATTTTATCAAATGAAAAGAAAAGAAACATATATTGTTAATTTTATCAAAGAATGCATTTAATTCACGTGCATACAGTACGATTGGCTTAACAAACATGCACATAGTCATAAAAATCACCCCCAATGTATACTTGTGACGGCCTTAGTATGCAAATTGAATACATTAGGATGGTTTTGTTTACGCTGGTCTGTTTCGTATTTTAGTATGTTTTTAAAAATTAGTTGTTCGTTTTACATAAACGTCTTTTTAACCCTTGCTGTCGCCCATACTCAAGCCTTTTTGTACGAGAATCATAAGGTATATCATATCCTCTGTTTTAGTTATGTGTTCATAGACTAAAGTTTCGGCTATCCAAAGATCCTTAAACATTTTTGAATTCACTTTCCAAGTTTGTTTTACCTTCTTATCGTTTGTATAAGAAATTTGAGCACTTCTGGTAGCACCGTATGCTCTAATGCCTGCAAACAAAACGGCAGGTTTCTTTCTGTAAACAAAAAGTTCTCAACGACATAAACTGCTTTTCAATTCATGAACATGTATGAATTAAGTTTGATAAAAAATTAGAATATTTTTATTAGTAAACGTACATTTTTATGCTTGGAAACTTAAATTTTCTGTACATTAGGGTCGTCACGACAGCAGTAACAATCGCACCAAGAATAAATCCGCCAAAAAATGTCCCAAGCTTCGCTCTAATGTTCATGTCTTTAAAAATATAAGAACTTACAGGTGTGCATTGATTAACAATTTAAAATTAAAAATTTTGATAACAAGAGCTGAGAATTACTGAATTATAATTGATCTTGAAGAGACAGAGTTACTGGTGAATTTCAATTTTTTTTTTCAAGAAAATATTATGATAACAGAAATTTTTAGTTGTTTAATCGTTTAAATAGTTACCATGTTGCTGACTAATTGAACTTCTAAAATTTTTTGGGCGATTTGGAGAAAATAAATTAATACTGATGATAAAGCTAAAAAAATTACATATATTCTCAGTCATACAATTTCAGAAATCCCATTAAATATGCAATTTGGCTCTGCTAAACATAATTGATATAATTTAGTCGATAGTCAAATCAACACTTCAGTTACAGTATACACTCATTCGATATACACACAGTATTATCAAATTTTCAAACAGTAATTCGAAACGTTAATTATTCAATAAACGATGGCTCAAAGAAACGATAAACTTTTTCATTAGAAGAGGCCGCCATTTGTTTTTTTTAAAGGAGAAAATAAAATATAGAAAATTCATCATTAATTTTTACCCTGTAGGTATTTTAGAATATATGAATTAACATGTATACTTAAAAAAGCATATTAAAGTACATCAGATTTTTGCTGTGTTCTAAATTGTATACAAAAGGTCACATTTATTTTTTTTTAGTAAAAAATGGCAATTACGCAAACGACGTTCTTCTGGGGTGCAAGCAAGTTTGCATAATCATACCAAGTAAAAAACCGTAACATGTCAATAATTATATATTCATTAATAATATAATAAAAGGTAAAATTATACCAATATATATATAATATATATATATATATATATATATATATATATATATATATATATATATATATATATATATATATATAATATATATAATATCCAAAATTGGGGATCTTTCTTTAAATATTATAATAAATTAAATACGTCGGAATATGTGCAATTCTATTATAAAGCCCTTTGGGTTTTTTGAAATGAATACGGAGTGGCATCAATCAAATTTAATTTCTTATTCCTTGATTAAATGCATGGTGATGACGTCATCTTACATGTATCTGTGGATTAAAAAAATTAAATTCACGGTTTTTGTGTAATGTTTTGATTTTATAATTTGTATTAATTGTTTTGCAAAAATGTTTCATT
The DNA here is from genome assembly GCF_902806645.1 of Magallana gigas. Lineage (NCBI taxonomy): Eukaryota > Metazoa > Mollusca > Bivalvia > Ostreida > Ostreidae > Magallana > Magallana gigas. The sequence goes on along the minus strand of NC_047566.1, from coordinate 29,338,671 downwards.
AAAATATAAATACTATATTGTATATTTGTTTATGCTTTATATATTACCATGCTGTGCAAAATAGTTGACAATGAAAACCAAATGCATATATGTACAGTATGTAATATAGGTATACTGTATAAAGGGTTATTTTCACCCCATGTTATTTTCGCCCTTTTACAATTGCAAATGGTTTTTTCTCGTCTTGAATTCGCCCAGATGGAGTTGTGTGAACAAAGATATTATTTGCAATATAGAATTTGCTCAGTTTTAAATTTGCCTTTTGACAACGAGGATGAAAGAGGCGAAAATAAAACGGGGCGAATATTTCCCTGTTTACAGCATGACTCGTAATTTTATGCAATTCAATTTACAATTTCAATTTATGTTGTAGGTTGCAAATGTTAGTTTACAAGTTTTTCTTTAACACATGATGTTAAACACGAGCATAAATATAATGAGTTTTTTATTTTAAAAATGTCCTTAATATTAATGCTATTACCTTTTTCGCAAGCCAAGTCAATAAGTATGAACTCTTTTGCACAGGTACATCTTCCGTGTCCGCATATTCCAGAATTATCACTCCCTGTGCACTGTTCGTCTAAGCTACAAAACCCACCGACGGGAACAGTATCTGAAAAAATAAACGATAACAAATCATGAATTGAAAAAACCCCCCAGAAAAGGAATCAAGAAATAAGAAAATAAGTCGGTTTAAAAGTGAACAAAATATTCTAATCACAAAATTATTCACTAAATTTTGAAACAAATTTCTTGATAATTATATTAATACAGTAGGTATATGTCGGTAATTTTATCTTTTTGCATTTATGGTTATTCCGTTTTACATCATCCTTTGATACAAGAGAATGTATATACGCTTCCAACACCACTTATCTATTCTTTTAACAAAACTATTTCAAATTAACATCATTTAAAGGTTAGACTAACAGCTTCAATTCAATTTGTTTAAGCTGGCAAATAATGAAAAATGATATTAGGTATTTTCTCTTAATATACTATTAGAAACTGTTATGATGGTCGTATTTTTAAAAAAAAATAAAACTAAATATTATTGTGCCTTTTTAATGTGACACATTAGCTCACTTTTAAATTTAAACATCATACAAGACAATGTTTAGAATTTTTAGTTCCAACAAGAGTAATTAAATGTCAATGTGAGATTTAATCCAGATCAATTCACAAAATTTTAAAACGAATTTAACACACAAACTGAATGTACGTATTTAAAAAAGTTTGTGATCAAAGACTTTTTACAAAGTTTACAAACCTTTGAAGCAGCTATCAGTATCAAATGGAGAAAAACCATCTATACATTTGCATGTTCCATTTAAACAAATTGAGAAGGGCTGTATACACTGCTCTGTCAACCCACACGAATCATTTAGTTCTAGATTTCCTAGAAAGATAAAAAGATAAAAGTAAAAGTTGTTATTCTTATTCATTAAAAAAAGAAACTACGCAATATTATGATCAACTATAAATAGAAATAATTAATTAAGCTGGCAAGTTGATGCATTAACAAAAATTCACTGAAACTTTTGTTGCCGTCGTCCATTGTACAATATTAGGCATATACAAAATATAAATACTGTATAAACATTAGGTACAGATAAAAATCAACATTTGTATATATATCATTAACAAAATTATACAACAAACATTTGCATTAATGAAAAAGTTACATTGATAGTACTTCGTGTATATATATATATATATATATATATATATATATATATATATATATATATATATATATATATATATATATATATATATATATATATATATATATATATATATATATTAATTAAAATAATCTAAATAAAATCTAAATTATTTTAAACCATATCATAAAAATCCTAATTTTTCCCAGGGATAAAGATAAAAACAGTTACAATAATATATCAAATTGGATAGTGGGTACTTGAAGCACTTGTTACCAACAAGAGGCCCACGGGCCACGTCGCTCACCTGAGCAACAATATGCATAATGAAATCAGCTTCACAATACAAAATATCTGGACAATGTGGCATAATACATGTAAATCCTATACTAAAAAAATCTATTTCCCCCTAGATTTTCTTATATTTAAAATCAGGTCCCTTTTCTAACATCAAACTCTGAACCCCTTGTGAGGCACAACAGTCGTCCAGGGACCAAAGTCAAAACAAGAATAAGCAATATATTAAAATGCTTGCATATAAGTAAAAGCAAATATAATAATATTTCAGTTTTTGTGAATAATAAAAGTGTTTCCCTTTGTACAACTAAATCCCCAGTGTGGCGCTACACTACTACTAAAGATTGTAATTTTAAGAAAGGACTAAGTGCGGTTTTATGCAATTTTTGCCCCCCAAAATCAAAGTTTTAGAAAGAGCTTTAAATAAGTTGAAAGATAGTTAAAATCATATTGAAAATAAAGGTGTAAAAGGTTATCACCACAGTGACGTCATAATGTAGAAATGACGTCATGAATATTGCATTATTACGATAAATTGATGTTTTGTAGCACAATATTGGTGTTTTCCGATGGTTTTTCGACTGGGAAACATCGAGCGCAGGCTTGTTCAAGTACCATTTTTTAGTATGATATGTATTACTATCTGAAGAAAAACATGTTAAAATCGCACTTGAGCAGACCTGCGCTCTATACTTCCGAATGCAAAATATAGAGCAAAAATGAAAATATCTTCATTTGTTTGCAAATTTGCAGGAATTAGGTCATTTAAGTGACGTCATAGATAAACAGCAAGTGAGCAATGATGACTAAAATCAAGATTAAAGCTATAGGCATCCTCTTTACAATGATTTGTGAAGATTTCATTTTCAAACGATACTATTTAAAAATTGGTTGAAATCGGGGGCAGATATTTGACCATACCGCACATAGTCCTTTGAATCCACGCTATCTGAAGTTGCTTTAAATAAAGTTACAGCTGTTCTAGTCAATTTTCTAAACACCAATTTAAAGATATCAATATCAATATCAATATCAGATCTCAATATTCATATTTAAAAATCTGTCTCCCCCCTTGTGACCCCAACTTACACCCCCGGGAATAATGATTTGAATAAAATTAAAATCTCACCTGACAATGCTTCCAAACAAGTTTTAGCTTTACTGCCAAATGGTTTTTGAGAAGAAGGTTTTTAAAAATTGATTATATATTCTTATGTAAAATGTCGACCTCCATATTGGCATGGTTTTTACTCTATATATTTATATGTAAAAATACAACCCCCATTGTAGCCCAATTCTAAACCCGAGGGTCATGTTTTTCACAACTTTAAATCTACACTACCCAAGGATGCTTCATAACAAGTTAAAGCTCTTTGTCTTATTTCTTTCTGAAAAGAAGATTTTAAAAGATATACTCTATATATTTCCATGTAAAAAGTCCTCCCCCAAATGTGGCCTTACCCTTCCCAAAGGGCCATAATTTACACAAGTCTACAGTACCTGAGAATGCTTCCACAAAAACTTCAGCTTTCCTGGCCTGATGGTTCGTGAGGAGATTCTTTTTTTAAAAATTCGAAATTTTTCAATAATTCCTAATTATCTCCCTTTGCAAAAGGGCGTGTTCCTTAATTCTTACAACTTTGATTCGATGCTTTGTCCTAGGTTTGGATGAAATTAGCCGAGTGGTTCTGGAGAAGATGTTGAATATTTGAAAAGTTTATAGACAGACAGACAGACGGACGGACAGACAAACAAAATGTGATCAAAATAACTCACTTGAGTTTTCAGCTCAAATGAGGTAACAAAACCGGTTAAAAATTAGTTCCACAGATATTGTAGTGATTGCATTGAATAATTTTGGTTTGATGTGGTCTTTATACTGAAAAATTAGAATATTATATATATATATATATATATATATATATATATATATATATATATATATATATATATATATATATATATATATATATATATATATATATATATTTTAATTAGTGATTTTTCTCATACATTTATGCATAAATAAACATATATTAAAAAGACGTTCTATAATTGTACTCGTGGCTTATTGATTTGCGGTCGCTAGATTGATCCTATTAAGTAGTAAAGGCATTTTTTCGTTTTATCTAAAACATGATAAGAATAGTATAAATTAATTACATTTATCTAATAATCTTTTGCATGTTTAAGATTCTCTTGTATTTGTCTGAGTATGAGCACATCCATAATAAATCATTTTTTTTTTCAATTTAACAGTTCACTTTGTTTATACTTACATTCATAACATTTATTATGGAAGTTATCACGGTTCAGAATATCAACTGACCTTACACGGAATTTAAATATTCATTTCTCGATGCAGGTGTCCTGAATTTATGACAAATCAGTGGTTACTGACACCACAATGAAATCAGAACCTAGGTTTTGAAAATCACATTGTGGCAAGCGAAATAATAAAATAGAACGCACTCTACCACTTTTCCTTGTTTCCTAATCAATATCCTAATCATCATAAACTTGAATTTTTTTTTACCATGGTACATGAAGCACTTCCTCTTAATTTCGATGTATCCTGGGCTGCATGAACACAAACCATGATCACAAACATTTGCAAATTGTGTTCCATTGCATTGCCAATCAAATCCACATAGACCACCAATGCTGACATTCACTGATTGAATAAAAAAGTAATAAAATAAATGCATCAAATATATCTTATAATCTCCAAAGTGAATTTATAGAAATTCGTGTTTGGTTTTTATAGTCTCACTGGCTTTTTTCTCAATTTTATTTTTAAATTTACATGAATATTGTGAAAAAGTGGTTTATAAGTCAAACGGACCTAGTGTATTATCAATATTATTGTTGCTGATAAAATGCATGACCTATTATACACATATGTGACTATAACTATTTTCTTAAACTACCGCTACATTTGAAACTATTTAAGCATTTCCAATCTCCAAAGAAGAAATGTGTTTGTTTCCTTGGGTATTCAAAACAGTGTAACATACACTAATAGACTATGATCTATACTACATGGATTGGTATTATTAAAAAATATATCTTACTTTTCAAACACTTTTTGTCCTCCAAAATATATCCAGGCATACAATGACAGACACAGTAGTTATTGATATGGATACACTGTGCATCGTTTATGCTGGAGGCATAAACATCATCCCAAATTATGTATTCTCCTGTAGCATAAATTGTGTTTGTTTTTCATATTATGCCTATTACTACATGTACATATATGTAAATTTTCAATATTATTCTAAATAGTGACATCAGTAAGAACGCCGGTTTTATTCTTTTTCGTGCCTAATTATTCATTATATGTTTCTAAATAAGTGACTTACTTGCATTCCACAATGAACAGTTGATATTTAGATATACATCAGTATGATAATATGATCTTCCACAAGAGTGGAACATCTTTTCCCCATTGCCCATAGTTAGTTTAATCGCTTGTAGAGAGTTCCTCAGAGGATGCAAATTTTCTATCTGGAAATTGCATTTATTAGGACATGTGGTGACTGTGGAAAAAAGAGAATAACTTTCATTATAATTTATAAGTTAGACTGAATAAAAATTAACTAGAAATTGGTAAGAAACCTATTGTGTCCCTGTGATTTTTTAAGTGAAAAATGATGTGTGAATCAAATCTTGGTTATTTTCCCTTTTTACCTTAATACACTTTTCCAAAAGTATGCGTATTTTATTAAAACTAGTCAAAATGTGTTGGACACATATCTTGGGACAGACCTAAAGTATACCCTTTCCTAAGATAATTACGCCACACATTTTCTTGAATTATTCAAAATTTGTAAATATCTCAGTGTTTAAACGACATTCTTTAAATAGCTTTTTTTTAAAAGCTTCATATGGCTTGCCAGGTTTCAATACACGGAGATTTTGCTTTGAAAAAGATACAAAACTACCCAAATGATAACGCTAAAAATTGTGAGAGTTGTTCCAAATGGATAAAAGATGTCAATATTTCCATTTCAAATCTCCGTAAGAAATATATTATCGTTCCTGTGAATTTTAACGACTGAAGAACGATAATGTGTCTATGAGAATATCTCAGATTTTTACCCTTTCATCAATTGTAAATAAAGTTTTCCAAAATTAGGCCTATTTTCATTAAAAGTCGTCGAAATGAGTTGCATTGATAATTTGGAACAGACTACAACATTTTGGTGGAAAAACTAGAGCGTTTCATTTAATTTCATTCATTTTTTTACCATGACAGATAAGTATTAAACGTTATATATTTACATGTAAACAATGAACAGATTGAGTCCTACGTCTATATGAAAACATGATGTATATATAAAACGGGGAAGTCGAAGGGGGGAACCCTCTTCCTTAATTTTTTTATTTTAATTTTTTATTTGTGATAGTGAGAGAAATATAAAATCTGAGTGAAATCTGACTTTAAGAACAAAACCTAAAGAAACAGCACACTAAATACCACTGTTTGAAATAAAATGAAGGTAACACAAAAATTAAGGTAAAAAGGTTTTTTTTTTCATCCCTGCCCACTCTTCTTAATGTCCAGGCATGCAGTGGGATTTTTATATGCATTTTAAAACAAGAAGCCCAGGGGCCACATCTCTCACCTGGGCAACAATTGCGTTAATTCTGATCAAATTAGCATTACAGTATCAAAATATCTTGACAACCAAGTACAGTAGATCTTGCTAAAAATAATTTAAAAAGCTGCCAATTTTTATCCGCCTCTTTTTGGGGGGGTAAATATCAAGCTACTTTTGTTGTTGTACCTGTAAGAAGATTTTTCGCTATACCTATAACCCCCCCCCCCCCCCCATTTCGTGGCCCCACTTTTCTCTAGGGAATCATGGTTTCATCAAACCTAAATCTACATAACCTGTGCTTTCACACTAAGTACTGAGTTTTGGATCGAAAACTTCCCCAGAATATTTTTAAAGATTATCTCTATATATTACTATGTAAAAATTCAAACCGCCATCACAGCCCCACCCTACCACTAGGGACTGTGATTTTGCCAAAAAAAAATAACACTACTCGAAGACGCCTCTGCACAAGTTTAAGCTTTTCAGGCCAAATAGTCTTTAAAAAGAAGATTTTTAAAGATTGTCTCTCTATATTCCTATGTAAAAATTCATCCCCCATTGTGGCCTCACCTTACCCCTGGACTATTATTTAAACAATTTTGAATCTATACTATCTGGGGAAGCTTCCACTCAAATTTGGACTTTCCTGGCCTAATAGTTTTGAGAAGAAGAATTTTAAAGATTTTCTCTTTACATAAAAATTTATCCCCCATTGTGGCCCCGCCCTACCCCCCGGGACCATGATTTGAACAAACTTGAATCTACACTACCTGAGGATGCTTCCATTTTAATTTGAGCTTTCTTGGCCAAATAGTTTTTAAAAGAAATTTTTATTAGACTCTCTCTATATATTTCTGTATAAAAATTTATCCCCCAATTGTGGCCCCGCTCAACCCCCGGGGACCATGATTTGAACAAACTTGAATTTACACTCTCTAATGATGCTTCCACTCAAATGTGAGCTTTCCTGGCCAAATAGTTTTTGAGAAGAAGATTTTTAAAAATTTTCTCTATATATTCCTATGTATAACATAATCCCCCATTTGTGGCCCCACCCTACCCCTTGGGACCATGATTTGAACAAACTTGAATCTACACTACCTGAGAATGCTTCCATTCTAATTCGAGGTTTTCTGGCCTAGTAGTTAAGAAGATATTTTAAGATGCTCTCTATATATTCCTGTGTAAAACTTGATCCCCAAATTTTGGCCCCACCCTACCCACAGGGACCTTAATTTGAACCAACCTGAATCTAAACTACCTTAGGATGCTTCCATTTCAATTTGAGGCTTCTGGCCTAATAGTTTTTGAGAAGCAGATTTTAAAAGATTTTCTCAATATATTCCTATGTAAAAATCCATTCCCCCATTGTGGCCCCACCATATCCCCAGGGACTATGATTTGAACAAACTTGAATCTACACTACCTGGGGATGCTTCCACTTTAATTTGAGCTTTTCTGGCCTAATAGTTTTTGAGAAGAAGATTTTTAAAGTTTTTTCTATATATTCCTATGTAAAACTTGATCCCCCTATTGTGGCTCCACCCTGCCCCCGGGGACGATGATTTGAACAAACTTGAATCTACACTACCTGAGGATGCTTCCATTTTAATTTGAGCTTTTCTGGCCTTATAGTTTTTGAGAAGAAGATTTTTGAAAAATACCAACCAATTTTCAATTATTCTCAATTATCTCTCCTTTAAAGAGGGCGTGGCCATTCATTTGAACAAACTTAAATCCTCTTCACTTAGTGGTGCTTTGTTCCAAATTTGGTTGAAATCTGCTCAGTGGTCTTTGAGAAGAAGATGAAAATGTGAAAAGTTTACAACAACGACGACATCGACAGAAAACGGACAACATGTGATCAGAAAAGCTCACTTGTGCCTTTGGCTCAGGTGAGCTAAAAAGGTTAAGAAAGCAGTAAGGAAATATTTTGGACACAATTTATACAAAAATGAAGACAAAAGCTAAATTAATATATCAAACACTGTTTTTATGTGAGGTAATGCACGTGCTCGCACGGGGTTTCATCCACTAAACATTAAACAAAAACAGAAGCTATTTTCATTTGATTTTTTTGTATTTATCCGACGCTTCATACACCAATCCGATGTTTAGGAACACCGTCAATTTCTCAGAGAAATATTTCTTTGAATCAATGAAAGTAACAAAAAACTGGGACGCAGCAAAACACTGTTATATAATATTTGTAATATAACTTCAACAGAAATATATTTTTTCAATTCCCTCACTTTTACAATATCTTATGCAGGGATTTTGTTCTCTAGAAATGGAAATCTTTTACACTAATGTTACAAAATTGCGATTTAATGGAGAAGCAGAAATTAGTTCACACTAGATTTTCTACGAATGTTCAACTTGAGGCCTAAAAATCATTTTCTCATTAATTTATCTAAATTCTAAGGAAGGGCTGCTGTTTATTCCTTAACTATACCGTGATATAACTAACACAGTGATTAGAAAAGTAATAGGCGTATAATTCTTGTCCAATGCAAAAAAAAATAAATCTGAATATTAGGCGACAATTACTAAAATCATCTTAAACAACTTACCATCTTGTAAAAAATTCTCTGCTGTACTTAAATTAAAGAGACATCTGTGTTGATAATCTCTAAATCTTGCACCTGTCTCTAAACACAGATCTCTAGAAGGAAAAGCACGCTATAATCTTCAATCAATACATATTCTTTTTCTTATTTTTTTGTTATGCAAATACGTTGCTCTTAAATTTGTTGATACTTTACTAGCAATACGAATATTGAAAGAAACATTGTCAAAACTCGCTAATATAAAAAAAAAAAACATTAAACCAATCTCTAAAGAATGATTATCAAAAATATCTTTTTTGTTCCATGTTTATCTCGTATAAATTATTCTAAATTAATAACACAATATCAAAACACGGAAATATATTTCATTAAAAATAAAATACATTCAATATTTTTATTTCACACACTTTCTTGTCAGTAAGCAGTGTCTACCATCATTTTCTTACCTATTGATATAAATGGACATTGATTTGTTTATCATCAGCGCGAAATCTAGGAAATAAAAAAAATATAAACGTAAACATTAATGTTTCAACAATTGATTAATAGAACATAAACTAAGTATATTTGTTTTTAAAAAGGAGCTATATGAAGTGTTAAACTACAAAATAAATGCAAAATAACCTCTTTTTATTGTTCTTTACGTCTCTATGTTTCTTAATTAACTCTCTTGCAACAAAAATATCGTATAAGACTACAAGTTAGAGCAAATTCTTAACTATGATTCTAGGATTTTGATTTTCTTGTGTGGACTTGGTCAAGTGTCGGGCAAAAGTCGTTAAAATTCAAAGTAATTGTAGAAGTCAATTAATGACTACCAAATTCAAGAACTAGAAATCAAGGTAAAAAATAGAAAAAGTACATGCACTTTTAATTATCATGAAATAATTCAAAAACTATTTACATTTAAATCTTATTGAAGACCTATCAAATATCAAATTAACTTTCCTATACATTAGGTCTCTGATAAATTTTGTGGATTTTTCAGATCTAGAAAAAGTAGAATTGGTTGATGATTTTTTTCGCATCTAATTGTATTATTCTTCAAAGGTCCAATGGTTTGTGAAAGGTTTTTACCATTTTTTATTGCTCCAAAAACGTCCCTTTTTTAAAACTAAGTGGGATACTCTTTTTGACCCGACAGAAGTGTCCGAACTACAACTATTGACAATATTAACCAAATGCGTTTTTTTCCGAATATTTATCTGAAACTTATTCAAAATACAAGTAACTTATGCAATCCTTTGTATTACATACAAAGGGACATTGGAAATCGTTGAGTTTAAGTGTTAAAAAAGATATTTGTGCAAAAAGCTAAATATAAAGTCCTCGTAAGTTGACAAAAACTGAATCTGAACTTTTTACAATTATTGCGATAAAATAAAATAATTTTAAATCAATTCACGCAAATTCAAGTAAAACATTGGATGTTTGTACTGAAGCGTATCGTGACCTACAATTGTGTAACAACTTACACATTGTATTACTTTTTATCGACTTATCAGCAATCAAACCATAATATCGTTCTTTCATTACACATATTTTGATTTGTATTGAAGTGTGTTTACATAATTTAATTACCCCTTCAGTTCTTGATCAGTTTTCTTGCTATCAACAGTATCGACCTAAGAAGGTATTTGGTTAAAGAGATATAATTCAAAAACTAGAGACGAGCTCGTTGCAAGCAACGATTAGGTTTTCCGTCGTAGCTGCGGCATACTTGTGACGTATTACAAAAAATTTATAGCTGACCATAGTACAATATTAGATGTACAAACACTGAGAAACAAAGTATTTTATTACATAATCAAACGGATTTTGTTGTTTTATTACCAATTAAATATTTGCGTCTATTTTGAACTGCCGGTCAACCGACTGCGATCTATTAGACCGCCGGTCAATAGACTGCGATCTATTGGACCGCCGGTCAATAGACTGCAATCTATTGGACCAGCAACGTATTTCAGAACGCGGGTATGTTAATGTTACATCCTTTCGATAGTTCTCAGGGAATGTATATTCCTTTACATAGACGTTGTTTTTAGTACTTGGTGAAACCAAATTCAATGTTATCAAAATGGAGTATCAAATAATCAACAGCTTTAAAGCCTCAAATAATATAAAAGACTATTTAAAATCTAATGGGTTTAAGCCCCCCTTCTTTTGTTTAAACTACTATTAAATTGAGATGTTGTAATGCATGCAACAGGTTCTGTGCAAGTAAAAGATGAAAAAAAAATATCTTTGTATATTGCATAATGGCACGAAAACCATCTGCAATATGCAAATTGTAAACCCCGAAAACTAAAAAAGGAATTAGGTAATAAAACAATTATTCAATGCTTGAACAGTCAATAGACCCGAATTTTTTTCCCTTGGTGCAGGGAACAGCTCAGTATGATCTATTGCCCTCGGCCGTTGACCTCGGGCAATAGATCATACTGAGCTGTTCCCTGCACCTCGGGAAACATATTCTGGTCTATTGACTGCTCAAGCATTAAATAATTGTATAATATTTCTGTGACCGCGTAGATTTTACGGTGCTAGAGAATTCATCTGGATCTGCATCGGTCGTGTGCAGTACGACCGGGTGAGGGAATGTTGGCGTAAAGTGTATAATGTATAAGATTGTGGCGCGCTGTGGGCTATAAGCTAAAACGAAGGGTAGGTTTGCCGTATTCCCGAAGGTCCACCAGTATACAGTTCCAGAGAAATAAACAGGCAATTGATGCAGGATTCCACATTAATTGGACGAGACTCAACGATGGCAACATTATAACAATTTAACAGACAGACATGTTACAAACAAGTGGCCTCCGGACTCAAGACTCTTGGAGAGTCGGACGTGGCCGGGGCTGGCCGCCGTATTCCAGACTGCGCATTGACAATTGTACATAACTATTTATACGAATCTTAACAATGAGTATAAATTGACAGGTAATGATATAAGTAAGCTGAGTGAAAGGTTCACAGATATAAAATAATTAAATAAACTCAATGAGTCTTTGATGTCCAAGAAATGAAAATCTGATAATTGCACAATGTTGTTTTAAGAGATAAACAGTCCTTGAGACATGACACTCTGTCTCATTGAAATCACATATTAAGTCTGAAAAGTGTACATGTCAATCACTAAATAAAAAAGTAACTTAGTAAGAAATAAACTGTGAGAAAAAATTATACGAAACAGATGTTGAATTTTACAAGTAAAGTAAAAAAAAAAATATAATTGAACAGTGCATTTTGCACGATGATACTACATGTTTATAAGCAAATACAGATCTTAACACGTTGTCTCTAGCTTGATTCGCCGCATTTTATTCACAGAGTGGGACTATGGTTATGCCCGGTACGAAGGTAAAAAGACCATTGGCAAACGTTTTACACGCATTTTTATCGAACGCAAGCGCCAATGAATCTCTTAGTATATATGCGGATATCCTGGAAATTTTACAGGGGGTTTTGAAGAATAATTTTGTATTTCGAGGAGGGGGAACATGCGCGGTTCAGACAATTTTTCCGGGGTGGGGGTTGAAAAGTCAGACGGTTTTTTGAGTTTGCCAAGGGATGTCCGAGGCATATTTGGTAAGTTTACAATGTACACGTAATTGAAAGAAATTTCGCTGGGGGGGGGGTGTGTGTCTGGAACCCTTCCCCTTCTAGATCCGCGCATGGAGAAGACCGGTGCCGGTAATTTTACTGTAATTTTAACCATTTTTATTTAATTATTCATGTTCATAATTATCAGAAAACCAATATTATCTTTCAAAGCAGTTAAAACTTAAAACTTACGAACCATTTAGTCTCGGTGAGTATTGCGTCCGCGTACGACAGAAATGGCAATTTTCAAGAAAATTCGGATGGACGATCTGTGTCCTAGGTCGTCCATCCGATTCTTTTTCAGACTAAAAGCTACAGACCTGCAGTTAGAGATTGTCAAACTTTTATTGATTATGTCAATTTGTTTGTCTCAAAGAAACATTTTTTAAATCAATAAAGTTTTACCTTAAAAAAAAGAAAGAAATCGGGCACAATTTTCAATGTTAGCATTTTACAATTTTATGGTCTAATAAAATTTCAAGAAACAACTCTTCATTGCTTTATCCGAAATATTGCATGAAAAAAAAATTACATCGCATTTTTTGAATTACAAAAGGATATTCAAAATGAACTTGGATTAACCGCTAACAAACGGCATAAAGAGAGACTGAGAACCAATTTTTTCTTTCTTTTTTTTTACATCAAAAGAAATTCAAAAATAAATCAAAATATATTTTTTCTTTGTATGCGTTAATGAAAATGTAGATCATCAAGGGGTTCTTTGTCGTGCCAGCACCTACTTAACAGATTGTTACACGGGTCTACAACGATGACAAATATCGAAAAGGCAATATTGTGGGTGATGGATGAATGTGTAGTTTGTTTTTGAAGTTTATTTTTGATACATGTAATTATATTTATCTGGATCGGTTATGTTTGTTGGTTTGTTTTGTTTATTAAAGAAGGGAATAAAGAAATGAGTAATTTCCAGACACGTAGCATTGTTTTTGAAAGTGGGGGGGGGGGGGGGCAAACTCATCCAACAAATCTTGACAAGCAAAAAATGAAAAAAAGAAGAATTTTGAATTTTTCAAAATTGTCAAAATTTCACCCATAATTTCATGATTTTCATACCATTTTTTTATATGCTACCAAAATGGGGGGGGGGGGGGGCGCAACTCCATGATAATTCAATTTTTGTATGTAAATTCTAATAAAAAAAATAGTTGCTGCGAGAAAAAGTGGGGAGAGGACATCTTTATGTCATATAACATGTGAAACAGATTTCATTCCACCCACAAGCTTGAAATAATTTTAATGAAAACAATATAAATAGACGTCATAAATCCCATATCAAACAACACATTACCACTTGATTCTGCGCGTCTTTTTAATGAATTTATAAACAGCGGCAAATTCTAAAATGTATTTTTAAAGGTAATGTTAGCTGCAAGTGTGTAGACCTTGTATGAAAAATTTCGGATGGTAGTCAATTTTTTTCGGGATACAGACCGAGCGTGTACATGTACTAATCCTTCTTCACAATGTAATTTTTGTATATATCTTCTCTACACTGTAAACACAGTTTATTGAGAATAAAGTTCATTGTCATTGGTACATATATGCAGCTAAGGTAACTAAGAATGCTTCCAATAAAATACTAAGTTGAGTAATGCAAGCTCTTAAGAAAGCAATACTTATATTTGTTTAAAATATAACACCCCCAATACTTCGTCTTACATTCGCTATTTGTAGAACAAGCAGAACCAGTATCAGTCCGACCGGCCTCACCATATACATTGTTGAAATTTAATTGTCCTAGCATTGCATTGCTCTGCATGTACACAATTTCTTTTAAAAATTAAACACTTAAAGTGTTCATCTATATGGTTACACATAACGTACACACGTGATTCAAAATAACGCAGACGGAAAACGGTAAATAGTTCAGTCATTAGGTCTACATTTTATAGAACTTGTAAAAAAAAAACACATTGCGGGTCTGAATGTTTGTTGATATGTCATTCTATCAGTATACAGTTTGTTAATTATTTTTGATTGCTAAGGCTACAGCGTATTTGATGAACATTGAACAACATTTTTTCCATGCCACTTTTTTCCATGGAAGATAGCGAGTACAAGTATAAAGCATTTAGAAAATTTATTTAATTACCTCTTTAGAATTGTGTATGGAATAAATAATTTATAAGTTGCTGCTGAAGGTTGTTTGGTATTTTCGTTTGTAGATGTTTTGCAAGTAAAAAACGTGAAACGCGGGGAAAGTCATAATTAATATCCCTAATAATCGTAACTTAATACTAGCGGCTTAGGATTCAAATATTATCGTATACAAATATTACATTCACTTTTTAAAATCATCTCCACGATGATAATTATATTATGTCCATCGCAAATCAGTATTATTTTTTTTTGCTTTAAAAGAAATGTTCTATCGGGAGCAATCCCGCGTTCGCGTACATTTGTCATGTCAGTAATACACATTGTGCTTTATAAGACGGCCGTGTATACGTATTGTAGAAAATTTGAATTTAATTACCATGTATTGGAACCATTTTATTAACACATCTCCCAGTACTGAAACAATTCAAAGTAACACAGTGGGGCGTTAAACGTGAACGTCCAGCTCTACAAGCACATGCACTGTTGTCTAGGCGACGGCCATGAATACAGCTAGCGACTCTCCTATCGATCGGTTACCTGAGTCTGGTAATGCATCTAAATATAGACAGGGGCACAGTTATGAAACAAACTACAAAAATAAGGTCAGAGAGGTTCATCTTTATGAAATGAAAATGTACATATGAATAAAAACATTTGGGAATTTTATGTGGAATTATTTTTGCGCGCTACATGTATCAGTTAGTGCATTACAAGAAGTCCTTTCATAACCTCATAAACGTGAGCACCCCCACAAAAATGGACCGAACTGACAACAATTGTTTCTGCAAATACTGACTATAAATTACGAAAACATTAAATTGAATACTATGGAAGGATTCAAAATTAATTTCTTTACAACTTTGCTTCAATAATGCATTAGAAATTTTTATTCCTTTTTAAGTTATTGACAAGAAACTTTGGACGCCTCTAACTCCCTAATTATAGGGGCCAGCCCCTTTTTCGGTATACCGAATGAAAGGTCTGGGTAAGACCAAGAACTTTTAAAATACATGTTATATCAAATTTTTATCAGGTAGAAAACTAACACGGAAAATACGCGAATTTTTTAATTTTTTTTTCTTACCTTTGTTTCAACATCTATACCACCCCTTTTATTTGCATTTAAATAATAAATGAAATATATCTTGCACAAATTCAATGTATTAGCTTCCAAACCAGCCCATCTTTGAGACTCTGCCAGTCATCGTTATAGCTAAACCCCCTGGACAAAAGAAGTCGTTAAATTTTACTAAAAGGGGAAAAACTCAAAACCGGATATGGATTTTCCTCAACTAAAATATGCAACGACAACATCACGCGGCATGTTATCAGTCCTGAAAATTTCAAAACAATCGGTGAACAAACGAGCTAGATATTAAGGATCAAAGTTGGCGTCTAGAAGAAAAAAAAATAAGAAGAAATTTGAAAAATTTTCAGAATAATAGTAAGGTTTTCCGCTGAGAGCGGAAAACCTTAATGAGTTTAGGTCATATTGAAAAAGAAACGGTAACACATAAAACGAAAATACTTTACAAGTGTATCGATATAAATCTCTTCATTTCTTCTTCATAGCAAAATCAATGTCATCAAACACTTTTCGAAGGGGCGGGATAGCCAATGCTACGTCACCTAACTCTGCTTCAAACTTTTAACTAAAACTTAATGAATTATTGGGTTAATATAGGCTTAATTTTCAAGGATTTCGTTGATCCTGTCATAAAAAATGAATCATTTACGAATTATAAATAATAGTATTGATCTATTTACCGCCAAATTGTACCCATTCAACAATGAAAATTGGCTTCACGAAATTCAATCCTCAATAATTTAAACTCTTAACATGCAACGCTCATGCAATCAAGTATAGCATACATTTTTTTTACGCTTTTGTAGATGTAAAGACTATTTTTTTGGGGGGTGAGGGTGGAGGATACTAAATACATATTAGTAAAAGGGTTCGCGTAGTTTAATTGTCACATGCTAAATAGAGTGCAACCCAAACATGCAAAGATCCTACAACAGCCTTCTAGCTATTTACTTCTTATATAAATTGCAGAATAATTAATATAGAATAATGACTCTTGCATTTTTTAAAAATTTATATTTACTGTCGGTCTATTTGTGCTGTCTACAGCTATATTCAACTTAATTGAGCTTCGATGAGGAACTCCTGCGCCTGCGAAGTTCATTCGAAAACAATAACTTTGCAATATGTCCCCCGGATATGAAAGCATAATGATATCGACATGACTATAAAGCTTTTATTGTATTGTTTTTTGTCTACATTTCTATCTCAATGTAGTTCAATCACTTAATTCTCAATTCTTAAAAAAAAACTATGTTTTTAATTCGTTGACGTGATCTGATATATTTCAATAATTTAAATTATAAAAATGAATTATAAATAATAAAATAACAATCTAATACATTTCAATAAAAAGGAGGACACAATACTTAATGTTGACACAACAGTAATATGATGGACAGATTATAAGTTGTAACACAACAAGTGTAAGCCCTGATACGGTTACGAGGATTCGAAAGCGAGCAGCACGAAAGTAAAAATAAGCGAAATAAAATCTCAAAAGAGAGAAGATATGTATTTTATGCAAAGGCTCTACAGTTATGCCAACAACAGCTCTATATAAACCAATGAAAAGTAAAACAAATAACCTTCTTAAAATAAATGGGATATTGTGTCTTCATCGATTTAGTATAAACATTTTAAATCAGACATTAAAACTACATATAATCATAGATAGTGTGTTGTCTATAATTAAATTTTAAAATTCTTAAGAAATGTTGTTTGTACAAGTTAACAACTCTGAGTTTAGTATACCCGGTAATCTTTTTTGGTACAAGTTAACTATATCTGGTCAATCACTCACTTCCTGTCAGCCTTACTGACCAGTCTGGTCTCACTTTGTCAATCGTCTTCAAGCTTGTTAGATGCGTGCCTGGAACCACTAAGTAAGTCTTTTTTATTGAAGTAATTGCTTAAATTTGTTAGTATTAAATTGTATTTTTGAAGTATAGTTACAGATGGAAATTATTTTACAGATAAAACATTCTTAAAAGTATGGCACGCCATTATGGTCTTTAAAGTAATTTACATATTTTTTCTATACCAGTGTAAGTAATTAATGTTATTGTTTCAGTGTTTTTAATAAATTGTGTGTATGTGTTTGTTTATTGTATGGCGTCCTGTCCATGTGTGAATGTCCACGTGTGTTTGTTTATGTTTACCTGTTGTGACGTGACGTACCAAATACCTGTTCGACCAGTTTACCTGTAGATGTTTTCTATTTTTAACAACATACTAACCTTCCCGCTAAAACCATAGTTGCCCGCACACTCGGCGCTACACCCTTGAAGGGAACAGACTTATGTATGATATCTGCATGTACTATATGTAGCTGAATACTTGGCAGTGCTTGGTAACTATAATTATTCTAATGCATATATTCTGTTATAATTATAATAAAGTGTAAATGCAAATGTTAGTAATATTAATAACTTTATTGTAGGTTTTTCGTATATTTATCAGTTATTTGAGAATATTAAAAGTATAGTCACCCTGTATGACTGTGTCAGTTATACTTTCTCTACCGACCTGGACTACAAATGGCGCCCACGTTATTCTGAAAACCAAGCACCAGAGCCATGAAACAGATCCTATAGAAGACCCGGGGAAACGGATTGGGGAAACCGAGAGGAAATGGACCGAAAGAGAAGTCCTTCGTTTTCAGTTCCAAATCCTTATACAAAGATATAAATAGGCCTATACAACCAGAAGAACGAGTGATCTGTGAGTGTAAAATTGTTTCCAAATTGGAGAAATTTGTGTATATTGTGGAAAAAGTGGTGTTTCGTGATTGTGAAGTTCATGGGCGGATCCCCGAGAGGCGAATCCCAAATTCCGGAACCGTGACGTCACATTGCGCGAACCGACGAATGAAGCAATGGCGCAATGAAGCGTGACTCGAAAACAGGAAACAAGGCGAACTAAGCGAGTAGTGAAGTAAAGAAAGGAAGGTACTGTAAATATATCTACAGAAAAACTGTTTAATTGTATGTGTAAATGTACATGTTTTGAATGCGAATGTCTTTGTCGATTGTAAAACTGTGATGCGGTAAAAAGGGAATTCCCATAATCTATTTATAGTTAGCTGGCTGTGACAGTTTTGTTTACATTTGTTAGAAAAAAAAACAACAACAACAACTGTTTATTAGTTAAGGTTTATTGATTGTTTAAGTTTTCTTTTTCAGGTTTATTGTCAAATTAGTTAGGATTTTTTTTCAATTTGTATTTTATTTATTTAGTTTGTAATTATTTTAGGTTAAGGATATTTATATTTGTATTAGTTTAACAAATTGTTTGCAGTTAGGTAGCAGCAAGCCGAGTTCACAATCTAACCAGCATGCATGAAGTTAATTAATTGAACTAATTTCTTTCAGTCCAGTGACCAGTAGATAGACCTGAAATACAGCTGATACATCTGATTCAATTCATATATTTGAAAGTGTGCAGTCAGTTTTGTGTGAATGTGAGTGAGCTTTAGAATTTTATAAAGATTTTGTTTATAAATTAATGTAGATTTGGGGAAATTATTATTAACATTTAAGCATCTGAGAATTCCTGAAATTTAAAGTCTGGAATAGTAGTTTTAAGGTGATATTGTGACATTTGAGTTGTCAGTTGTGGTGATTCTGGTAATTAAGTTGCATCTGGCTTAATTAATTTGGACATAGATAATCATTGGTTATTGGTAGATGATTAGTGTTTGTCTGATTGATAGAGATTGTTCAAGTTGAATACTTGGTGCATGGTTGATTGTAAAATTGCTGTCAGTATTTGGTTTAAGAGGTTCTTAGTTGAATTATGGCTGGGGAGACAGAGGAAGTCAAAAGGTCGGATAAGGCTAAGGTCAGGGATACTGGTGTTGATAAGTCAAAGGATAAGAAGAGTAGTGTTGGTGATAATTTAAGGGATCGGAAGGATACTGTTGGTGATAAGTCAGAGGATCAGAAAATGGATTTTGCTGGTCGCTTACCAGTGTCAAGTACACCTATGTCTGTGAAAAAGGGGGATGCTCAAAAACAAAAGGTATCTGTACCTATTGACCAAGACCAAGATAATCAGTTATTTACTGAATTTGATCAAGATCCTGCCTTACATCTTGGGCAAAAACAGAAAGCTCCTTTTTCAAAGTTAGCTTGTAATTTTGGTGACCTTAGCATGAGTAAAAAAGTACAAAACTTTGGTGACACTAGTAGAAGTAACAAACTACAAAATACCTTCCATGATCAGTATGGTAATAGTATTAATCAGGTGTACGAACTAAATAACAACTTCCCAAGAATCCCACAATTCTCGGGTGATGACCCTCCTCAAAAAGGGGATGTTTCCTACAAAGAGTGGCGGTTTGAAGTGCAGTGCTTAATAAGTGACCCTGACATTAAACCAAATCTTCTGATACAAAGTATTAGACGTTCATTAAGGGGTACGGCTAAAACTATGCTTATTCCTTTAGGTGAAAATGCTGGTGTAAAGCAAATTTTAGATAAGCTTGACATCTTATTTGGTGAAATTGCAAACAATGGGATGATAATGCAAGAATTCTTTAAAGCATTTCAGCTTCCAGGCGAGAATGTTACATCTTTTGGTTGCCGACTCGAAACAATGCTGCAAAATGCCATTGATAATGGTTATTTAGATAGCGCATCCAAGAACGATTTGTTAAGGCATAAGTTCTGGACTTCATTAAGTTCGGAGAAACTTAAGTCTCAAACGCGACACAAGTATGATGCAATAAAGAATTATGACAGATTATTATTAGAAATTAGAAGGGTAGAAAAGGAAATTTTGATAAGTTCAAGCATTTCAGAGAACAAGCCAGTTCATCAACATGGAATAATGACTAATGAAGACTTAGAAGACAAGCTGATGGAGAAAATGGAGAACATGGAGACAAGACTTGAAGGTAAGATTGATGATAAGTTCAACAAGATTCTAGAGAAACTAGATGGGTCTTCAGGTAAAACCAATGAGGAAAAAAGGTATGAACCAAGAGGCAGAGGTGGTTACCAAAGAAACTACAGAGGTCGTGGATATCAGAGAGGAAACTTCAACAACTACAGAGGTAACTCAAATGACAAAAGATATGGTCAAGGTCGAGGTCAATTTCCGAGGAAATATCAAGGTAACCCAAACGACTAGAGGTCTCTGTTACAGGCCGACCGGAGACCAGGGTTTCAAGTAAAGGCCAACAGGCAAAATGCAAACTGATAGGTGAGTCAAATGAGACTACTGTTTTTATGCATGAAAATTCTTTTACAGCACTTGTAGATAGTGGGTCAATGATAACAACCTTGTCATTATCAGGGTACCATTCAATGAAAAACCAACCTGAATTAAAAGACTTATCAAATTTAGGTTTAGAAATTTCTGTAGCTGATGGGTCTTTATTAAAATACAAGGGATTTATTGAATGTTCTGTGAAAACTCCTTTTAGTAATGTAGAGTTATTTGTCCCCGTGTTAATTGTACCGGATACAGACTTCAACAGGAATTGTCCTGTTATCATCGGAACTAATGTATTGAGAATATGTAGAGATCAGTCAAATCAAGATTCACTTGTTCCTAAACAATGGAAGTTAGCTTTTGATAGCATGACGAGCAAATGTTACAGTGTGAAATCAATAGGTAAGAAACCAATGATGGTAAAACCTAACGAGTCCATGGTTATAAAGGGTTGTGTCAAAGGTTTACCGAAGAGTAACAATTTGACTATGGTTTCAGAAAACTGTGATCATGTTGACAAGTTTACAGTTTGTCCAAGAGTAGTAGAGTTTACTAAACCAGGTTCAAAGTCAATGGTGCATGTTAATATTTGTAATATATCTGCAAAACCCCTTTTAGTTAGGAGAGGCACTGTACTTTGTAACCTCCAAGAAATAAAGGTGGTAGACAATATGGTAACATATGGTTTAAACCCGCCAACTAAAACCTGTGATCCTATTGAGTTGGGAGTAAAGGTTGACTCTAATATGTTGACTAATAATCAATATGAAACTGTAAAACACCTATTGAGAGAGTATAGCCATGTATTCTCCACAGGTCCTTTAGATCTGGGTAGGACTAACTTAGTCCAACACACAATTAAGTTAGAGGACACTAAACCATTTAAACAACCCTACCGCCGAATTCCTCCCGGCATGTATGAGGAAGTACGCCAACACATTCGCGAAATGTTAGATGCTGGAGTTATTCGAGAGTCAAACAGTAACTACTCATCGAACGTGGTACTTTGTCGAAAGTCAGACGGTTCATTAAGATTCTGTTTAGACATGCGGATGCTCAATTCAAAGACGCGCAAAGATTGCTACATGTTGCCGCGATTTGATGACGTGATTGATACGCTATACGGAGCCAAGTTCCTTAGCAAGCTAGATCTGAGATCCGGCTACTGGCAGGTGGAAATTGAAGAGAAAGATCGCCATAAAACAGCTTTCTCAGTAGGAAATCTTGGGTTTTATGAGTGTAATCGAATGAGTTTTGGGCTGACAAATGCTCCCGCAACTTCCCAGCGGTTGATGGAAAAGTGTATGGGGGATATGCATTTGAAAGAATGTTTAATTTAATTTTTTTGGATGATTTACTAATTTTTTCAAATTCTTTTCAGGAACATTGTACAAGGTTGGAAAATGTTTTCAGAAAGTTAGCTGAACATGATTTAAAATTGAAACCTTCAAAATGTGAATTGTTCAAAACTTCAGTTATTTATTTAGGACACATTTTTTCCGAGAAAGGGATTCAGACAGATCCAGAGAAGTTATCAGCTGTTCGAGACTGGCCAACACCTACCAACATTAAAGAACTTCGTCAATTCCTAGGATTTGTTGGATATTATCGCCGGTTCATCCAAAACTTTGCCAACATTGTAGCTCCCTTGAATGCATTGCTCCAAGGTCATGGAACAGTGAAGAAGCACAGACGGAAAAAGGAAGGAAATCTACCAGTCAAGTGGCAGTGGATGGAGAGACAGGAAGAGGCATTTCAAGCAGTGAAAAGTAAGCTTTTAGAACCACCAGTACTTGGATTTGCTAACTACAAATTACCGTTTATTTTGCATAGGGATGCCAGCAGTGTAGGTTTAGGGGTGGTATTATATCAAGTTCAAGATGGGAAGAAGAGAGTTATCGCTTACGCCAGCAGGGGTTTGCGAGCAAGTGAGCGAAACTACCCCGCCCATAAGTTGGAGTTTCTTGCTCTCAAGTGGGCTGTAAGTGATAAGTTTCACGACTATCTGTATGGAACTTCTTTCCAAGTTATCACTGACAATAACCCCTTAACTTATGTTTTGCACAAAGCAAAGCTAGATGCCACAAGTCAAAGGTGGGTTGCTGCTTTAGCAAGTTATAATTTTACTATCAAATATAGGCCTGGTCAGCAGAATGCTGATGCAGATGAACTATCTAGACAGCTTTTTGCTGATGCTGTAAAAGCCATATGCCAATCAGTGACTTGCACAGTGCCATACTGCCAGAGTATAGGGGCATACTCTGAAGCACATAGGACTGATGAGGAAGAAGATGAAGCTCAGCATTTTAGTGAGATTGATTGGAGACAGGAACAAAGGAATGATCAGGTATTGTCCAGAGTAATAGAACTCAAGGAACAAGGATTTTATCCGAACAGATTTCAGATGAAAAGAGAAGTCTATGCAGTTCAGAGATTCTTTAGAGAATGGAGAAAGCTTTACCTCAGAGATAGAATTCTGCTCAGAAAGGCTAAAATTGATGACAGAGAAGTGCATCAGCTGGTGATTCCAGAGGTTTATAGAGAAGTAGCTTTCCAAGGGATACACAGAGATACAGGACACCCTGGAAAAGAAAAGACTCTGTGGTTGGCTCGGCAAAGATTTTTCTGGCCTGGTTTAGAAAAGGAAATAAGCCAGAAAGTTGAAAATTGCCCTAGGTGCATAAGACGCAAAACGCCATCCAAACCTTTTGCTCAATTAGTCCCTATTGAGACTACACACCCCATGGAGTTGGTATGTATTGATTTTTTGAGTCTAGAGAAAAGCAAAGAGGGTATTGAAAATATATTGGTTATTACTGACCATTTTACACGTTTTGCACAGGCTATACCATGCCGTAGTCGGAAAGCTAATGTCACAGCAAAAGCCTTGTACGAAAACTTCTTCTTACACTATGGATTTCTGGAGAAGCTGCATAGCGACCAAGGAAGGAATTTCGAGTCCAAAGTGGTCAGAAAACTCTGTAAGCTTTTGGGAATTAAGAAGACTCGAACCACTCCATACCACCCCATGGGGAATGGATCTGTCGAGAGGTTCAATCAGACTTTGCTGAAGATGCTAGGGACGTTAGAGCATGACCAAAAAGCTGACTGGAAATCCCATGTTGCCCCATTGGTACAGGCGTATAATGCTACAAAGAGCGATGCAACAGGATTTTCGCCCATTTTGCTGATGTTTGGATGGAATCCTAAACTTCCAATTCATTCATTCCTTGGTCTGGGTCTTGGGAATGAAGGAGATGCAAATCTCAGAGGATATGTAGAAAAACTTCAGCAGAGAATGCAGTCAGCTTATGCCATTGCAGCAGAAGAAGCTAGAAAGACTGGGCTCAAGAACAAGGAAAGGTACAACATTAAGGTAAGATAGACTAAGCTGGAACAGGGAGATAAAGTACTCGTACGGAATGTTGGTTTAAAGGGTAAGAATAAGCTAGCAGACAGATGGGAGCACAAAGTGTATGTAGTACAAGAAATGCCCGACCCAGGGATCCCTGTGTATAGAGTCAGAGCTGGAGACAAATCGGGCAGAACAAGGACTCTGCACAGAAATATGCTTCTTCCTTGTACTGGTCTTGATAAGGGGTAGGAAATACAGAAAGCAGAGTACAGGGTAAAGAAGGTATATTCAGTTAAAAAGGTGGAAGGGAACTCTGTACAGGAAGCTATGTCATCTGGCGAATCGGAGACCGAAAGCGACTCGGAAAACTACAGTGTACAAAGAGTTAAGGTCACATCAGAAGCAAAAAGAGACAATCCTCCAGAAATGTCGTCAATACCTCCAATATCCTCAGTGATGGATGATGACTCGTCAATTATAAGTGACAACTCTTTAAATAACTGTCAATATTCTATATCATTTCAGAATTCTAGTGAAGAGCTCGAGGATTCCAACATTCAGTCCACACCCGATCAGTCGCTTATGGAGGCAGCTCCAACCATTCGTCGTTCCACCCGAGTAAGGAAAGCTCCGGATCGATATGGAGAATGGATTTAAGTGAAATTGTAAATTGTAATTGTGAATAGAGACATGAGACAGAAGAGTGAGATTTTTGGTGAAATCAGAGACTTCATAAGTGGAGATAGATGATTTTATCTATATTGTGTGTATAAAAAAAAAAAAAAAAAAAAAAAAAAGAAATTACAATGATTTTCACTGAAGTGTTGTTTATTTAATCATAAACATTTTGATGATGACAATATGTGACCACTCCTCACCTTTAACATTAAGGAACCCTTGCAATTTTGAATATTAAGTGACCATATTTTATGAAATCTTAATTCAAATGTGTAATGCACACAGGGATGAGTTCAGAACTTTGAGGTGTTTCTTATATAATAGAAGGTGATTCTTTAACAGTAATGTTGGAGTCTTCTGATTGAAAGTAATGGTGGTGATATTGAGGTGATTGATGCATTAGGTGTTTGCATCAGGTGAATTGATTATTGATATTTGTTGAATTCAGTGGATTCAGTTGTAATTTAATTTGACTGGTGTTGTCATGGGATGACATT
This sequence comes from Magallana gigas, assembly GCF_902806645.1. NCBI lineage: Eukaryota > Metazoa > Mollusca > Bivalvia > Ostreida > Ostreidae > Magallana > Magallana gigas. The sequence continues at coordinate 29,312,975 of NC_047566.1, read as the reverse complement.
TTGACTGGAAAGTTGTTCTAATTTTTGATTTTAGTTTATGATATTGGCTGGATTTGTTGTTGGGTTGTATATAGTAATTTTCAGCTCATTTAATTGTAAACTTTGCCTGATATTTCAATTTCAGAAAATGTCAGGAGCCATTTCACTAAAGGGGGGAATATGTAACCAGTGTAAGTAATTAATGTTATTGTTTCAGTGTTTTTAATTAATTGTGTGTATGTGTTTGTTTATTGTATGGCGTCCTGTCCATGTGTGAATGTCCACGTGTGTTTGTTTATGTTTACCTGTTGTGACGTGACGTACCAAATACCTGTTCGACCAGTTTACCTGTAGATGTTTTCTATTTTTAACAACATACTAACCTTCCCGCTAAAACCATAGTTGCCCGCACACTCGGCGCTACACCCTTGAAGGGAACAGACTTATGTATGATATCTGCATGTACTATATGTAGCTGAATACTTGGCAGTGCTTGGTAACTATAATTATTCTAATGCATATATTCTGTTATAATTATAATAAAGTGTAAATGCAAATGTTAGTAATATTAATAACTTTATTGTAGGTTTTTCGTATATTTATCAGTTATTTGAGAATATTAAAAGTATAGTCACCCTGTATGACTGTGTCAGTTATACTTTCTCTACCGACCTGCACTACATATGAAGTAAGGTTCTATATTTTCCTATTTAGTAAATTGTTTTTCTATTTGTTGTAGTTTTTTACCTTTATATTACACGATGGCAACGTTTCCACACAAAATAAAACATGAAACGCGTGTGACTTTTGTTTGCGTTGTGCATGGTTAGCTATCTGCCTGCACAAGGCAGAAGAGATATGACAACAATGCATGATTTCAGCTGCAAAATCGTTTATTATAATTTTCGTTAAAGAGGAAGAGAGTAAGAGTTTGATATCTAGAAACTGTAATACCATAATGGTATGACATATATACATTAATTTACAAAAAATGACTGGGGTTGAGAGCACTAATTGTATGAACCCCGAGCGACAAAACATTACCAATCAAGAAGCGGGGGGCGATGTATTCTTTTCGAGTAAGCTTCTTTATCTTCTTTTGGAGGGGGAAGGGGGGTAATCTTTTATCATCATTATAAAATAAATATATAGTTGTTGTATGGAGACTTCCACTTCGGAAAATAAGTGCAGTCAAGGGGGAAATAAAGTAAAATTATTTTGATATTGCACAAGGAACATTTTGTTACCATAATGACACAAATGTTAATTCAAGTTGTACCGATGTACAGGGAACTTATTGTCTTAATTAAATGCATTTTTGATATTTAACCAATATTTTCCTGATTGATATACCAAAACAAAATATATGACCTCTTTTCGATGTTAAAATAGTAACATGTAACTATAATTAATCAAATGTTCCGTTGAGCGTTCATTGGATTGATGAGGTCACAACATTTATAATATGATATAAACTACAAGAACACATTAAATCTTAGAAGTTTATCATTGTTATTCATTGAACAAATAATGTTTGTTTTTTATGTTCCTTTAAAATAAATGAATCCACCACATAGAATATAAGTAAAAAAAAATTGAAGACTGTTTCTGTCATTTAAGGAAGTTACAATAAGTATCCGTTTTACCTAAATTGAATTTTAAAACTATTAACAACATTGATATACAACAGGCTCATCGGCAAATAAAGAATAGAATAAAACACATTCATTTATTGTTGTAAGAGGAGTAATGTCAGGTGTAACGATTAGAGTTAACTTTGTATATACTTAGTAAAATATTCTTATATTACGAAGTGGAAAATTTACGCAAGTAAGGCCAATATTTTTTGATTATGTGCGACAAAATGTCGTTCAATTCGACAGATAATCATAAAAAAATTAGAGAAATGGAACTCGGAAGTCGGAGGATTTAGGTTTTCTTGCACGTGGTATATCTTTTAACTACCAAAGCCAAGAAGGATCATTCGAGATTCGAGATTCAAAATACGAGATTCAATATCTAAATTAACCAATTAAATCATGGATCTGAAACCTGTATCCTAGCAACATCAAACTGTTCTAATTAAAGATCATTCGTACATGCTCTTTCCTACAAATAGATGTCTTAATAGCTCTTATATAATGGTTATAAAATGGTTAAATTAACATTGATGAATTAACCCCACACAATATAAACAATTAAATTAGTGATAACACTGTTGGCTTTGCGAATCTATGTGATTTTTTTGGCCTGTATGTATTTTTCCCCCAAACCATTTTAACCCGTAGTGTATTCGGCCCAACTGTGTAAAAATCGGCTCGCAAAAAAGATATGTTTAATCTAAATAATTAAAACTGAGGTAGCTATGAAACGAAATTTAATGAAATAATCGACATGTCTAAATATAGGTTATGATAAAGTTTTAAACCATAGAAGATATAATAATTTACAACCTCAACGACAACAATCCAGATAGGAATAGTGTATTGTAGGGTATCAATGTCATTGTTGATATGAGAGAGAGAGAGAGAGAGAGAGAGAGAGAGAGAGAGAGAGAGAGAGAGAGAGCGTTTTATAGTGTCATATTCAATTTTGATTTAGAATTTTGAATTGTTTGATTTGATACAAGCATATACAGACAATTAAGCCTCTCAAAGGAGAAAAAGAAAGGAGGTAGCTAGGGTAGGGCAGACCAACTAGCAAGCTTTAATTTGAACGGTGTTAGCGCACGTGTGATTTACATCGACTCTCTCTCTCTCCCAAAAATAATGCTTGAATCCATAAGTTTGTCTAGCTTTCTGTTGCTATTGTATAATCAGCTGATAAAGTCCAAAGTAACATTTTATTTATATTCTTAACTTTTTACAACTAAATACTATACTAAGTATGAAACCACTTTTTGGGGGAAAAATAAATAACTTCTGCATATAGTTTCTCTTCTTTCGATTGTTTTCTATTTAGATCTTTTGTAGATCAATCGAACACGTGTATATCATCTTCTGTTAGGTGCTACATACAGGCACGTAGCATCGGGGGGGGCTTTTGGATTTTGGAAAAAATAACCCTTTTTGTTTTTTTGATTTTTTTTGTGTTTTGCTTGTCAAGATTTTTTGGATGAGTCTGCCCCCCCCCCCCCTTTCAAAAACGATGCTACGTGCCTGGCTACATATACATGCAGTGTATATTGCCAATCCCTATAACTTTATTTTACCCGTTTAATTACACAGCATGACTGTGTTATATAATATTCACTGCTCTAACAAAATTTTATTCTTGACTTCACTTTTTTTCTAAAAATGTAATAAATGTATAAAAATGTAATATGTATCCATCACCAAACTACATTTATTCTAATACCTCGTACGGAAGTGTTATATAAATTATGAAATATTGATAATGAAAACGCCGCAAACCAATCTAGAAATATTTAAATGCTTTTTCTCTGTGTCTGTCTCTCTCTCTCTCTCTCTCTCTCTCTCTCTCTGTCTCTGTGTCTCTCTTTCTCTCTGTCGCCGTCTCTCTGTCGCCGTCTCTCTCTCTCTCTCTCTCTCTCTCTCTCTCTCTCTCTCTCTCTCTCATCACCTAGCATTTCCTTTTCCGTGGAGGGGTTTGGGGTAATTGTGATGTCTTACATTAGCTAGCGAAAATGATAAAAAGAAACCATGACATTTTCTTTAAATTGTGTGCGGATGTTGTACTCAACAATCTGTTTTCAGTATATAAATTTGGGGGGGGGGGGGGGGGCTATATAGTCCTAATTTAATTTGTCAGTTATTCTGTCCCCACTTCGTTCTCTCTTCGTTTTCCAGGCTTTTTTTTATTTGGCTCGGCAAATTAATTTCAAACTTTCTGTGTAGCTCCATAACGATACACTATAGATGAATTATGAGTAGTTTTACTTTTGATAAACAGGTATATATCCGTACTTGATTAAATTTGACTCTTATAATCGGATTTAAGGTTCCAATAAATATAGGGTAGTAAAGAGTAGACGGGACTTTTTTGCGCATATCCTACTGTACCATTCATTCAACACAGGTATTAGCACTCATCGAGTTCGACTTTCATTTTTTTATCCACTGGTTTTAAAGCTATTAATCTATGAAAATATTTCGAATTTATGGCCTGATTATATATAAATTAGAGCTGCGCTGGTGCATCCATTTACCGAAATGGACCAAAATATAACTAAATGAATCTAAAAAATTTGACAAAATTAGTTTTAAACGTACGACTCATTTTTCAATTCTAATCGGGTATTTCCTTTAGAAAAATCTTGAACCACACACATGTTTAGCAAATAAAACGACAATTGTTTTATTTTTTTATGGGGAGGGGGTAGTGCCAGTAAAAGACATGTATTGTTTGTGGCAGTTGGGCTATACTCTCATTTGTTATAATAGGTAATACTACATATTGATATAAAATGAAAGTTTCCAATTACACTGTACATAGCTTCTATCATGCATTTTGACCCGTGCGATAGTTTAAAACAATTTTCAAAGCATTTAATGTAATTCAACCCATAATTTTTGGAAATAATTTTTCTGGATCCCCGCTTGATACGTCCGCCTCCATGTACATTAGAATTACATGTATGTTGACCATATGTAAACATTAACTTAATCGGCTATTTTATGTGACGATAACATGTTTTATCAATGTTCTTGCAGGATAGGTAACAAATAACAGTCTATTTGTTGGTTTCCGCACTGGTTATTTTAGATAATTTGCTGCCATCTTCTATGCATTCCCCACACCACACACAGTTTTTTTTATTTGGTGGTATGTGTGTATGGCGACAAATTGGTAAATTTGCACTCCTCGCCCTTTGTAGCTTCACCCTGATTACATTTTATCTGGCTAAGTGTAATGTATTAGTATATTAAGTACACGCATCTTTGCAGAGCTTATTTACATCTTTAGAGAGTTACTTACATACAAAGTAAACTTATGTATGATTTATATGCGTTGGGGGGGGGGGGGGGGGGTAGGAAACTACAGAGACACTCAACTTGGGTGTGATACATATGCCTGACTATACCTTCTATTCTTTCTTGCTGATATATCAATGAATGAATTATAACAAACTACAACAATAGATTTTAAAAAATTCATGCACAATCAAATTTTTAAATTTTTACTGTTCTCTGCACAAGAAATCGGCAATGTGAACAAATTGGGACCATATTATCCCTACCTTTAATTGTACAGAATATGTATCTCTCTATATTGAAAACAATGCCAAAAGTAAGACTCATAAGAAGTTGTTTACTCAAGAAAAAGGAGAAAAATTGTATTAATTAATAATTCCGTATGATGTGATAAGATTTCAATGATTAGTTTATAATCATAGTACTAGTGTATGCCTGTATACATAAAACACAATAAGTAATGCTTATATTTATTGGTGAAACCTGGACTGAATATTTATATTTAGATTAAAACATATTTTAGATACTAATCTTCATGCGCGGAGGGGGTCTATAAAGGAGGGGGTCAGGGGGTCTGGACTTTCCTCGGGAATATTGAAGCTTATTTAATTTACATAGTAAAATGTTTGAAAATTGGCCTATGACCCCCCTACCGAAAAAAATGGCTCCGCTTATGAAGCTCTCTACCATAACCGCATTTTTACACAAAAAGGGTGAATAAAGCCGAATCGGATGTTTAAACTGTTGGTGGTGTAATACCCCATTGTTCAAACGCATCAGGTGGAAATGCACGAGGGCAAACAAAATCACTTAGATCTGCGAAAAACACTGCATTATTACGTAGTCTACTTGAATATTCTGTGTAAAAATAAATACAAACAATTATTTAGTAAGCTAGGGAGAAGTGAACATAGCATTTATTTGTATATAAAAGCATGCACTAATAATCTTTATTTAGAACAGTTTGATGTCGCAAGGATACGTGTTTTCAGATCCTTGATTTGATTGGTTAATCAGATATTGAATCTCGAATTTCGAATCTTGAATCTCATATTTCGAATCTCGTATTTTGAATCTCGTATCTCGAATGATCCTTCTCGGCTTTCGTATTTAACCCAAAATTAAAACATTTATATAAAAGAGCAGGCTCCGTCGTCATAAATTTTCCTCAAGTCAATACTCGGCCTCAAATCTGAGGTTTGACCTCAAGTTTATGCACTTTTCTTTACAGGATATGAGTTGCGGAATGAGTTGAAGGATTTGAAAATTTTGGTGACCGTGGAGCCTGGTTCAATTTAAAAGAATATCCCAGATATAAGCTTAAACAACTGACACTGAGTCACAAATCTACCATTAGTAATACGATAACACAGCTCCCTTTTAAAAGAAGATTTACAAGTTTGGTAAATATTCAAAGCAGCTTGAAGGAAAAATGAGAACAAACCCAATAAATGCGTACCAAACAATTTAAATAAGAAAAAACGACACTTTCTTGCTGTTAAACAAAGAAGATATCAATTCCAGCATACCAAAAATGCAAAATACCTTAAATCAAGCACACACACAAACACACACACACACGCCAACACACACATACACGCACATGTGCCTTTAAAATTTGCAATGCTAAACGATTTTTTATATCACCAATGCGTAACCATGAAAATTTTGTTTACTAAAAAATGACATGGAACATTTATTAACGAAGGAAAGAATTATAAATGCGAGGAACACGTAAGGTAAAAAAAAGTCGTAAGGAATAAAACAAATACTTACATATAATAATGAATTCATATACGATCGCCATGATTTGGAAAATATTTGTTTTTGAAATTAGCATATTCGTTCATTTACTTCCTGGTTTTCTTTGAAAATGTTTCAGGTCAATCGGGAAAAGAGTAATGCAATGCTAGTATTTTACGTTCCTGGCTGCTTTTCAAGTACTCGGAAAACTTTTCGAGCGTTCACATCCTTATCTTTTACATTTCCCCTTAACATTGTATTTATATAGCAAAGTTTTACTTTGAAGTTATGACATATCACATATATCAATTTTGAATCTATTTTCCCATGAAATATGATAATGCATTTCACAAGATATCATAAAAGTGTTAAAATATTAAACGGATTCGTATAGAAGATATCACCACCAATCAGATGTCAATATTTTGTCAGTTAGCTTTAGTTATTTAATTCAATTAAATCTATTTTCGTTCTGTAATCTTACTCAAATCCATTTTTCTATTTTTGTGTCTTGGACATTCTATAGAATACTCAGTCAGTGTGTTTTGTTGAGAGCATGTACATGTACACATACATTTTTCCTGGAGATTCCTTCCAGTTCTTTTCACCTATAAAATTTGCACCAGACTTGGGCAACTTACACAACACATAAAACATTTTGTAAAGATAAAATGTGGGTTTAATTTTATCAGTAATTAGATTTTTTCTTCATATTTTGACAATCAAAAGTATGCTTAAAAGTAATCTATGAAATAAATATGCTTGCAATAAGTTTTATTTCTTTCAATCATTTCCATTTTCAACACGATCCTCTAATTTGGTTTTTCCTTTTTCTGATATAAATTCAACATGTGTTTTACATGAACCTTCATTAATATTTCGAATAGCAAAATAAAGCTAAAATAGCTAATGATTTGCATAAACAATTTGATATTTTTTATATATTTTGGAGCTGTTTATCCCTTTGAATTTATTGAGTAACGTTAAATTAGATAATATGTTTTGAAATTTGGATTAATTATGATTAATTGTCATAACCAATTTTAAAAAGAGAGGATAACACTGAAGGATATTGTGATTTGAAAGATGCAGCTCATACAATAATGGAGGAAGAAATTAACAAGGAAGCTAACAGAGAATTTTCCCAAAATACAAAAAAGTATTTATGTACTACTATGAAAGTTTAATCAAAAGCGTTTGAAAAACAGAACAAAAAATTTATTAAAAAAAACAATTATGAAAAATTGTATTGAAAAACAAAATTTTCAAAAAAACAAAAACAAAAATAAATCTAAAGAATATGCCTGATTGTGGAAGATAAAATAAAAAAAATGTAGGAAGGATTCTTCATAGATGTGTTTAACAGGAACTGGGATTATACAAAGAAGGACGGGCTCTATCGTAACATGGCTGCTTAAACATGTACACTGTACATTCTGCTTTCTGTCTTATCCTCTGGTTTTAGTGTGCGATTATTTGTTTATATTAACAAAATCAATTAAAATGCTAAACACCATGTTTTGAGCTTGAATTTTTGTAGAAATAATTAGCATTTGTTGTATCTATTTTTCAAACAAAAGGAAGTAAGGGCGTTAACGACCGCAGGTAAACTACATGTCCAGAAGGCATTCACCCCTTAATCCCCGCTTTTCCTCGAGATTTAGCCCACGGTGAATTTCAAGCCTCTGGTTGTTAACATGATTATTTAGGTATGTTTAGTACATTTATTAAAACTTAATATTTTTAAAATCATGATATTTCTCACAGAATAGTCGAGCCTATTGAATAAATATTTTGATTTAAAGCTCAAATAAACCAAATACATGAACACATGTGATTTAACTAATTGAATTATTAAATAATATTGATACATGTATTAAACAACAGAACAGGCTTTTATGAGCAGCATGATATCGTTCATTGGATACCACGTACCGGGGATACCAGTGTCTTACACGCAAGTTGAGCATAGGTGATTTGTGCAGTGGCTGACAGGGGAATACAGGGTGCACAGGAGAGGGATGTGCTCATGGGCTAACAGGGATGCAGAGGTAATGACAAAAAAAAAAACATAACACAAGGGTGACAGAGAAAGGCAGGGATTTTCATACGGACTTGGTTTTTTAGTGTCGGTAATGTCAAGCAGCGGCGCATGTTTAAATATTTTTTTTTTACTCTGGCATTATAGTTATCTGTCTCATTGTTATGATAATACTTATTTCGTATGTCAATATATACTTTTTTCATTTCTCAACGCATTCTTAATTCGCATGTCAACCTATACTTATTTCGCATTTCAACATGTACTTCAATCACATATCAACATAAATTATTGCATTGACCTAATTTCATTAACTTTATATTGGTTGGTAGGGTTTTAGTTGTGTTTTTAAGGATTGACCGATAAATAGCTGAGGGGATTTTATTATATTTTTTTTTGAGCAATTTCATGATTCCTCATCTGAATGATTGAAAGTAAACGAAACAGTCCCTCATTATGCCATTATCTAATAACTAAAGTAACTCTAATACATGTATTACATTTCAAAGAGACTGAATATTTTGCTGATTATTCTATACCTAGTTGTTTTAAAGAGGTAACCCATTATAAAATATATAAGTATGTTTAGTTTTTTCTTCTATAAAGAATAACCATCCTTATTTTGTAAGGTAAGGGTCGTATTATTAGGATAAAATTAAAAATTAACGTATTTGTGTATTTTTCAGTTTATTTGGAAAAGATAAAGAAACAAAAAACCAAAGGAAAGAAATTTTTTTTTTACCGAGTATAATCAAGCAAAAGAAAAAAACACTTTTTTGATGAATCATGTCCAAATCATGTCAAAAAGATAAAAAGGTAAACTATTTCCATGACACTGAAAAAGTAGGAATGGAAACAGAACATTGTTTTTATTTAGCTTTTCATTAAATTTCAGCTTTTTTAACAGATTTCAATTTGATCAAGAAGTTATCTCCGTATTTCAAAAATCAGGATGTCAGCAAATCTCTTGCTGTCCCTTCTCATCAAAGTATCACACATCTTTAAAAAAAAATATTGATTCCGCACCCCTAGTCACGTTACAAACGGAATATAGCATAGGTCAACAGAAAACAAACTGTGAAAAAAGCAGGAAATTCCAAAACTCCCAGAACCTAACAGTTTAGATATACTTGTGTTTCACTCAAAAAATTACCAAACAACCTTTCCCAGCAAAATAGTCTTGTAAGTGTTTGGAATAAGTATACCTTTATTTATTTCCTGGTTCTTTTTAATTTGAACCACGAAAACAGAATTGTGATATTTCAAGGTCTTTTAAAGACCAGTTCTCTGTAAAAATCAAACATATTCAAAATAGGGTTGCCACATCATGTCTCAGAATTTCTTCAAACTTGTCATATGGTATCATTTTAGGTGATAACTAAAATATATGACATATTTTTTTTCTTAGCAACTCCTGTTACCATTATGGTAACAGGAATGCAACATTTTTTACCAATTTGGCCGATTTTTGCATAGCTATTTGGAAAAATCTGTGCTTTTTACACCATTTGTTTTACACTTCTGCATCAAACTAAACCGTGATTACTAATATTTTTTGAAACTACTATAACAACACTTTCAAATGAAATATTTTATATTTTGCTTGAATATTTTGAAACATTGTAATACAAAGTAATAAAATCGCAAAAACATACTTTTTAAAATTTTGAAAAAAATGAAAAATTGAATAAAGTTGGTTCAAAATAAAAGGATTATGCAGGATCATCAATGAATATCACTCATATCATCTAAAACTAGAGGCCACATATAATAAAAATCATTTAAAATATTTATTGGCAAATAATTACAAATGTTGTTTGCAACCAATTGAAAAATCATCAAATTGGCAATTTGCCAAATTTAAGTTTTCATGCTTGGATTATGAACATCATACAGAATCTTCTTGTAACTGTAATTAAACCAATTCAAGCTTCACAACTGAACAAATATGACAGTGTGTGAAACACACATTGAAAAAACATTATCATAAATAAAGGTAAAATAGAGTTATTCTGGAACAATCAACCCCCCCCCCCCCCCCCCATAATTCACCAATATGCCAAATACATTTAACAAATATTTGTACATGTTTCATGTAGCGTGTCAGATAGAATATTTCTATAACTAATTCAACAAGGTAAAGCTTCACATCTGAACAAGTATGACAGTGACTAAAACAATAATCATTAATTAAGGTATAATAAAATTATTCTGGGCACCCCCCCCCCCAACCTGAATTCACCAAAACGCCAAATAACAGTTTTCATACATGGATCATGTAATGCAGCATACCAAATCTTTTCACATCTAAACAGCTATGACAGTGTTAAAACACGGACTGAAAAAATATAATCATAGATGCAGGTATAATAAAATTATTCTAGAATCCCCCCCCCCCCCCCAATCTGGATTCACTAATATGCCAAATAACAGCTTTCATACATGGATCATGTAGCGCAGCATAGAGAACCTTTCTATAACTTCATACCAGTAACTTGATTATCTACAACAGTATTTGAAACACAAATCGAAATAATATAATAATAAAAAAGGGCATGGTAAAGTAATTTTGGTACACACCCAGACCTCAGTGGATCAATTTAGAACATATATGTATAATGACTATCGACAGGAATTTGTACTCTGAAATAAAAATAACAATTAATGATACTGATGGATACAATAAAATAAACCATTTCTGCTTTGTAAAATCAGTTTTGTTATAAAACTGAATTACAATTACAGTTGCATTGATATTTATAAGGAAAATATTTCTCCTTATATTAACAAAACTAGAGCAAGATGTTAATTTTTAGGCAAATTTTTGACTTGTAAAGACTTCATATTTATGACATCACAATGATCATTGTTAAAGCTCATGGTTGTGCCTATAGACTGTATAAAATGGTTTTATTTATAATTTTGCATACTATGATAATTTCTTAACTATAAACATATCTAATAAATGACAACTTTAAAAGTTCATTAAGATGTGAACTGATCATACTGTAACAACCAAGTTCATATTCTATGAACTTTTCAATAAAGCTGTCTAATTCTTAATAAAAGACATGAATATTATGAAAGGTCTTTCAAGATCTCATTTTTGAACAGAAATAATCTTTCCTCTTCTGCTACTGCTAATACATTGTCTTTGTCCATTTTTTTCTCCTTAATTGTAATTCTGGAATAGAAACTGGAAATTTGCTGGCTTGTAAGTACTAGAGAAACATATTGGTTAGCTTTTGCATGGTATCTTCACTGAGTTCTTTTACTTGAGTCCTGCATTCTATTCAACATACATTTCACCGGACTTACTCCACACACAGAAAGTCATTTAGTTTTTCAAATCTTTCTTCTTGTTGAACTGTTGAGTCCTCTGTTTCCTGGCTCCCTGTCAACTGTTGACTTGTCTGATTTGACTGACTTGATGCATAACTCACATTCTACAGAATAGATAATATCAAAGTGCTGAAAGTATGTGAATGAGTTATTAAATTTGTTAATTAAACATGATTGACATTCTAAACATATATTTCATTGATATTGAAAATATAGACATATGGCTTTTCATTTATTTCAGCTTACACTAGTATGATTTTGCATTTTACTACTATTTTAATTTATCTGAGAGAGAGAGAGAGAGAGAGAGAGAGAGAGAGAGAGAGAGAGAGAGAGAGAGAGAGAGCTTAGTTTTTTTTTTATTTAAATGTAACTCAGAACCCTTAGTTATTGCTTCTGGTAACCATGCACTATAAGATCCAATACTTAATTGGTTTGTTTTTGGTCACATACAATTCATCTTTCTTAACCAAGTATTAGATTCATAGTTGTCCGATGAGAATAACTTATCAGGCACTTGGCTAGCAAATAAAAATACAAGTTATTGACAAAAACAGTATAACCATTAGAAAATTAAGAAAGAAAGCAGTTTTCCATTGAATTTCTTTGTATATATTTGTTTTTTAGCCTTGTAGATATATCTAATTAACAACTAGATCTTAACAAATTGATAGACAAATTGAATGACACTTAACCAATACCCTAAAATAAAGTTATATATACATGTAAAAGATATTACCTTGCTATTTATAGCTTACACCAAAGTATGCCATTATTGAGAACCATGTCAAATAGGTATATTTTTACTGTACTCACTATTGTCATTAAACTTTTAGGTGGAAGGTCATCTAAACTGCTTCCCTTTCTCTAAAGATCAGGGGTTGGGCACTCGAAACCCTGTAATGATTTATTTATGATTAAAATATGTAGCAATAAACACCATTATATGTAATAGATGAACAGCCAAAAGTGTTAAATGAGCAAAATTTATGCAACTATAATAACATTTGAAAATTTAATTCCTTATGTGATGTGATGTGATGGTTTCTTTAATGGTGGTAAAGTCATATTCCCGGTTGTGATGTCAATCGCAACTTCTCGGACCTATCGTGCAGAGCTCGGAAAAACACCTTGAATGTATCAACATTAACAGATGTTAAATTTTCATACAAAATGGAGTAACTCCCAATCAATTAAGTATATTGACTAGTCAGTGGCGTCGGAAGCAAATTGAAAGTGGGGGTGGGGGGGGGTGCTAGACTGATCATCAGAAATCTTGACAAGCAAAAAAAAGGCAAATTCCCAAATTCATAATCATGAAATTCCTCATCTGTTGGGGGGGGGGGGGACTACTTTGTCTTCAATTTTCATTATCACTATTAATTTTATTTAATGGTAAATTTAGGAACAATTCTGTTTGCTGCGAGAAAAAGTAGGGGAGCTGGCCCCTCCCCGATGCTATGTCTGTGATACTTAGGTCTAACTTTGCAGGTCTAACTTTTAGCCCCCCAGTTCCGACGCATATGGCTTTATATTAGCTTCTTCTGGGGTATAATTTAGAGTATACCATTGAATTTGATGAAATCGAGCTTGCATCTCAACGGCATGATCATAAAATGTGTTATATATATTTATGTTTAGTTTTATAAAGTGGGGTTATCACGAAGTCCTATATAATAAATCTGGGGTGTTTTTTTTTTTTTAGCTCTGCTGGAAAAGCCAGAAAAGCTGCGATTATGATGTCATTGGAATATGTGTTTATTTAATATACATGCATGTATTTGTCCTGACCAAAAACAAAAACCAGATAACCTTTTTTATAAAATAAACAATCAACATTATTCAAATTATAAATTAAAGGGAAGTCATTATACCTGTAGCATGTATCAGTAAAAGACACAATTCCTAGACCTACATAGGCATATTTGTGTACAGGCAATGTCTTACTTTTTGGAGGTCATTTTTTGTTGCCTACAATACTGTTTTTATTTGAATATTATCTAATTTGATTAATTTTTGTACCATCCTGTCTTACATTTTATTATCACAATTCATTATAAAATATGTAGTACCATGTAACATAAGGGATAGCTTGGGAAAGAAAATATTTAAAATATGTTTGCAATAGTACAGTTAGACCGATGATAATTGTGAATGTGTTCAAGAACAAGTAATTGTAAATGAAAATTACCTTCTTTCTTCATTGTGACTTCTTTTCATCAAGTATACACCAACAACCGCAACAGACGACAGGAGAAATGTCAAAACACATTGTTTATAACTACAATTTGCACCTCCAGACACTAGAGAGTTTGTAAAGGGGAGTAACTAGGTATCAAGAAATGCTTCAAATATTGAATATTTATGAATATTTAGGTCTGTATATCTTTTACGTCTTTTATTTGCCCACCAATAATTTACATGTTTTATAATATTCACACATTGGTTTGTCATATCTAATTGTCACACTTTATTAAAACGGCTGCGATTTTTTTGTTTTTTGTCTTTAAATACTTAACAAAATTTACCCCATGTGAGAAAATTCGGAATTAAAACTATGACATCTTATACATTTGAAAGTAAAATAATCAAAGCAATTTAATAATTTCCAATTTAAGTTGTAGAAAATAACTGTTTTTACATTTTTTAAAAATCTTGTAAATATATTTAAACACTTCATTTCATCCTAAATGCACATTTTTCAAAATTGACAATATGGCAGAAGTTTGTTCTCCGTTTCCATAGCAACTAAGGACCAATATCAAAAACCAAATTTACATTTTACAATCATTGACCTATCTTTACAAAATTATGTCATAAAAAATTATTTTTTTCTCTATGTGTGGCCAACCTATTTTGATAGTTACAGAGAACTGGTCTTATTGTTTGAGTAATAACGTCCTTATCGTTAATCATATACCCTCAACGGTGTATTATATATCATGTGTCATACCTTCGTTTTAAATTGAACAGAATTGTGATATTTTACGCTGTTATTTTAAGGTCATAACACATTATTTGAATGTTAACGCCCTTATTGTTAATCAAATCCTCTCAACAGTGTTTTTATATACTATTTGTTTTACCTTAAACTAATTAAGTTTCCTAATCTGCAACTAATATCTAACGGAAAAAAATAAGGTATTATAAAAACATGAAAGTATTAAACGAATTGCAACACTGTATCTGCTATCAATATTTTGTCATCGAGCAGAATCACTCTTTCTCTTCTATATTTTTCAACTTAATTCATTTTACTATTCAAATTCTTTAGCGTGTTCTGAATCATCGTAGTTCGTGTGTTTTGTTGACAGGTACGTATGCAAATTATTTTTTGCTAAGATTCCTTCCGATAATTTCCATGGAAATTTGAAAACATCAATTGTGCTTTTAATTTTTAAATTTTTTTTTCCTTCAGTTTTGACATTTCGAAATCCTCAAAAATTTTATTCTATAAATTTTAAAAAAAATCTTAAAAACGTTAAAATTTTGTTCCAGATCCCTTTTAACACCCTATTTAGAGAAAGTTTGTATGTTCTTTGAAAAAAAATCTTAATTACACATCTCCTCGGTAGTCACAGATTGTTCTCTATATCAATAACAAATGATTTGATTTTAATCAACGACCTTTTTTTTCATTTCCAATATAGTTCAATGTTCTCCAATTAAAACATTCACAACACTTGTAGTTCTTCCATTTTCTCCCCTTATTCCTTTCAATTTTCTTTAAAACCAACCATAATATCTTAAATATTTATTTTAACGTAGTTTGAATTCTGTGTATATCTTTGAATTTTTCTTAGTCTTAGTTGTCATATCGAGTGGCTTAAGCTTGTGGGTAGATTTATTTGGTATCATATCATCATACATTTAAATATACATAATTTACATGGTGCATATCAATAACGAATTAAAAGAAATGGTATGTTAAAGACATTATACATACATGCAGGATACCAGGATAACGCATGAAAGCTCGACAGCTTATTTTAAATGGCATATTTTAAAAAATATATGAAAAAAAAGCTGTTATAGTTTTTACAGCACTATGATATCTATTTGGAACAAATCTGTTGGCACTGTGTTCAATTATACCATACACATCATCATTGTCATAACAAATATTGAGTATATATATATATAATTTCCCAATACAACAAAACATAAATCGGCACAGTTTTAATTAATTTAAAAATAATAAATATCCCGAATAAAATCACAGATTGATCCTATTAACCGCAAACGTTTTCGCCATTCCTGGCTCTTCAGGCAGTTATGTACAAATGACTAATATGTAACGTAGTAACGTCAATAAGCAAAAGTTCATTGTGACGTCATAATAACGTTAAAGTAGAGGAAAGTTAGAGTCACAGAGCAAAAAGGCGCTAACAAAATAATAATCGCAAATTTTACAAATGATTCAATTATATCACATGCATATAATAAATTTTTGCGGCAAGGGAAGATTTACCCTATTCCCATTTTATAAACTTCCAAATGAAAATGAAATACTGCGCTTAGCCAAGGAAGACCACTTTATTAAATTATTTAAACCAAAACTTAATCGATCTTAGTGAAAAATTTATTGTATGCATGTGAAATAATTGAATCATTTGTAAAATTTGCGATTATTATTTGTTAGCGCCTTTTTGCTCTGTGACTCTAACTTTCCGCTACTTTAACGTTATTATGACGTCACAATGAACTTTTGCTTATTGACGTTACTAGGTTACATATTAGTCATTTGTACATAACTGCCTGAAGAGCCAGGAATGGCGAAAACGTTTGCAGTTAATAGGATCAATGTGTGATCTAGTCTGGATATTTATTATTTTTAAATTATATATATATATATATATATATATATATATATATATATATATATATATATATATATATATATATATATATATTATACCTATATTACATGGCTTCGAGGGCGACATACCAGAATATTTGACCCGAGGTGACAGGAAAGCCCTGGAGTGTTAACACTCCAGGGCTTTCCTGTCATCGAGGGACAAATATTCTGGTATTATCGCCCGAGAAGACATGTAATATATGTTATATAACATTTTTAAACAAATCAAACTCGGGTTTTCAACATATTTATTTAATTCACAAGGCAGAGGCAAATGTTTTTAAAACACTCACGCTTGAGTTATCACTTTTGTCGTATTTGCCGAATTTTTTTTTCATCAATTAAACTATCGAGATCATCTGAATTAAGATGAACAAACCGCAGATGTTGGCCTGACATGTTTAAAATTCGCGGATCTGTTTACGTTTGCTTAGCAACTGGCTCGTTGAATTTCGAACCCGACGTAATTAATATGCAGAATTCTTGCACGCGATGGTGATATTACAGTTTTGGGAGGGCAATATAACTATTTCCTGTGAAATATAACTGTTTCCGGGAGGACAATATAACTGTTTCCGGTGTGATTCAGCAATTTTCAGGGCATAGTAATAAAATTATCTCATTTGTGACATAACGAGAAAACTTATTCAAAAATGATATATATATATATATATATATATATATATATATATATATATATATATATATATATATATATTTTTTTTTTTTTTTTTTTTTTGCAGGGTGTTATATATAAATGACACTAAATCCCAGTATTTATTTCCGATACCTAGTGTTGTTTTATTTCGAGGAATATATCAAAAAATAAAATTTATAAATATATATACACTTACACTCTCAAAAAGTTACACAGTTCATACGCAACATTGCACGGTTATTTAAAACATTTGAATAAAATGAATCAAATTAAAATTGTAAAGTAATTTACAATGAATATAATTATATGAATATAATTATATATATCAACTGTAAACGATCTCGTTACCAGTGATGAGTAGGTCTTCCGTCTGATGTTTTGAACCGATATCAAGAAGTATCGATAACATTTCAGAATCCCAACCCCCTCCTCTCAGATAAAATATAGGAATGCCAATATATTATACAATGTTGAAGATAATGGTTTTTTTTTTCATATAAAACAAACGACATATAGCGACTACAGATATTCCAAATTACGCAATAAATGGGCGTGGAAATGATTTTTCAGACAGTTAATGTGACAATAAACAACTTTTATTCTGTAATGCATCACACAATCTTGATCGTTTTTTAAGTTATTTATAAAAAACTTTATGAGTCTCAAGACACCTTATTACAGGGGCCAGCTTTATTTAGTTTAAAGAAAGAAGGTCTTAAGAATGCTTAATACAGTTTTTGTTCTTTAACCCATTGTTCATTTCTGAAGTATAAAAGATTAAATATTATAGGGACAAGACCTGTAGATCCTTAATGGGGACACGCATTGGGGTTTTGACTACTGAAATCGATTTAAATCATCAATAGGAACATTTTCTATTCTACAATGCTTATCAAAAGTCACAACTTTTGAGAACATGTAACTACCATAAGAATATGCTTCGATGTTAAATGGTCGAAAAAGGATTAATCGAAAGCGGGTGAGTCAAGTAGACAAGTTTTGAAAATGTACCAAAATTTTGTCCCAAAATCCGAGAGTAATTCTTGTTTTAATTTTGTATTACAACTGTATGATACCCGCAGGTGGGTTCTTCGCTAATATCTCCATGAAATATATTATTAACATACATCATTTATTTTCAGTGAAGGCTATTTTGTACTGAGTGCACAAAGCCGCTAACATACCTTGAAAAATAAAACAAATTATAATGTTTTAAAACATTCTCCATAAGCCAAAACTTAAAATAATTATATCAGTCTCTAACAAATTCCATTATAATGAGAACAATAAATAATATGTTGTAAACAGACCAATATCAGTTTAGTCATTGATCAACCTTTGTTTGTTCAATGTCTTAATGTAGAATAGTCGTCTCCATCTTCTGACGGTGATGGTCGAAATGTGGCTGCATCATGTATATTACTGTAATCAGACAGATCCGTACTGTGATTGGGCACAACACATGCGTGATCGTAAGTGTCGTCATCGTGCTCTGTTTGTTCGCGCAAAAAATTGTAGACGTCTTCAGTCCTTTCATCTTCTTGATTGCTAGACAAATTGTATCCTTGTGTTTCTTTAGCAAAGGAGTATGGGGATAACTTTGCAACATCTTGCTGAAAAATTAAGATATATAAGAAAGTTACCTATACAGTTTAATGTAATCTGAAATGGAAAGCAAATATAATTGCTGTTTATAGTTATTCTGAAAAAAAAAACAATGTACATGTAAAAGTTGCAATATTACTTTGTTTACAACATCAAATATCCTTTCCTATGATCTTTTTGATAGATTATACGTGTGCATGTTTTGCTGGTGTCATTTATAAACCTGGTGTGATTCATGGCGCTTAAGCAATGAAGTCCTATATTGTCGCAAAAACTAAAAATGAAACACTCAAAATGCGTTGATTCAAAGAATAAAAAAATCATTCATTCGGTATTATGAGAAAATACTTTTGGTCGGGGCGTGCACGTGGTTAAGTTCAATAAAACCCAAAAGACTTTATAATAGATTTAATCACGCTCCAACCGAAATTATCACTTGTAATATTCACCGAATTATTCCTTATTACTTGTATTTATATATTTTCAATAAATACACTTTAAAAGAACATTTTAAAGCCACTATTTTTTCATGTTATTAATTACTACGGGGTGCAGCCAATACTGTTTCCCGGTAATGCTATAATGCATGCTCATTTTGTGTCGCTCGCTTTTAAAAAAATTGAATATTGGTTTCGAAATTGATTCGTAAGGTTTTCAAAGACAAAGGCAGTTGAAAATGTAAATATTTGATAATAAATTTCAACATATTTTTTTTTTTTGCAAAATGTACTATCACATTTCTTTGTCAATTTTCTGACAGAAAGTAAATGCTTCAGATATCTTAAAATTCTCTTAAATAAAATTAAGACTCTGCAAACTACGAGGGTCAATCAAAAAATACGAAGACAATGTGGCTGTCTATCATATATTTTTCATGAAAGTCATATTTAACAGATTAATCTGTGCACCAACACTTATGTTATTGATATGCGAAGTTTTAGTCCATTTGATAAAACGGTATTTTTGTTACCCCTTTTTAAAAACAACATGTTTTGTCACCACGGCGCACGGTAACGTTCAAAACATGACGTCAATATTAAACGCGCACAGTTTACAGATAAACCCCATCTTTATATCACGCTTAGTCTCTTGTGCCTCTCTCCTTACAATTTAAAATTGCACTGAACCACTTAACATGTTATTTGCACACATTTGTTCGAGAATCATAAGTTAGTTCTTCAAAGTTTTCATTTTCTAACCGTCTATCTCTTGGTTTACTCTAACGATAACCCTGAACGTCGGTTGGCGTTACTTATTTTTTGACCAAATATAAACAGATGTTCTACTCTCTTTCGGACTGTTTTATATTCAAAATACAATTACCACCACTCCCACAAAATATTTTACAGTTAAACACAAACTTGCAAATAATTGTTGACTTATATTTTGCACCATTGAGCATTTTCACAGCTTGTGTCGGCTTTTTCCTGGGTTAAATCCATTTTGTTTGTACCTCTTGTTGCGCCGTGACGTCCGGCGACGTCGATGTTTTTAGTCAATTCTAAAGAGGACTATCTGTCTTTAGTTACTAATATCTGTTCGACAAAACAATATATCCCGTCTTTATTTGGAACATAGAATACCAAGACAAAACTTAATTTAAAGTTTCAATATTATTTGGTTTTCAGCCCAATTTATAGAGGTATTACTTTCAACATTATATGGTTTATTTTTGACATAACACAAATTTTGACCGTGCGCCGTGACCTCATTTTTGCAGGATTAGATTCTAAATAATTCTTAGAAATAAAGGAATTTATTAACTTTTTTTCTTGCAAATTGTTTGAAACTGTTGTGAAATTATGTCTACGAAATTTAGTAATGATATGACGTTAAGTAACATAGCTATGACAAAAGTCTTCGTATTTTTGATTGACCCTCGTAACTGTAGTTTTTACATATAGTTTATGTATTTTGTGTTTAATTTGGTTTTGGGTTTTTTTTGTGCATTGATGTGTAATTTCTTTTTTATCGCGGCTACTTTATTTTGGTATTATCTAAGGCATATAAATACTTTATTGTATATTAAAAAGCATTGATATAATACATTTTATAAGATAAAAGTAAGACCCTGTCTTTAGTTAAAATATCACAGAAGTTTTGGTTTCCCTAAGATCCCAAATCCTTTTAAAACACATGTTTAAAATTTGCTTTACCTTTCTGTTGTTTCTATTAGAAATTTGAGCACCACTGTCATCAAATCCTGCACAACCGTACGCTCTGTTGCCTGCAAACATAACTCTAAGGTCCTCTCTTTGAAAAAAAAAGTATCTCGATTGATTAAAAGGATACTGCTTTTCATTTCATATCTACTTATTAAAACATAATTGGTAAAATAATTATTACATATTAAGATAGCTGGATTGTCGTGATTATATTAATATTCTTTTGGACGGAAACCTTGTACATGTATAATGACATTAGAAGTATGCATATTTTACAGCTAAAATAATATAATTTTTATATTTACTTAATAATAAAAGTTTATGGCTAATTAAATTATACTGAAATTCTAAAGAGGATATGATGATTAATGTGTTGACCATTCTGTCTCCTTATAATTAACAAACAAACTGACCTGTTTGTGATTCGAAATTTTAATCTTTTGTACATCAGGGTCGTTACAACAGCTGTTACAACCACACCAAGAATAAATCCGCCAAACAATGTCCCAAGTGTTACTCCAATGTTGACGTCTGCGGTAATATAAGTAAACTTATAAGTGTGCATGGATTAAACATAGTCAAACTTGTTCGATATTAAAATGATTTAAATAGATGACTGACAATATATTGAAGAAGCATACACATGTACATGTAGTTACTGATGATTTTCATCACTTTTTTTTGTTTTACAAAAACAAGATTTTTTAAAGCATAAATGAATATCGCGGGCATGTTAAGGCTTCCCGATTGATTTTACTGCGATGTATTAAAAGTTACTTGTCTGTACTTCATGCGATATGACGTCATAATTAACTTTGACGTCACGATCTGCATTCCTGTCGATAGTTCTCAGGGAATATATCACGTTAAAGGTGAATTATATCAAACCAGTAATAAAACAGCATGTTAAATTTACATATATTCTGTCCTTAATGCTAGATTATAGAATCCATTCATATTATAGACCAGTATAGAAGTCGGCAGTTTTAAAGTTTCGTTTTAAGTAAAAGAATTTTTATAAACTAGTGGTTTGCAAACATGAAATTTTTCGAATATTTTACTTAAAAATGGTAGAGATTATAAGAACCAATGTGAATTGTGTTTGGGAAACCAACGGATTTACCCCTATATTTTGTAAATGTCTTTTGGTTAGTAAAAATGTGCATTATTTTGATGGTAATGTGGAACTTTCCAACAATATCTTTCATAAACCAAATATCTTTTTTCAAGCCCAAGCAACAACTTCAAAGTATATGAAATAAAAGAGGATTTTTCTTAAGAATATTTATGATTTAATGTCATTAATCACCTGCGCCGATGCAATTTAAATAGATGAATTGCAACATTCAGATTCGTTCGTCACGTGATTACAAAGTACATATGACGTCACAAAAATGCATCAAATATAATATTTAACATTGTTGTCAATAAAAGTAACATAGAATTTAAGAAATACTCCCGGTCATAGTATTTTTGCAATTATTCAAATAATATCGTTTTCCAGTCGTATTTTAGCGCCAGGACGCCTTAACATTGCTGTGATATATTTATTTTTATCATTAGTCGGTTACCATGCCTCTGACTATCTGACCATCCAAGACTGTTCGGTTTATCTAAAGAGAATAAATGAATGATAATAATATTTTTAAAAAATACATACACACTAAGTCATACCATGTTAAACATTCTAGTTTGACAACAATCTAAGTTTGCTAATCAATTCAATGATATGATTAATATCTGATCATTATCTATTCAGCCGCTTAAGTTATATATTATGCACACACATACGTTAAACAGCATCGAATCAACGTTCTCACCAGTGTATCAGTTTAGAAATATACATTCTACTATACTCTGTCCTGAGATATCCCCGATTCACAGATAGCCCGATTACTCGATATTTGTAAGTGTGCAAACGATGTTCAATCAAAAGTATGAAAAAATTTCAGGATTTCACCTTTGAACCCCCCTTAGCTTATCAGGTTTCAAAAGAATGCTTAAAAATGTAATGTCTACTGGGGTTTTGTATTGCAATTGACGTGGATGATAACGTTGAAAAATTGTGCGAGGCATTCCGAGTGACCTCCGAATGGAAAAAAGAAAGATGTCAACATTTCCAATTGTTAATCTCTGTAAGAATTTTTTTTTGTTTACGTGAATCTTCCAAATTGATTATATGTGAATAATATTATTCGGGATATTTCCCTCTCATCTATTGCAATTCCACTTCTTTCAAAGTAATGTTGTTTTTTTTGTTGAAAATCGTCCAAATATGCTGGATAAATATTTTATTAACGATTATGAGATAGAAATCCTGGACTTTGAGTAGAAAAGTCTTTCTTATATCTACCTTTTGGTATTTTCAATCAAATTACGGGTATAGATAAACATATACTTATAGGAAAGCAAAATGAGAAATATTTCAACATAACTTTTGTTTAAATATTGATAAGAGAGGAAGCGTGTTGTCTATTGTGTATAGGGAAACTCTAATTTCTTAAAATTACTAACATTGTCCCTTTTCATATACATGTATTTCTACAAATATTGAGAGTATATAGTTGTAATGTTAAACACGTGCAAACGTCTATATTTTTTAAATTTTGCATAACATTACTTTTTTCACAAGCCAAATCAGTTAATGTGAATCCTGCTGCACATGCACATCTTCCGTTTTTGCATACTCAAGAATTATTACTTCCTGTGCATTGTTCGTGTAAACTACAAAACCCACCGACAGGAACATTATCTGAAATGATGACAACATAAACGGGAAAGGATATAACTCGGTTTATAAGTAAAAGTCGCACTGGTGATCAAAAACTTTTTCACTAAAGTACAGAAGCAAATATCTAAAAGATTGCTTAAGCTTACTTAGTTGTAGTTTTAAAACAATATATATGCCAGCATGAAATTTTTTCACATTCATGGTCAACTGCTTACATCAAACGAAATGTTTTTTTTAACTATTTACATCATGTACAAATGCATTCAACAAGAACAAGTTTGAACTGAACTCCGTGTCCGGATTGACACTGTCGTTTTCATTAGTTTAGGCTGGTGTAAAGTAGAATGATGACCGGGGTCATTTTTCGACCTAGAATCATGACTACCCCCCCCCCCCCTCATAATTCTACGCAGAAAAATGGTCTCGATCATTATTCTACGTAGAAAAATGACTCTTTGGCTTAAAGAATATGTGTTATTTTGATAAAAATGAGCACACTCGACATGAAGAAAAGTGACACTAATAAAATAATGACCCTCTTATAGATTAAAGTTTAGTATTTTCAGTATTATTTTTTATTATTTGTGAAAAAGTCTTCACATTATTGTAATGTTTACTGCACTTTACAGAAAGTAACAGAAATTATAATTAATATTAAAATAAACTTAAAGTGAAAGAAGGGGTATATCTCAAAAAATAAAAAATCGTTCCGTTATAACAGGATACTGACGTATTGTATCTTGGTAATAATTTTAATGTGTTGTCACTCGTAATAATGAGATACATTTACATGTATCTCATTATTACGAGTGACAACACATTAAAATTATTTCGAGATACAAGACACTATAAAACACAATTTTGTTTACTGGCGATGAAAGAGTAGACTCGATATTGTTTATGAATGATACTTGCATTGTCGATTTTCCCTTACTACAAACTACTGCGTATGCAAGCGCATCCTCAGAATTATATATGCAAATATACTCCATTGTTAGGTATCATAACCATGCTGAAGTTAGCAGCCACTAACAGCAGTCACTAAGCCAGTAGAAAGCTAACGGTCAATAAGGAAAATCGTCAAAGTACTGTGAGTACTCGAACAGAAAATATATTTTACTTTATCATTGGCATACTTTAATTAATATCAAGATGATTAATGCATCAATAGTTTGTAGGAGCATTGACAACATCGTAGGCATTAAAATTAAAGGAAATTGACACCACTTAAAAACCATTGCCAACCTCCGCTTTGCGTCGGTTGACAATGGTTGTCTCGGGGTGTCAATTTCAACAGCTACCCAAACAGGCACTATTTATTTTATCATACTTAATGTCTTAATTTAAAAAAAAAATATTGCTGCTTTTTTATAGAACTGAAGTGAATTCTACGGCGAACCGTACGCGCACAATTTACGCACATGTAACAATTTGTTGTGTTACCCGTTGTCAAGTGTATTGCTAACGCTGAGGGTATTAGGGCAGATTACCAACTGCGTCTAAACCAATCAGATTTCAGTATTTAACATGAAAGTAAAATAAAAGAAAACTATATAACTTTCTTAACTTGTATTTGGTAACTTATCAGTATGTAAACAGTATAAACTCAATATCATAACACAATCTCACAATAAACATTTGCCACACAAAAATATATTTAGAAAAATATCTACGTTTGTAGATATATCAAAGATTCATCTCTTTAAAATTTATCAATATGTTTTAAATACATGTACTAAGTAGTTATGTTAAAAGATATAAATAAATGTATGAATTTTACAATTACCGTGGTTTCATTAATGTTCAAGGATATCAATTTTCGTGGATAAAGTGAAAATCACATTTCAAGGATACATACATTTGTGGCCAACGACTATATCAATATAAAATGTTAATAGAAATTGCACTTCAATGAACAATTTTAACCAGTTTCTAAATAATGTCGTATGTAAATCAAATCTTCATAAATCATTCTATAGAGGATGCCTATCACTTTAATCTTGATTTTAGTCATCATTGCCCAGTCGCTGTTTATCTATGGTGTCAAGTAAATGACCAAATTCCCGCAATTGTGCAAACAAATGAAAATATTGTCATTTTTTTCTTTATACAGTACCGATCAGACCAAACCTAACAGAAAGTAAACCCCAACTAAACCCAGGGTTTACTTTCTGGGTTTACTCGAGTGGACCCAGAGTAAACCCAGAGTAAACCCCAAGTAAACCCAGAGTGGACACAGAGAGTAAACCCCGATCAGAGGATTACCCTGAAAGCAGACGCTACATGTGTATTCGGAATATACAAGGGGCAGGAATTAGAGGCAGTAGGATGATAAGATAAAATACAAGTCTGCTTCACACTTCAGTGCGTATAGTTGACTCCAAAAGCAATTCTCGAGTAAACCCAAAGTAAACCCCGAGTAAACCCAAAGTAAACCCCGAGTGGACCCACATTTTCAAAAAGTAAACCCAAAGAAAACCTGGGGTTAAGTTGGGGTTTACTCTGGTGTTAGGTTTGGTCTGATCGGTACTGTACTTTGCATTCGGAAGTATAGAGCGCAGGTCTGCTTAAGTACGTTTTAAGATATATATTTCTGGATATAAATATACACATCATACTAGAAAATGGAAATGGTGCTTGAGCAAGTATGCGCTAGATGTTTCCTATTCAACAAAACCACGGAAAACACCCAAATTTTGCTACAAAACATCAATTCATTAACGAGGCCGGGTCTTATTTGTTCTGCCCAAGATTTTTGGATGAACATTTTTACATGAATTTCTATCGATATAATTATTTTTTTTAAGATTTAAAAATAAGACATTTTCCACACCCTTTGTTTAGGGGGTCATCTCAAAGTTTGTTAATCTTTAACAGAGGACCCTATGGGATTTTGCTTGAAATGTATCAATTTTGCACATTTTTTACATTTTTTTAAACTTCTGCCCTAGGGATTTCTTTTTCTGTTCTACATATTAAAGTTATTGCTAAAAGGCATCATTGTACGCCACATTTACAAGATTTGTCAGATAATGGCTATTTTTTATTTGACAAAGGCGGAAAATTTCGAGACATTTATGTTTATTCCACAATATAACATTAATTTTACGCATCAAACCAGGCATTTTCAACAAATTTCGCTGAATATCTGCAGTTGAAACTATCACGCCATGGTGTCAACCAAGCAAAAAGATCACGTCACAATACAAATGAAACGCTGCACGAAAGCGTGCGTACTCGTTCTGTACTCGGCCTCGTTAAATAAGACAATCTTTATGACGCCATTTCTACATTATGACGTCGCTGCGGTAACAACCTTTTACACATTTATTTACGATAATTATAATCTTAACTGTCTTCTACTTTATTTGTAAAGCTTTTTTAAAAACTTTAATTTGGGGGCGAAAAATGCATAATACCGCATATAGTCCATTGAAAAGTAGTCCTGAGACGGAACAATAGAAGCACCAAGACCCTTGTTATAAATATTAACAAACAATACGTCATTATTCTATTTTACACCAGCCCAAATTCTTGAAACCCAGGTAACAAAATAAAAAAAACCGTCAACACGAAAAGAAGGTGGATGGGACACAGTCAATCTACGAGGGTTTTTCGTAAATTATTGAGACAACTCGAATATTTTCTTTTCTAATTGACGAATTATGGTGAAAATTGGCATAGACACCGAAGAAACGCCAACATATAATAAAACAAAGTAATATTTAAAGAATATTTAATATTTTGTTTTCGACGGTTGATAAACAAATTGGTGGTTGGGGTACCCGGCGCAGCTTTATATCTACTTTATAAGTGTCTGTAGATAAAAGAAATCAAATGAAATATGTTCATTTTGCTATTCTTTGCGACTAACTTTTGATTAAGTTTCACTAAAGGAAATACGGATATGGTACACATAATTATATTTACCAAACAATAGAAATCTGACAACGACTTTACATTGAATATTGACGTCAAGGCGGCGCATTGAAAACCGTCAAACTATTGGAAATCATAGAAGAAGACCCTTTAAGGCCAAGCAATTGCTTAAAAAAACTATTCGATGACAAAACAAGGTATAGAGCTTCAGCTCATCATATTTTTTTTACCGATTGTTTCACTAGATTAGGCCAAAGGGATTAATTATCAAGAACTTTTGACACACTAACTTTTGTCAACAGTTATAAAATATATATAAAAAAATGAAGGAGACATTCACAGTAATTACTCGATTTATCCCCTAAAAATAATAAGAAAGAGAGAAAATGTAAATGATGACATCTGAAAATGAAAACAAATTATGAGCAATAAAGAATAATTCTTATTTCCGTTCGTTAGTAAGGTGTTTAAAACACAGGAGTAATATGAAGCGTTAAAATGACGTTGCGAAAAGTTTGCGGTTTCGCCGGATCACTGGACGAAGGCACGTTGGTCAGCTTACCAGGAATGATCTATTCATGCCATGGACAAGAAACTTTTCACATTAATAATCTCTATCCTGATTTACGTTTTGGTGAAAATTCAAGGGTTTATCTTTTATACTTAAAAAATAAGAGAAACTGTTTCAATAATTTCCGAACAACCCTCGTATATTGGTACGTTCTTGACATGTGATAGTGCAACATGTTCACGATATGGAATATTAACCTTTTGCAAGAAATTAGTTTAGGTAGGTCTAAAACATGGGGCGCCGTTTAAATATTTTTGTGATATTTTCCGATATTAAAAAATGATTTTTTGATATCAAGAATTCGTATTACTGATATCAGAGAATGATATTTGATATCAGAAATTCGAATTCTTGATATCAGAAAATGATATTCTGATATCAGAAATTCAAACTGATTTATGATATTAAGAAATTCCTTTTCTGATATCAGAAATTAAAATAAAATGGCGAAAAAATTTCGCATATTTAATGAATACTCCCTTGACTCATAATTAAATTGCTAAACTACAGAGTCCGATTTGCATTTTTATATTTGTTGTTTTTTTATTTGAATATTTATTAAATGTAATTTTTTTTTCAGTGTTCTTGATAATTCTGGTCTAATGTTTTGAAAGCGCTAACAACACGCCGTTATAATTCCTTTATATTATGCGACGCCATCATTTTAAGAAATTCCATTCTTTCCATTACGAATCGTAAAGAAAGCAGTAGTTATTGTATATGTAGACAAACTTGCCAAAATAAAATCAGGTTTAAAATTTGGCGTACTTTATTATTCTTAACAGGCATCTAAAGGTTTGAAACACAATTTCTTACAAATTACAAAAGTTGCGTCACAGGGAGCATTCATTAAGTTTGTACATGTAGTAATTTAATGTAGTTTTTTTTCTGATATAAAAAATCGATTTTTTTGTATATCAGATTCGAAATTACAAATGATTTTTTACATCAAAAATTGATTTTTAATATCAAAATTTGATTTTTTTTTATATTAGAAATTGATTTTCTGATATCAAAAATTCATTTATTTGATATCAAAAATCAACTTTAATTCTTCCTATCACAGATTCTATTTTGTGATATCTGAATTCTTTTTTTTTTATATCAAGAATTCGAATTTTGATATCGAAAAATGAATTGCTGATATCACAAAATAGATTTTTTTATATCAAGAATTAATTTTTTATATCAATAATTCGAATTATTGATATCAAATATTTATTGTTTTAGATCAGAAAATACCTTAAAAATAATAAAACGGCGCCTCTTATATAAAGCTAAACAAGTATTCATTTTAACGGAATGATCGGCATGTTATATCATTAGTCAGATATGTTAATGTAAAGCGAAAGCATTACGAAACATGCATCAAACATGATAAATAAGATATACAGCACTGATTTGTTAATTTCCAAAATTGCAATGCATGGATGAGATTTACTTTTAGTAGGCAAATTATACTTCTGATTAATATTTTTACGCATAAGAGTAAATATTTAGTAATTTACGTGATTGCATCTAATTCAAAATTCTGATAAGGCTGTCATTGCAAAGTAAATAAAATAGTGCAAATCGCAATGCGTGCGCAGATAGTAACATTTGCCGGATGCCTCATATGGATATACAACTGTGATCGGCCGAAGCCGATCACAAAAATCAAGAAAAATGAGCAAAATATAGAAGGGTCGTAACTTCAGAAAAACCAATATATAGAAAAATTTAAACGTTCCGATTAGTAATTTTCCTCTGAAAATTGGTTATTAGCCTTAAAAAGAGTGAATTATAGGTTATTTTGTTCCGAATGGGAACTAAGGAAATTCTAGTTACACAGTTCCGAAGACAAACATTCATTTAACTTAAGGATCCTCGACACCCCGTGACTTCTACTTCGCTTCGCGTCGGTTGACAATGGTTTTCTCGGGGTGTCAATTTCAACTGTTACCCTCCCAAACAGGCACTATTTATATACTACCAACCATTGTTGTCTATATCTGTGGTGTAGCGGCTTCGGTCTACCAACCCGCAGGTCCCGAGTTCGAATACTGCAGGAATTTTTATTTTCATGAATAGCGGTAACATTCTAAAAAGTGATTTTTTCTCCAAACAATGATCTTTTGGGTCATTTTCAAGTCGAACACATACTAAAAATCCATATCTTTAAGTAATTTTGAAGAAGCTTGAAGGCAGAATTTTTCCAGGTGTGTGGAGGACCCTTAAACACATTATCACAAACTGTTTGATCAAACACAAGAAACCAAAATAAAAATTTAAGTAAATTATATTATAAAACAAAATCTTAAAAGACAACAGAAGCTTGATATGATTATTAATAATACTGTGTGAGCAAAAGATGTTTAAAAAATTCACAAACCTCTGAGGCAGCTTTCTCTATCTATTGCAGAATAGCCATTTATACATTGACATTTCTCATGGAAACAAACTGAGAATGGTTGGCTACACTGTTCTGTTAACTCACACGGATCATTTAATGTTAGATTTCCTAGATTGAAAGTAAGTAATAAGGAATCATAAACCTGGTATTTCTAATCATTTAAAAATAATCCTTGTTTGTGTACAAAAAATCATACAGTAAATCTTGAAACTATATTTATCCTCAAATTGCCCAATTATCATCATTCACAGTCAGAAAAAAAATTATATAGAAAATATCCTAATCTTATGTTATTTGTAGTCAACGAATTTTGTTTATTGGCTTAAAAAGTCGTTTTCAACATTAAAATGAAGTTGGATTCTCAAACACCAGATCTGCCCTAAAGTTTTTAATAATATTATTATGATAATTTGGGCAATAAACAAAATAAAGAAAAAATATGTATATTTTAGTTTTACATTTCACATTTCAGAACTCTTTGTCTAAAGAAGGTAAAAAAAGCCTTATAATTGTCACGTCCATCGAATTCTCATAAACCTTGATATCTCATTTTTAGCTCAACTGAGTCAAAGGCTCAAGTGAGCTTTTCTGATCACAATTTGTCCGTTGTCTGTCGTTCTCGTCGTCAGTGTCGTCGTTGTTGTAAACTTTTCACATTTTCATCTTCTTCTCAAGAACCACTGGGCAGATTTCAACCAAATCTAGTACAAAGCACCACTAGGTAAAGGGGATTCAAGTTTGTTCAAATGAAGGGTCACGCCCTCCTTAAAGGGGAGATAATTGAGAATTATTGAAAATTTGTTGGTGTTTTTGAAAAATCTTCTCCTAAAAAATTATTCGGCCTGAAAAGCTTAAACTTGTTTGGAGGCATCCTCGCGTAGTGTAGATTCAAGGTTGTTCAAATCGGTCCCCGGGGGTAGGGAGGGGCCACAAGAGGGGGGTCAAATTTAACATAGGAATATATAGAGAAAATCTTTAAAAATCTTCATCTCAAAAACTATCAGGCCAGGAAAGCTCAAATCGATATGGGAGCATCCTTAGATAGTGCAGATTCAATTTTGTTCAAATCATAGTCCCTGGGAGTAGGGTGGGGCCACAATTGGGGATCAAGTTTTAATAAGGAATATATAGAGAAAATCTTTAAAAATCTTCTTCTAAAAAACTATCAGACCAGGAAATCTCAAATTAAAATGTAAGCATCCTCAGGTAGTGTAGATTCAAGTTTGTTAAAATCATGGTCTCGCAGGTAGGGTACAAGAGGGAAATCAAGTTTTACATAGGAATATATAGAGAAAATCTTTAAAAATCTTCTTCTTAAAAACTATGCTTTTTTTTTTAGCAAGATCTACTGTTCTTAGTTGTCAAGATATGTTGATACTGTAATGCTAATTTGATCAGAATTAGGGCAATTGTTGCTCAGGTGAGCGATGTGGCCCCTGGGCCTCTTGTTATTTATACGCGGCTTTGTTAAGGCTTACTATGAAAATATCAACAGGTTTAAACGTTCATGAAACGATACATCTATTATTAGAAAATATTTATGTAAAGTTATTTTATCATGACATTTTTGGTATTAAATGAAACAACATGCTAGTAAATACTACTTTGTTTGACACTGTGTGGTCCCCTAAATTGACAGTCACAAGATATGTGTTGATAATTCTACCTAATGGGGGTCATAAACAAATTTCAATATTACAAAGACATACTCCTAAATATTTTACATAATTCAAATGATAATTAAATAATACTTATCAAGTAAAAAGTGCTGCTGCTTCCTATATAGTTTATTTTTCATTAGAATACATATAAAAAGAATTGAGGTCCGGTTGAACTTTCTATGACCTCGGCCTATTATTTAACGTTAATAATCAATTCATTCCATAGAATTTATCGAAGCAGTAGCACATTTATCAAACTAATCATTCCCTTAATCTATACCGAAAAGATTCTAATGATCTGTTTAGGGTATTTAGATAGGCTTCCCGATGTCAAACACGTCGAACTTGTACAATAAACACTCTAGGAAAAAATAAAACAAGTGCTAATGCTTAACACAAGCATAATGGATAGGATTTAATGGTACAGTATTTGTTTTAAGATTGTGTTCTGTTCAAATATGAAACATATTTTCCCATGTTAAAAATTGATTGATCCGCCTCTCTCTACGCATGATATGCGTAAAAATTCTCAATATGACCTCACATCGACAAGTGCATCGTGATCAGTCAGTTGTTCTTATCTAACGTTGTTTGACTTATATTACGCAGAGGTAATTTTTAATGTAGTTTAATGTGTTTTACCCATAACATTTTTGAGTTATTTTATTTTTGGGCATTTTTAATGATGAGTTGTTGTGTGTTATACATTGTACGTGTAAAGAGGTACAGTGCATTTAGAATGCGATTTTGCCTACAATATAGCGTTTTTTGCAAACAGTAGATTATTATTTTAAATTTTTACACAATTAGTTTAATAAAAAAGTTGAATAGTTAAAAAGTTGAATTTTATATAAAGGAACGCAATTTATATATTTACCAGCTAAAAAAAAAGGTCTTATTTTTTTACATGACATCATCAAAATTTTCAAGTTTTGTAAGGGATATAAAAAAAAAATAGTTTTCGAAGTATACACAAATTCAATTGTTGACTTTTTCTAAAACAAATTCTTGTTTATAGCCAAACATACGGAAAAGGCGTACTAGCTATGCGATTTATTAGTAAAATAGTTGAAAAGAGTAGGTTTTTCATCATGCTGTGATCGCTGAATCGATCCCACCAAGAACTGAAATAAATAATTTTTTTTTTAAATTAAGACAAAATAAAAAAAACCCAGTTGCAATGGATTGTATTTAATGATCTGTATTTTAAAAATCTTCTGGTATAATTTTTTGCATTAGCATTTCAAATATAACAAACTTATCTCTTCAGTTTAATATAATGACTACACACTGTCTACACTTTCATTCATTTCATTTTGCTGGAAGTAACCACAGTTAGAGTATCTTTTACTTTATACATAGTTCTATATATTCTTTTATTGATGCACCGTTCCTAACTCTAAGACATACCAATGGTCACAAACACCATAAAAAATCAGTACCTACAGTACCGATCAGACCCAACCCAACAGAAAGTTAACCCAAACTAAACCCTGGGTTTACTTTCTGGGTTTACTCTGGGTTTACCTTGGGTTTACTAGAGTGGACCCAGAGTAAACCCAAAGTAAACCTAGAGTGGACACAGAAAGTAAACCCAGCCAAAAGTATACCCCTAAAAGCAGACGCTAACTGTGTATTTGGAATATACATGGGGTAAGAATTACAGGCAGTAGGATAGTAAGATTAAAATACTAGTCTGCTTCACACTTCAGTGCATACAGTTGACCTCAAAAGCAATTTCAAAATACCCAGAGTAAACCCAAAGGAAATCCCTAGTGGATCCAAATTTTCAAAAAGTAAACCCAGAGTAAACCCCAAGTAAACCCAAAAAGTAAACCTAGGGTTTCTTTGGGGTTTACTCTGGTGTTAGGTTGGGTCTGATCGGTACTGTAGATTTTAAAAATCACATTGCAACGGATACCTTGTATCTATTTTTTGTAAAAGGTACTGTCTATTTAAATGTGAGTGTAGGCGAAATATAAAGGAAACGGGCAATATCTCAATGTCCTGTTTACTAATAAATAAAATTATCATCAACTTGAAATATCTTACCTTGGTACATGTAGCATGTCCTGTTAATTTGGATGTATCCTGGGTTGCATGAACAAATACCACGTTTACAAACATTTGCAAATTCTGTTCCATTGCATTGCCCATCAGACTCACATATACCACCAATATTTACCATTTCTGAAAAAAGTAAAAGAAAAAGCAACATATAAAATTTTATTTAATATCATTGAAAATGCATTAATTTTATAACGATTTATCTTTTAACGTTTAAATACAGTAACTGTTTTTCTTTTTGTTTTTATAATGTGTAAAACGTAGTTTATAGGCCCAATTGACCTATGCCGGATACATGTATATATATATTTTGTTATTGACGTAAGAATCTGTATGTTTACATATCCTATTAAGTATGAATTTCCACTTCATTAACTACTACAGTGTATTATTATATATTTTAGCATATCCACTCAATACACACAAATGTATTTGTTTCCTTGTGATATTTAACACCGTTTTTTGATCAAACAAACTAGTCTATGCTTTATTTTTCATAATATTTTCAGAAAGTAAAAAACATGTATCTTACTTTTCAAACACTTGTCGTTCATCAAATTATATCCAGGCATACAATGGCAGATGCAGTAGCTGTATATACGGACACACTGTGCATCATTTATGGAACAGGCATAAACATCATCCAAAGTTATGTATTCCCCTGTAGCATGAATTTATTTTTGTTTCTTGATTATTCATATTGATTTTTTTTTTAATATTCCTTTTAAATATTATTTCAAACAGTGACATCATTAGCAAGAACAACAGGTTTTTGCCTTTTCGTGCCTAATTATTCATTTATATTTTTCTAATTGAGTGACTTACTTGCATTCCACGATGAACAGTTGATATTTAGTTGTATACTATCTTGTGGTCCTGAACAAGGATTGAAACTTTTATTCCAATTGCCTATAGTTAGATCAATTTCTCGTAGAGAGTTACAGTGCCCATACAAATAATGTATCCGAAAATTGCATCTTTTAGGACAGGTGGTGACTGCAAAATGATATGAAAATAATAACATTATTATTTAAAGAAATTAAAATGTATTTTACTGCTGTTAGTTTTGTAACCAATTTTATCACTTAGATTTTCCATGCCCCTATGCATTTACTTTAAAACAACAGAAGCTCTTTTGTTTTGATTTTTGGCATTTTTTTCTTATTTTTTTTTAACCTTAATCTGATGTTAATTAACACGGTCATGTTTTCGGTGAAATTCAAAGTTTGTTAAATCGACGGAGGAAACAATACAATGAGATGCAGTGAAACGCTGTTAAATGATAGCTGTTAAAACAAATCCATATAAAATTAAGGGATTTCGAGCGGAAAAAACTTACTATTATTCTGAAAAAATTTCAGATTTCTAATCTTTTTTTCTTTTAGACGCCAAATTCTATCCCTAATGACTCGCTCGTATATTCATCTCTTTTTTTTAAAAAAAATTCTCAGTTCTGATAACAAGCCGCGCGATGTTGTCGTTCAATATTTTACTTGATGAAAATCCCCATCCGGTCATGAACTATTAATTCCCATTTAGTAAAATTTAATGCCTTCTTTTGCCGGATGGGTTTAGCTTTAACGACAACATGCCGCGCGATGTTGTCGTTTAATATTTTATTTGATGAAAATCCCCATCTGGTTATGAATTATTTTCCCATTATTAAAATTTTACAACTTCTTTTGTCGGATGGGTTTAGCTTTACCGACGACTGGTAGAGTCTCAAAGATGGGCTGGTTTGGAAGCTGATACATTGAAATGGTGCAAGACATTTTTCATTTGTTATTTAAATGCAAATAAAAGGAGTGGTATAGGTGTTCATACAAAGGTTCTAAGAACAGTGGGACGGACAACTTCGGAATGGACATTTTTCCGGCGTTGCGCACCCCTTTCCATACACACTATTGACCAAAGTTTAGTACCAAATGGTGGGTTTTTTTATTCTAAATAAATTTATGGAAAAAAAATTGAAACATTTTTAGATAGTTTTTTAGATATTTGAACTTAAAAGTTCCAACCCCATGGGATTTAAGTTTGGAAAAAATACCCCACAGAAAACCCCATGCAAACCCCATGGGGTTTTGCAATAAACCCCATGGGGCAGAAAACCCCATGAAAATAATGTGGGGTTTAAAAACCCACTTTTTTCTTAAATAACAGTTTAGGGTTTTTAATCCCATAAAATAGATGTCATGGGATTTATTATCCCACATATGCAAGGGGTATTTTATCCCATTTGTTCATAATGTAAAATTACTAAAATATTTTACCAATCTATTAAAATACCAGTACTCACAGTGCAGACAGTATGGGGTGACGTTAACTAAACCAATCCAAGCAAATAAATCAGATTCTCAATGATAAGTTACTCGAGACTGATTTATTCATGTTTGCATTAGTTTAATGACTCTAGATTTTCTCTTGCTTTGAATTATAATCCACAGATGTTGGTAATGTCTTCCAAAAATGTTTTTTTTTCAAATGAAAAGTGTCAGCATCAGAGGTATGCTCTGTCATCCTTTAATTTGCCTAAAAATATGTCATGAAAACTATGTAAATTATGTTTAAAAGTTATAACTAATTCAAAATAAGTATTGCCCTGCTTATTATAAAACTCTTTAAAATCTGACAGGTTGTAAATATTTATCAATACTGAACTGTATTGTACAGTTGTATGTACCAATGTTATATGATCAACTAATAATGGCATAAATTTACGGTTTATGCAATCACAAAGATTACATATAATGTTTAAACTTCTGTTAAATATAATAGCATATTAAAACAGTTTAAATCTATGGTCTCACTATTTCGAGAAAATTCGGTCCAATAATAAAAGTTGGGTTTTTTTTCATTACCTAGCTTTTCACTTAGAAGTTATTAAAGAATATATAGACGTATAAATTTAAAATGAAACTGATTTGCAGTCAATGGAATTACCTTTGAAAATGGACAGAAGAAACACAAACTTAGCAACACTAGCCCAAACCAAGCGATGGAGTTGAAAACCGGATGTTGAAATAGTTACAGACAAATCGGGAGATAGATATTTCGATTAGAGCAGTCGATCTTTCGTGAATTTTAAGTATAATGCCGTTTAATGAACTCGAAAATCCTATTAGTTATTTAACATTCTGAACACCGTATTATTATATAGATTATTCATCTAACTATAAACATGATGAATTCAGTATCATTATACTATTAGTAAAACCAATAATAATAAAATTCTTAATTTAACAGGAGATAATAAGGTGGTTATCAAGGTATATATGTACCATAATACTTTTCGACGGATAGTTTCAGCTTGTGTACATGTTTTCTCATTAGGGGGTGGGGGTACTTGATGAAAAGTCGCGTTGTTTTTTTTCTTTTCCGTAGAATGTTTTAGTGTAAGAGTATAAATTTTGTGATAATGTCCAGGATGATAAAAAATAGATACCATGGCTATAGTACATCAGAAGCACGTGACAAAATCAGTGCGTTTAAATATACTGTAGAAGCCTCTCACAATAATTATTTTGTTTTTAAATTAATTCATAGCATGTATACCGGTAAGTACCTCTTATCTATTTCTTTCCCACTCTTCCCATTGTATAGGACTTATCTCAAGCGAGCAAAAGCTGGAATTTTATTTAGAATCGAATTTCCCATTGCAATTAATTTGGCAAGTATATATAATGGATAACCTTTATACAAAATAAACCAGTGCTTGAAATACATAGTCACGGAGAACAAATCATGCAGTCTTTGGAATGATTTTAAAGCTTTATCATGAGAATACTTGGAGTGATTTCCACACCGGCAATAATAAGAGAGTCTAAGGCCGACAAAAAGGCATCACAATCTAAGTCAAAGGATGAGGCCCATTGCACATTTGTATCGTTTAATATATTCCCACGATTTCATAATAAACTGAACAAGACCAAGCCCTGTGTATACACGTACTTTGTATTCACTGTCCAAATTTCAACACATGTGTATACATATCATCGGAACGCTACATGTATAGTAAATATATCAATGCATGCTTGATTTTATGTTGTCAGATTTGTATCGAGCCGAGAAGTAACTGTTACTGGAATGATATTATTTTAATTTTTGTGGCATTTTACAGAAAGAAAATTTGGAGAAAAATCATTGCCGGTGTAATGAAGAATAATGACCCCCGTAGAATAATGACCGGGGGTCATTTTTCGACATAGAATAATGACCCCCCCCTAGCTGAAGAATAGTTGGATTTTTCTGAAGAAAAAAAACCCTGGTGTCATTTTTCTTCATGTTAAGCATGAAGTAAAATGCCACCCATAGAAAAATGACCCCCCCCCCCGTAAACATGAATAGATATTGATTACCCCGTATCCAAGATATGACTTTGAAATTACTTAATTTTTCACTCTGTTCAACTGATTTTGAAGTTATAAACACCGAATATTTAAATAAATCGCTGTAATAGTTTTTCATATCCGTAGCAAGCACATACAAAACACTCTTATATTGCCACAAATTGATTGTTAACAGTTATGCTACTTCTCTCGTCGACATACGAAATGACGCAAATAAAGAAAGATTCATACACAATGAGGATATTGTGTGATAATTAACGAACAATAATCATGAAAGAATAATTGTTGTAATAATATTAGCAGTATTCATAGGTGAATGAAATGTCAATCTTAGAATGATACATGTATATATCTTTATAGAATAAGACTAAAGGGGCAGGGAACGTAGGAATATGAATTCTTCTTATTTACATTTCTTGAGGAAAGTGATTTTAAAAAAAACCCAACATTTTGCGTTAGTTTTGTTTTCTTCTACGTAATACATGAACATCAATATTCTGAACATTTGAATCATGAATAAACGTTATTCTTTTAGAGCAAATGTGTTAAGAGTACCTGACTATAGTAAATCTTAATAGACAATAAACACTGATCGATTATGATAAGTAAAGATTGTTTCTAAAAGCGTTGATAAGAGGTTAGGGCCCATGTTAGGGGTTTATATCCCCCTTGATTTTGATCACACGATCTTTATTGTACCCAAAGTCACCAATGCTCATTCAAACTATTGATGCATAAATCATCTTGATATTAACTAAACTTACTAAAGTATGCCGACGATAAAGTAAAATATATTTTCTGTACGAGTACTCTCAGTACTTTGACGATTTTCCTTATTGGCCGTTAACCTCTAATGGCGTAATGGCTGTTGTCAGTGCCTACTAACTTAAGCTTGGTTATAATGCCTAACAGTGGAGTAAACTTTTCATAAATTTGGTTCCATCATTAATTCTGGGTGATGCACTTGCATACCCAGCAGTTTGTAATAGTGGAAATCCTCAATTCAAGTGTAATTTGTGAACAATATGAAGAATATAGAAGATGCGACGGCGAAGCGCGAAGATGCGAGTACGAAAGTGCTAAGTTGCGAAGGCGAAGAAGTGATACTACTATCGCTTCTTCGCCTTTGCAACTGCCCACTCTCTTCTTCGAATCTTCGAGCTTTCGCCTTT
Organism: Magallana gigas; assembly: GCF_902806645.1. NCBI lineage: Eukaryota > Metazoa > Mollusca > Bivalvia > Ostreida > Ostreidae > Magallana > Magallana gigas. The sequence continues at coordinate 29,272,828 of NC_047566.1, read as the reverse complement.
TTAGCTCACCGAGACGAAGTCAAGGGGAGCTTATGCTATACCCACGGCGTCGGTTTCCGGAGCTGGTTAAAGTTTTGTTGCAGGTCCTGTATCTGAGCTATTACTTGTCTTACTTCACCAAACTTGAATGGATGGTGTGTCTTATGATAAAAATGCACCTGACAGGAATGGATGCTGAATTAGAGCCATAGGTTGGGGATGGTTCATGAGGTAAAAGTTTTAATTGCTGGTGCCCTCTGATGATGAAATCTTAGTTATTACTGGTCCTAACTTCATCACACATGGATGGTGCGTCTTATGATATTGATGCACCTGACAGGCTTGAATGCTGAATCTGAGCCATAGGTTTATGATGCTTAATGAGGTTTAGTTTTTTGGAACGGGTCACATGTTTTATAGATGATAGCTTGCATAGTTGATTTAACTATATTATAAATGAAACGAGAAGGTTGCTTCAGATGCAGAGTCTGATATCCATTACCAAGGATGCTAAAGAAATCTCCTACCTCACTCAAACCTGCTTGATAGATAGATGTGGTTGTTGTTTAATGATATAACATGATTCCTATTTCCTATGATATAGTATTGTATTATATGAAACACTATTTTTTAAAAGGATACAATATAATACCATATATTATATTGCAAAACGTTATATATGATATTGTTGGGTTTTTTTTTTTATATTTTATGATATGATATTGTATCATGATATTGTTATGTATAGTATTGTATATCATGACGCAACATTGTATAATATTATATTGTATCATTAATTAATTATTTAATCACATGATACTATAACATATGATATTGCAATATATAATATTGTATCCTATGATATAAAATTGTATATTCTATGATATTGTATTATACAGTATTGTGTAATATGATATTAGGTTTCTGTAATATAGAATTCTATCAAATGAAATTGTATATATGATATTGTATAGAGAATAATACATACCCTTTTCCATATCACAGCTTGTATCAGCCCAAGACTCCAATATCAGCCCGAGGGCCGAAGGCCCGAGGGTTGATATTGGTCGAGGGCTGATACAAGCTGTGATATGGAAAAGGGTATCTATTATTATATTTATCACATACTTTATGATACTTAGTAATAAATTTAAAACCCATCAACTTGAACAAATTGATTATTCATATCATTTGAAAAAAGTCTGGACATGTACATGTATTTAATAAAAATATGAGTTTTAACAAACATGAAGCTAAAGAACGGAATTTTATCAGGTTTTAAACGTTGACTGCTTTAAAACATTTGCTAGCATTTGAAGTTTTCAACTGCACTTAAAAATGTCGACTGTACCTGAAAATGTTTTATTTTTCGTCTGTAAACATGCAAAAATGGCGAAGCGAAAAAAGGCAGAGGAGTTCCGCAAGGGGTGTGATACGGATCCGTATCAGCCATGGAGGGCTGATAACCTGTATCAGCCCCGGAGGCCGATACAGATTTTGTGATGTCATCTGTATCACATGTGCAAAAAACCTGTATTTATTACTAAGTATGTAATCAAGTATAATAAAATTTCGTATCATACGATATTGTATAATATGATATTGGTTTATATGATATATAATAATATCACATGAAATTGTTTTTTATGATGTTGTAATATATATTATTTTGTTTTCCCTTTGACTGAAATGTCACATTTTCATTGGTTTAAACATAGCACGTGATTGCCTCATATATCTCTATATTTGTTCTGTGAGAAATAATATTAGGCAATATGGCCGTCATTGGTCGACGCTTCGCTTACTCATTTCGACATTTCATACTATTTTATACATAAACTGCATGCCGTAAGTTCTCAAAGTATTTGGAGTAGTTGCCCTTTGAAATTCTTTAAAATTAGAGTAGTTGCCCTTAGAATATTGACGTCACATTGTTTTGTCTGGAGCAGAACAAAATGGCAGCGTCGAAATTTGCTCAAATCTCTGCAGAGGAAAGGGAGAAAACATTTAAAATTGAATAGCAACAAAACATTGTAAGTAAACATGGGTGAAGCAAAGATTTTGAAAGAGTATATGAAAGGTGAGATTGAAAATTTTGAAGAGTTTAAATGAGTTAAATTGGACGAGATGTAATGCATCTTGTACATGGCTTTGCGAAGATCATCGCTATTTGTAAATAAATATGTCGATTGATAGTCCTCGAGAAAACAAAACACTTATAAGGTTAGTTACTGACTCTCTACGGAAATATACTGGGTTGATCAATCTCATAGAAGGTTCGGCTTCGCCTCGCCATCTATGAGATTGATCAACCCAATATATTTCCGTAGTGAGTCAGTAACTAACCTAATAAATAATAGTATCATATGATACAATATGTATACTATAATTGAATTATATAATATATATTTTATCCAATGATATTGTATCATTTGATATGACGAGATGTAATGCATTGTGTCAAATTATATTGTATCATATAATACAATATCATATTATTTATCAAATATGATACAGTATCATACAATACAATATCATACTATATTAAACAATATAATAACATATGTTTGAATGTTATGATTATTATTGCAATATGATTTTTTGTTTCATTCAATACTATATTGTATCATATTTAATGATATTGTACTATTTGATCGAATACAATAATGTATAACACAATACAATGTCATATCATACGTTACAATATCATATCTCACGATTGTTGTACGGTATTTTATGGTATTATATGATATATATTGTAAGTATGATAGGATGCAATTTTTAATTTTATATTTATTTATTGTATTAACATATGATCATATGATTATCATACAGTTTTTTAAAAGATGATATACGATATTGTGTCAAAACAGAATCCATGAATATCCAAGATCATAAAGGATGGTTTTCATATAATATGATAAAGGAGGTTTTATAAAGGTGATGCCTCATAAAGGTGATGCCTCGTCTCGGTGAGCTTTATAATCTGTGATTATCTACGTTTTATAATTGCGGAGCTCTCTATCATTTAAGCGTTCAGAGGCATTTTTTGGAAATTTTATTTTTATAAAATTATTAAAATTAAATTATCCAGGGGGCTAGGGTCCGGACCATCTCTCCCCTTTTACTGCGTGAAATTATTTATATTGAATTTTCCGGGGGACGGACCCCCTCTCCCCCTCTAGATCAATGCATGAGCAAGGAATGAAATTAGAATGTTACTGTAAACATATATGTTACATGTACACATTAAAATATTAATAAACATTCATAGTAAGCGCGATGGCCTAGCGCATGCGTATCAATAATAGCCTGGATTAATCGAAAAACCTTGGCGAGTACGGTGCCTGCATTAAATTTTATGTAATCGAACGAGACTTGCTGAATGCAATCTAAAAAAGGCAAAGGCGAAAGTGCGAAGATGCGAAGGCCAGAGTGCGAGTTGGGAAGGAGCGATAGTAGTATCGCTCCTTCGCCTTCGCACCTTCGCACTTTAGGCATCACATCTTCGCGCTTCGTCGTCGCATCTTCGCACTTTTGCTCCTTCGCCTTCGCACTATCGCCTTTGCATCTTCGCATCTTCGCCCTAAGGTCGTGGCCCTGTCGGAACACCATAGGTATATGTAAATGTAATTGTTAAAGGGGCATGGTCACGATTTTGGTCAAATTCTAGTTTTCTGTTTTCATTATTTACAATGCTTAAGAAAAGCTTTTCTACTGATCAAATGAAATTTGAGGGTTTGTTGTAAAGTTATAAGCAAGATACAGGGCTCACAATTCTTTGTCATGTAAACATGGCTCGTGCCCTGTTGTTGTTTACATAGGTTCAATATACCAGTAAAAAAAACTTTCAATCTGATTTGTCTACCGTCTTATTCATGTTAAGCATAAATAAACAGTCCTTACGTTTAACACATTCATTAGGTCTAAAATTGGAATTTTCACTTCAACATTCAAAATGTAAACAAAAACTTTGTTTACATAGCAAAGAATTGCAAGCTCTGTAACTTGCTTATAACTCAACGAATGACACTCAAATTGTGGTTTCCTATTAAAAATGCCTTATTGAAGCATTGTGAACATTAAAATCGGAAAACTAATTTTTGACTAAAATCGTGACCATGCCCCTTTAAGATGACAACCATACCCCGATGCAAAACGTCAATGTCTTGTTATAACGGAAGGATTTTAATTTTCTAAGATATACCCCTTCTTTCGCTTTAAGTTTATTTGAATATGAATTATAAAATTTCTGTTAATTTCTGTAAACTGCAGCAGTAAAAATTACAATATTGTAAAGACTATTTCACAAATAATAAAAAAATATGCTGAAAAACTTAAATCTACAAGGGGGTCATTATTCTACAGGGGTCACTTTTCTTCATGTGGAGTGTGCTCATTTTTATGAAAATGACACTTATTCTTCAGGCAAAAGGGTCACTTTTCTACGTAGAATAATGACCGGGGGTCATTTTTCTGCGTACAAAAATGACTGGGGGGTCATTATTCTACGTCGAACAATGACCCCCGGTCATTATTCTACGGGGGTCATTATTCTTCATTACACCGGCCGTGAGATCCGAACCCACGACCCTTGGGTCTGTAGGCCAATGCGCTACCATATGCGCCACGGCGCTCGTTAATTTTTGGCGATGTAATTAAATATTTGAACGATATCAAAAAGGGCCATTAACTGATTACGGAAAAATAATAAATAAATGGTGTTTTTTTAAATTTAGATATTTTAAAATTTCATTACCTATTTTTATACCCATCAGATATGATTTAGTATTCAATAATCGTTTCTCGTTTAATTACCCTGTGCGTCGGAAGGTGTTCATACCCGTGCGGCAAATTTTATCGATAACAGCGGGGGGGGGGGGGGGGGGGGGGTCGAGATTAAACCTAATTTGACTCGAAATAATGATATATTCTACGACGTGTCCAATGATTTTTACATTTAATGTTATATTCATATCATTGTTACATATTTACTACTATCAGAACCAACGCAAAATCATTGTACTTGATCTTTGTTTCCATTTGACGACATTTAATTTAATTAGTTTATATTAATGTATGATCATTTACTTATTAGTCTCTGTTCCACATCCAGAACGTCTAATTCTTGCCAAAAAAACTTTGAAATATACAGCTGATTGTTATATTTATCCTTCCAGTATTGATATTAGAATGCAGAAATAATTCATTACTGATAATTGTATTAACTTGTTTAAGATGTATAAAGATATTTTTACTACAGTAACTTTCAGTACAATGCACAATGTTTGATATGCTTATTCATTGTTACGGTAATATTCTCCGGTAATTGGTAATGGCTGCATCTTGTTATAAATCATAAAAGCTAGAGAACGTATTTTCTGTACTTTTATCTAATTAATGCCCTGTTAATTGTGATCACACGCCAGAAACACTTCACCGCTCAATTGAACACAGATCGCTGTTATCATCGCCGCTGCAATAAACTGGTCAACAGTGATACATCTTTGCAGAAAAAATCCGACGAAGGTCATTAAATAGATGATTAACATAACATATCGTTTAACCATTCAATTATTGCTCTTATTAAAGTCCCTAGAAAATAAGGGCGACCAAAAGGAGTTCAACTAAATAAAAACCCAGGGATTCATTTCAAGCGCATACATGTACCCAGTACACTTTTATTTTAAAATTTAAATCTACGTCCCAACCCATTGCCTTGAATCCCAACCCCCCGATCCGGTATCCTGATCAGAGCCGTTTAAGCCGATTATAAAATGCGTGTGTGTGTGTGTGTGTGGGGGGGGGGGGTGATAGCGTGTAGTCTACCTTTAACTTTATTTTCCTCTCTTTACATCTTTTTTTTTCCAATTTTTAATATTCTCCCCCAAAAGAGTGTGTGTGGGAAGGGGGGTGGGGGGGGGGGTCTCTATGATAACTCAATTATAATAAAAATCTTTGCTGCACAAATAGACCCCCCCCCCCCCAAGTTGACATCCAGATTAATTGCAGCCCCTTGTCCATTACTTTGTTCCTGCATACACGTGCACAGCTCGATCGGACACCTGCTCTCACGTGTCGTGTGTATGTACCTTTGCTCCGTTGAACAATAGGGTGGTTAATTGGTATACACAGAACGTACCCGTTACAAAGACACGTAAGAATTCTTAGTTAATTGCAAGGTCTGTAAAAGAACAATAGGTACTAATGAGGTATACACAGTGTGTCTCCTTGGTTCATCTCAGGCCAGCCCACTCTCACCTACGTTACAAAAACACTCAGAGCTACATTCTAATTAAATTATTCATTCAATATTAGAAGACAAATGTAAAATTATTAAAACACACATGCTGCATTTTCCTTAATTTGGGAAGGGTTTATGGATTTTTTTTTTAACTCTCATATTCTTATTTAGCCGTAACATACAAACACCAAATTTTGCAGATTAATTTCACCTAGGTCCACTTTTCAATATAGAAAATCTTACATTATTAGACTATTTTTTCTCTTTTTTTTTTTATCTAAAAATGAACAATCCAATACATTTGTATAAAAATAAAGTGATCACAACAACTTTTAAGTACGTTTACTTCAAATCCAAATTGTGTCGAGAGATCGAGAGAGAGAGAGAGAGAGAGAGAGAGAGAGAGAGAGAGAGAGAGAGAGAGTAGTTGTTGAACATGAGTTAGTAATTGATTGACAGTTTTATATAATCTCTATTATACAGTCAAATTTGAGTAAGTCTATTAAGAAGAAAGAAGAAAAAGCCAAGTTTCCCATCTCTTATAGAAATCATCTAATCTGCATTTTTTTGTAGCAATATATTTTAGAGTCGATATTATTATGTCTTTCAATATCTATTATTAATTCATGAATTGATAGTATTTCCTTAAGACATCTTTTCCAGATATGGGATTTCATAATCAAGAAGATAGAATAAATGTCTGTAGAAATAGGCTCAGGGTGTAGCCCGAATATAAAAGTTATTTTAATCTTATATGCCAAAATATCTGCACACAGTAGGAATAAATAGGGGGAGATTGGGTCGCCTTGGTGACATCCTCTGCTATGTTTGAAAAATTTTGAAAGGTTTCCAGCTTGTGTGACTGATGATTCTATATTACATTGACAAGTAGATATCTAAGATTGAATGGATGCTCCAAAGTTGAAAAAATCTTAATATTTGTGAATAAATTTCCATGAAACAGTATCAAATGCTTTTTTTTTTTTTAAATCAATTATGAATAATACACCACTAATGTCTCCCCCCCCCCCCCAATATGCTGCATCAGATCATATATCAGCTTAGTATTTTCACCAATATATCTTCCTGGAATGAAACCTGTTTGATCGGGACTACTAATTATATCAAGCATATTTTTAATTCTCTGAGCATTACACTCATAACTTATTAAGGTCTTCCGTTGGAAACGGAAGACCTTTCTATTATTGTGCGGGTTAAGATTTTTCTTTTTTTTCTTTTTTTTTTTTTTGTTTCCTAGACGCGAACTTTGAGGCTTCATATCTTGCTCATTTCTGAACGGTTTTTGCTCAAATTTTCAGGGCTAATGTACTTTACAAAACACTATCTTAAGCAATTCATAAAATTTAGAATTCCCTTTTCGTTAAAGAGTTATTCCCCTTTAAAAAATTTTTAGGGCCTTTTGTTTCCAGACAAAGGCTCCGAGACTATGATAACTGGGAATAGGAATCCAACGAATTTGAATAACAGAGACATTGTAGTGGTGCACATCGGTTTTTGTTTTTCGATTACGTTCCTTATTTAGAAAAAGGTAGGGGGTCAAAAAACAGGATTCAAAAAATTGCAAAAATTTAGACATATTTTCCTTTATATCTTTTAAACGAAAAATAATTTGTTAAAAGATGTAGAATAAAAGTTGTGCAGAATATTAAGGGCTTTCATTTGACACCAATAAAAAAGGGCTGGCCCCTTAAATTAAGGGCCAATAGCCCCTAAAAGTTTTTGCTTAATAACTCAAAAACGGTTAGGATTTTGATATGGCTGTCGCTGGAAAAGTTGTTTGTTGGGATCTCATAAAGGTCGTAACAATGTTATTTTGTAAGTGATTTGTGTAGTATGAGTGTAAAAAGCTTTACATGTTGACATGTACCTGTTTTCATTTGACAAGTAAACGAAAGTCTTTGTGCGTACAACTGGCATAAAGTTGCCGCAGAAAGTATGCTGGTTTATACAGGAGGCAATAATTTATAAGAATATTTTTTTTTGTTGGAGTACATGCTTTTTTTTAGGAGTTTAAGTCATTGTTGTTAAGTTCTTATCGTGCACAATCATTAAAAACGGCAGTTGGAAAACAAAACATTCTTTTTCTTTTCTAGTAAACCACAAAATATGGAATTAAAAAACTCTATGCATTACATTTTATTTATTAACTCCATGCATTTAAAATCTACCTTGAATCAGAGCTGTGTGTATGTGTACCATTACGTAAGTTCTCCCTCGCCCGCGGCCGAGAAAATCGGTCACCATGCTCGCGGCTGGACTACCTAGCGGTCAGCGGTTATCTAATACACGAGAGCTGTGTCTCTCATATACATGTATGAGTTTATTTAGCCGCGAACTCAAGAATTGGTTTCGTTTTGATTACACATAATTTTTTATGGATTAAACGATTGGGTGTCAGTTAAGAAATCGTTCAGTTAATTAATAAAGGCAATGTCATTCTCAATCTAAAGCAATAATAGACACAGATCAATTGTGGGTTTTAAGTTTAAAATAAATAACTTCTATTTGATAGAGTATGGTCATTATACTGCAAACTTTTCAAATCTTCCTGGGTTCTGAGCTGTGCCTGTCTGTGCGTTGTACATGTACCTTTACGTAATATATCCTTCGCCCACGGCCGATGAGATCAGCCACGGCTGCACTACCTAGCGGTAATTAAGCGGTTATTTAATAGACAAGATTCTCACACCGCACACTTACATGCATATGAACGTGTTTGAGTTAATATAGCCGTAAAAACGGGAACTCCATCTTGTATTTATTCAATTGAACATTTGAGTGTAAATGAATATTAATGAGCGATATTACTCCAAATCGTACACATCGTAAGACATAAATTAAGGGTTAGTTAAATTTGTTTATGTAAAATATTTTAAAAACTGTACAAATAATGTTTTAAATCACCCCCCCCCCCCCCACACACACACACACACATAGTAAAGCTTTAAATGGTGATCATCCCTCGCACATGGCTGAGGAGAACCGGCGCGAGTGGTCAAGTAATCCGCGGTCGGTTCGTGTTCTTCTACATGTACCTTATCACGCGTTCATGCTTCATATTTTGCACGGACACACCTATATTTTATTATGTTTTCAACTAGTATATTCGTTTAAGATGAACAGATAAATTCATTAAACTTGTACAGTTGATTTAGCATTGATTTATAGATAGCGTACAAGGTAGTTTAAAAATCAAATTATAATCAAAGTTCCATGTAACATGTTTGCGGTAGGTGCTAGCACGATAAAAAAATGTCCTGAATTGAGGCATTCGATGATTTTTTAAAAAAAAATTTCACATGAATTTTAAACAACTTTAGATTAGATTCTATCGGTCACATATTAATCACTTCTGTAGTTTTTCTACATGGTCGTTCGTTTCTTTGTAGAAGCGAACTCATTGCTGCTCCCCCCCCCCCTCCCGTCCCGCTGACAGGAGCTCGCACTGGATTTTTTTTATTGTCAAGATCTTTCGAAAATCATTTTTGGTGGCTTCTTTTCATGTGTAACATTTTGTTTCACTTTCCCACCCCTTTGTTTATTCGGTTAGTCTGTGTAAATTCAATCGCCACGTTCGACCGAGAATCTTGCGTCGCTTCAGCGCACACAGTTCTGAACATATATAGCCCCAGGTCATCAATTGTTATATAATTGAGTAACAGTTGAAATTGTGCTTTTACATAAAATAATAAATAATAAAATCATCCAGAAAAAAAGTTACCGTAACTCAATAGTCAATACCAAAAATAAAATCCGTATGATTGCAAACTGAAATCGGTTTTTCAGTATTCGGCGGGATTTGATTTTTCTGCTAACATTAGTATTTTTATTGGTTTCAGAGATTACGATGTAAAAACACAAACAGTAAATACACCTGATATTATTTACATTGATAATGTTGAAAAATATTTAAAATTAAATTAGTCACATTCGTAAGATAAAAATGTTCTACGAACAACCGATTATTTTTTTCCTATGTCGTATCATTCGTAAATAAGTATGTTCTGTACATATATATACATGTACATGTACCTCAGAAAAAAATCAAATGATTACACAAAAAAGAAAGTTGTAATTAGTATTTCGGAATTTTCTGAAAGTAATTTCACATTGTATTGAAAAGAACAAGAAATAAAAATGATTTAATTTTTTGACTCAATATTCGTATATATTACCGGCGCTTCGTACATGTGTAACGGCGTACAGTGTATAGATTATTATAATATGTTCCTATATAAATAGTGCCTGTTTGGGAGGGTAACAGTTGAAATTGACACCCCGAGAAAACCATTGTCAATCGACGCGAAGCGGAGGTTGACAATGGTTTTCGAGGGGTGTCAATTTCAACTGTTATCCTCCCAAACAGGCACTATTTATTTTGTTATACTGAATGTCTTTTTTAAAATTTTTAAGAAAATTTTACTGCTTTTATATAGGAATAACGTGAATTCTACAGCGAACCGTACGCGCATAATTTTCGCGCATGTAATATTTTTTAATGTTACCCGTTGCCCTGTGCGTTGCTAACGCTGAGGGTAATAGTAAATATTATTAACTGCGTCTTAACCAATCAGATTTCAGTATTTAACATGAAAGTATAACAAAATTAAATACCATGCGTAAAGATTCCCATAATAATTACTAGTAATTGCATGACTGTGTACATTGTAGGCAAATCCCTGTGTGTTAATTACTTCTAAAACTCTTTGTTTTCCTTTAACAGTGGTTTAAACAATTTTCAGATAATTAATAAATTTTTTGTAATTTAAATTGTATGCTTCATCAAATACTGATTCCGATTACCTTGAAGTCATTAATTTTCCATTGGCTATTGAAAAAAAAAAAGAGACGCTTGACCATCCAATGAAAACAAATACACAGAGTTTGATTGACAGGTTCAGCCAGGTGCAGGAGACACCCGATGTCCGAGGTTATGTGTGCTGCTTGTACAAAGTCGAATGGTCTCAGTAAGAGTTATCGATGTAAATAAATTAAAAAAAGTATATGCTTATTAAAACATGATCGTTTAAGTTACAGCGAAGTACATTGAAGTGTTTATAGGGGTTTACTCAAGAAAAGTTTATACCTAATGTTTTGACTGACCTTTGTCCAATCAGATCGTAGCTGGGCGGAGTTAAGACATTGCCGCTCTTGACTTGAATGAGAGAAAGAAAAGAGAGAAAGAGAGAGTGAATTGAGTAAATTATAAGTGGTGCCGATAAAGAAATAATCATTAGTTATAAACTTGCAAACAAATTAATTAAAGTCTGTATATAAATATTACATGTATATCCTATATTGTATAACTTTATTTCTTCGGCCGCGCGCCGTCGACAACATGCACATTGATAAGAATGACGTAGCTTATATCCAACTAAATGTCCTAGCATGGAGTCCGAGAATACGGACATTAAATATTTTGAAATGCGAACGAATGACCACTTATGAACATGATGAATTTAGATGTAGTGTAAAGGAAAGGCAACGAAGGCGGATGCTTAGTGGAAAAGTAAAACGTCTAAGGTAAAGAATGTTTCACACTGAGTAACCATGAAGAAAGTTTTTATACAAAGTAAATTTACAACCTATGTTTAATTCCAGAAAGATTCGTCAAACTTTGATTTGATTATTAACGGTAACACTTGTAATAAAAACAGTTTCTTTAATATTCGTACAGTCTTCGATGTATGACATTACCTTATCCTATTACTGATCTATATAAAGACATCGTTGTTCCCTGGTTAAAGAATTTCAAAACACTTCAAAGTTTCATAAATTTATAAAATATACTATACTATGTCTCGAGTTTTTTCTTCCACCACTTTTTGCTTGATATTTCAATAATAGTAAATACCTTAGTGCTCAAACTACGTTCATCCACTTACATGTATATGAAAAATGTCCAGATTATGTGTTGAAACGCCCCCTCTACCGCTTCAGGTTTCAATACACATCCCAATATTGAAAGTCTACGGGGATTTTGCATTGCATCAGCCATTAATAAGCCCGGATGATAACGTTAAAAAATTGCGCGAGGTATCCCGATTACTTCCGAATGAAGAAAAGATGTAAACATTTCCCATTATAAATATCCGTAAGAAAATTGTTTTCGTTCCTGTGAAATTTTATGAGTGAAAATTGTTCAATAAAGATATCTTGGATATATTCCATTTCATCAATTTCAGTTGTGTTTCTTTCACAGGTATGTGTATTTTTATTAAAAATCATCAAAAATTGATGGAAGCAATAACTTGGGACATACTATAGACCGTGATTTGTCACTTTATACGATAACTATTGTTGATAGATAGTTCACTCATCTGCGTCATCTATAATTTATTCCATTAACCAGTTAACTCTCTCTCTCTCTCTCCCCCCCTCTCTCTCTCTCTCTCTCTCTCTCTCTCTCTCTCTCTCTCTCTCTCTCTCAAATTAAGTCACGACCAGTATTGTCTCAACTCCGCCTTCTACAATCTGATTGGACAAAAGTCAGTCAAAACACTGCGTAACAACTTTTCTGGAGGAAATGCCTATTAATAGCTTCATCATTTCTTTTGGATTTTTTTTCTCATGAAAATACCTACATGTACAAAAGAGTTTTGCCAATCACAAACAGTTTAAAGTAATGTAAAACACGGGCGCCATTTTGAAACAATTAAATTGTCAGAGAGTTCCGAATGAAATCTGATGAATGTTTCACGCGGTTCTCGCACGCTTTGCCCGAAACGATTTACACGCTTTGGCCGAAACAGTAGACGGTTTACACGAAACGCTTCACAATCACACGAAACGCTAAACGGTCTACACGAAACGTTTCTCGCACGTAAGTCGCACGTTTTTGGTGTAGTAGTACGTTTCAGGGTCTGTAAATTTTGTCATCACGCAACAATTCTAAACTGGCACATAGTTTTAAAAAATTTAGAAATATTTTTAAATAAAGAAGTTATCTTAGAGAAAAGGTTACGTGTTTTGTAGGCGGGTTCGGTTTTTAAATCAAAGTACTGATGTACTGACGGGAGTTTATTTTATCGAATATTATTTATTTTAAAATCAACGATATGCTAGTTTGCTTGGCAAGTAGTTTATAATCTGCATTTGAATTATGCACATTTTTATAATATGATTTCTCTGACTTTTCCGACAAGAATTTCGAGAAAATCTCTAATGAATCATGTTGTGTTATATTTTGAAATAGAATTGATTTCATCAAACTGTGTTTTGATATTCCACATATTTCAAAAATTGTATGGATCCAACCAATAATGAACTCTAGTCTCGTTCAACCAGATGCTCGGCTGCCTCCGTTAATCTCCGACAAGTAAGAGATACCAGGTCACGTGATAGCTTGATGATGCGACCTCTAAATATAGACTGACTCTCTACTTGCCGGAGATGTAAGGAGACAGCCGATGGTTGAACGAAACTATATATTGAACTCTGGCGTAGGAATACACACAACAACAAAAAACTTCTAATTGTTCGTACCATTAAAAATCTGACTATTTCCAAGGTATTTATAAATAAGTTTCCTTAAAAAAAAAATGCTTCAGCATATATAACATCGAATTTATCGATTATGTTCAAGAACGAAGTCTTGTCAGCGGCGATGATTTGTGCTTAGATGCAAAAACAGTTTCAGTTTCGGTTTGCTAGAGTAACAGCATAGGAGAGATGATTAAAATCAACTCCCCAAAAACACAATTCCTGACATGAATCATGAGTACATGTAACAATGCTTGCTACCCTCTGAAAATTTAACTGACAGATAGTTTTCCTAAAACAATTTCTTTCTTTCTTTCTTTTTCAAAACACGTTTTATATACAGGCTTTCAATCACAACACATTTTTATAACAAAAGCAGAACTGAAAGTTTAGTCATTATAATTTATTGACACCATATCACATACATTTTCAACTCGCAGCAACAACGGAAGACCTACTCGTGGTTTTGCCACGAGCTCTGCTCTAGTTTTATAAGCAATGTTTAGAAGTGTTACCTGTCTCCAGTTGTTTAAATACCATCTTTTGGGATACAGATAATTATTCCTTGTTTCTGTTTGACTGAGAGTTCCCGAACTTTGCATGTACCCATATAAAAAATATGGCAAATGTTGTAAATCCATCACTGCCTGGACTCTTATTATTTGCCATATTTTTTACAACTGTTGAAGCTTCTTTAAAGGAAATTTCACCTATTAAGGAGTCTCTGTTTATTATTATCAAGTGTTTTATTTCAATGTATGTTAAAATTTTATTTCGAATATAGATAATGTTTCCATTTTTATTTTATGAATTCTTATAAAAACATTTTAATTTCATTCATTCAGAATTTCCCTTTGGTTTGTAATTTCTTACAAATTCTCAAGTTTTCATGTGTCGTGTGTATATAGTGCTTTGCTCTGTTGATTGTAGCATTAGGAGAACAATAGGGTGGTCAATATGTATACACAGAATGTGCCCATTACAAAGACACGTAGGATTTCTAAGTTAATTGCAAGGTCTGTGAAAGAACAATAGGTGCTAATGAGGTATACACAGTGTGTCTCCTTGGTTCATCTCAGGCCAGCCCAGCACTCTCATCTTCTAAAGTACAAAAACACACAGGGCTACATTCTAGTAATTAAATTATTCATTCAAACACAATATTAGAAGACAAATGTAAAATTGTTAAAACATACACGCTGCATTTTCCTTAATTTGGGAAGGGTTTATGGATTTTTTTTAAACTTTCATACTCTAGCTTATTTAGACATAATATATGTACAAACACCAAATTTTGCAGATTAATTTAGATAATTCACATAGAAAATCTTACAGTATTAGAATATTAGACTATTTAATCTCTAATGGAATGTACAATGTATCTATACATGTACATATTCTGGGTACATACATGGTTGTCAAGTTTCATTTATATCAGTATCATCCTGGCCTCTGAAATCAATTTAATTCAATTTTATACATCCTGAAAAAATTATCATGATATGCAAACAAATTACATTGTTTCTTCAATGAAGTGTTTCTAAACCCACTGTGCATTTCTTGAATCTCCTAGAACAATGTCCAGTCCAGTCTTTAATACATACTATTATACAATGCATTATTTTGTAGTAATGGGGTTATTTCTTAAAATTATTGATATTTTCATAATCTCATTATTAATCAAGCTCTGTAACTTGATACATTAATATGTTATCCTAATGGGAATGCATAACATTAAACTAAACAAGTTTAAATTTCAAAAGTCTATAAACTCGGTCAGCTATAACTAACTACATGTAATTTGCATGTATCTCTGGTATTCATTGAGTGCTCAGATAAGTCTTATTTGGGTCACCCTGAATTGTAGATCATAATTAACACATAATCTTTGCAATAAAACAAACACTGCTATATGCTACTATGCCAGATAATCAGTAACCTAATGGCAAATTTGGATTGTACATGTAGATGTACATGTAATACATGTATCAAAATACAATTATATATTCAACCGAATAGCGCATACTTGTCACTCAGATTTATAAAATTGATATTATGGAATCATACCAGCAGGATTTTTTGATAATGAAATTCAAATTATGACTGCATTGTTTTATCCATTAAATAAACATACATGTAAATGTCAAGGAGGAGAAAAATACATTCAATGACTTAGTGGCTAATTTTCTTATCAATCTTTTTGTTTAAGTGAAGATCAATTTAAGGTTCTAATATTTTTTTAAACATGAAGATTGAGATAACAATTATTTGCTCTAATTAATATTTATATTAACAATCAGGGAAAATGAGCTGCCAATGCACTAGCGGTTTTAGAAGTTCTTGATCAGTTATCAGTTGTATTCGATACCTTATTACACCTCATAATATATATTCAAGAATAAGGGTTGTCTGCCGCAATCTACATGTAACTACCGCTGTATATATGTAGAACTAGTTTAACTTTTTAAATACATGTATAATTTTATCACATACATGCATACTGAGATACAATCTATGTTAATTTTCTAAATACAACTGAGACAGTTTTTTTTGTCGATTAAAGAAATATGTCAATTAGATATATACATGTAGTGGATATATAGTGTATTTCTTACATGTGGGTCGGGGCGGGGTTGTTAAAAATTGTTAAAATTGTTCTGCATGCAAAGGTAAACATAATCCTGACTCTTGAGATTTTCAAATCATTATTCACTAACTAGAGGAGCCCAATCTCAATTTGTTTTCTAAAAATTTTACCTTTCTTACTGGCCAGCATGCACAAGCCCCAAGTAACTGCTGGAAGCAACTGTACTTGGGATATTGTCTACCCAGCTGCATGCAAAAAATTATCAATTATTGGGGGGACCCATACATCCTCTTTTTCAAGCACAAATCAAAAAGTGAAAATGTTGGCAACATTGTTACAGTATCATTTTCTTAATCTATTTGATAAAATAAACAACCAATATTAAAGTGTCATTACCGGTATATGAACAGTGGACATGTGCTCCACTCCCAAACAAATGATTGCAATAATTATTCTGACTATACTCCTAAAATAACCATTCAAATGTCTGGTTTCCCCCCTCCTTTTTCATAAATAAGACAGGTCTTTCAGACAAAACTATAAATATATCCACTGCCATCTTTGACATTAAGTCTAAGAGTTTATTTCTCACAAAAACACTTTATAATCAGATCGCTTATGTTGTGCAATTATAAGTAGAAATTTTCAAATTTAATCTTATTTCATTGAAAAATAAAAAAGTAAATTCTGTTTTAGTAACATCCCCATTCCCGGCTGAACCAATCACCTTGTACCGGGTAATAACAGTTTCTGTAAATTGCTTTTAAGATTAATTATGACCACTTTTAATTCAAAAGCCATTTTTATTACAATGAGTTACATCAAGAATTCTGTACATTTAAACGATGTAAACACATTGACTATTCCCCTTCGAATAAAATGTTTCATGTTATATTTTACCCCTTGTCTAAAGTCAACACAACAGTCATAGCTGCAAGATGAATTAAAAGTTTACCGGTACTTTGGATCATAATGAACTTAATATAAGTCATTAGGGACCTACATATCGCATACCAATTTCAATAGGAAACATCTCTCTAACTAATGCTAATCACTAAAAACTATTTTATGACTTTTTGCAACACAACACAAGCCTGAAGTAGAGCAATTATCCATTTCACCAAATAATTGACAGGTACAAATAATCTGAAACAGTCCCTTGCTACCTTTCACTTACACTAACTTTCTATAAAAAAGAGTTTTGTATTATAATAAGAAAGAATATGCAGTTCTAAAAAAAAAGTAAACCCCATAATGCCACTTCCATTGAGGTTTAAGAAAAAATATAACCATTTAAGTGATCCCACTATCTCCACTTCACTTAATCATCTTTCTATAAGTATAAACATACACAGATTCATGGGGTTTAGATTTCCTTCAGTAAAACATTTTTACTAAATAATCATTAAGAAGTCAATTGCTCTTCAGTCTCCTCTAATAATTAGAAACCTTAATTATTCAATACTACAAGTATCTTCATGATATTATCATGATAAAAGCATAACATCACATTAAGAAATACCCTTACATGTATACCCTCCCCCTATCTTTTGATTTTCATGAAGTGCAGCTAGATGTTAAAAACCTTTCACATATAGGATCATAAAACCTATGGCAATTTCCTCGAGTCAATTCTCACACACATTTGAAAACAATTGTCATAGAAACTAAAAATTGACCTTTAGATTTGTAGCATTTTACATGTATATATTTATATATAGCCACAGACAAAGAGACATTCCATCCTGCATATGATATTTCTTGATTCCATGAAAAAGTGAGCTTAATTAAACACTCATTTTTAGTGAATATCTTACATATACTTATAGCTATATGGGGTTTCTACTCTCTTGTCTACCATGCTAAAGCAATAAGACCTACATGTATAGCTACCAGTGTGATGCATGCTTTTAAGTAAAATAAGATTAATATACAGCTGGATAGCTGCATGGTGATACATGTAATAGAATTTCATGGAAAAATGTTCAAATTTTACCTATGTTTTTCTACATGTATATCAAATAAATATTCCAAATATATATTATATTTTTTGTTCATTTTGAAAATAATTTTCAAGGTAGATGTTATTTTTACAGTCAAAGATACATTTACATATTCTACATGTTAACTGAAGAATGAAGTGATTTTCCACATGTACTAGATGTATCTAATATTATTCAAATATGACTTTTGGACAGAAGAAGCAACAGAGCAAACATGGGTTTTTTCACATTTTGTTTTCTATGATAACTTTGTTTGTCTACATGTCAACTTAATTTCAAAAATATTTTTTTACTGAAACAGAAACAAACACTTGTGCTAGGGTCATAGACCCCTTCACGGTAACTGTGATGACTGCTCTTTTGCAGGGCAAAATGACTTTATTTGGTGAAACATGATGTACCATTAAACCAGGCCCCCTGAATCTCTAGGCAGGTGCTCTACCAACTGAGCTATCTGGCGCTGGTATTCGAACAGGTCTGACCATCACATTCCTCCCCCTTTAAATGATCTTCGCCCTTGAAGATCAACCCAGACTTTTCCCCTGGCAGGAGTTAACCTGTCAGTTCCAGGGGTTGGTCATGGAACCAATTGTAACAGGATGGGAGAAATAATGATGGCCGTGATTCGAACACGGGCCCCCGATTCTCTAGTCAGGTGCTCTACCAACTGAGCTATCTCGCCCTGGTATTCGAACTGGTCTGCATGACCATCACAAGTACTTAAACTTCACCATAATTGATCATATTTCCCTGCAAGAGAGCAGTACCACAGTATCTTACAGTAAAGGGGTCTATGAGGTTTATTGAAACCCTATTCCAAGTTAATGCATTTCATAAATTGTAATTACTTAAAATAACAGTTTAATGATCATTCCTGCTGTTAATCAACTGCACTTATTATAACTTAATGAAAGTTTACTGATCTATTTTCATTTAGTATAATTTTCATAAAAATATGGATTCATGGCAGTTATGATTTGTATTCATATCAAACTGAAACATTTTAGAAAAAAATTGCTGCCATATAACATGTATAATTCATATTAGTTTAATTATTAAATTTATCCTCATATAAAAACCAAGACAATAAAATCAGTAAATCATATAATAAATCCAAAAATGGAAAGGGATAAACCCTATTTACTTATGTAATATATATACCATTTGCTATATTAATTCCAGGTTATATGACATGTTGCAATCATAAAGTTTTGGTTTATCAATGATGCAAAAAAATCAGTCTGATGAGTCTAAATATGTTCAACATTCAGGGATGTATTCATCATTAGGGATCAAACCCATGCAGACCACTAGAAGTAATAGGGTGGGGGGGGGGGGGGGGGCAGGGGTGAATTCCTAGGGAGGGTGGATGAAAACCAATTTTAAGGGGTAATTAGCACATTAAGGGGAAGGTGTGTGGGGTGTCTTTAGGTATCTTAATTGGGGTTTTCTCTTTCTTTTAACTAGCTTGGAAATGCATGCACTTACTCTGGGAAGTATATGAAATAGGGTTTGCCAGAAATTAGCCATGTTAAGTTGCTAGCTAGCTCTCAGAGAAGTTCAAACAGTTTGCAGTTACTACTATAATTAAGATATACCCAATTTAAAATGCCATGTTAAATGTCAACATACACTTGCCTCGGAAGTATATATCTTCACCACGCTTCGCGCTTGTGTATACAACAGAGTTTATGACCACTGTTCGCTGATGCAGCCGTTGTACAATATATTCACCATTACACTGCAGTACTGTACTCCAATATATGGTCGAAGATATTCTCTTTTGAGAAGTGGACAGGCTTACAATAGGTCGAAGATACACCTGTACACTAATGTAAAAAAAATGATTTTTTTTCTGAGACAACAACTGTCACCGCTGTTCCGCCGGCCTTATAACAATGTTCTGATCTACTTCTAGAATATTTTAAAATATTTTTTTTTTAAATGAAATAACTTCAAAACAGACAGTTTCGTGTATTAGCTTCCCCAGTTGCATGTTCTGATTTTAGCCAACACCTGTCATAGTCTTAAAAGCGCTTACTGTTACGTTATTATCAGTCTGGAAAAAACAATTGGAAACAAACACGATGCAACATTTGAACAAGATTCTCACAGTGACAGTCACAGTGTTTGGACTGAATCATGCATTTGTAAATTGTTTCTCGTGTAAGTAATTTTCCGAGAATCTAATTTTCGATGCCGTGAATCAGTTCACTAAACATCACCTTCAAAGAATTCATTTGCTGTAAGTACAAAATAAGGGATTGTAGATTTTTGCGTGTGGAACTTGCTCTCGTAGTTCATTATTTACTCATAATATCACGAGGTCTTCTTCTTGACGAATACAGAACCCCAGACAGTATATATATGTTGTAGATTGATATTAAATAGGCTAACTGGTCCAGTTTTATTTTGCTGTTTGTGATTTTTTCCTAATCGTTTTGCTGTTGAATTATTTTCACTTTTAAAACTTCATTGCCAGCAAATTTTTGATTGCAACATTACAGACTACATGTAATACGTCCTAGCTGACCAAAATCTTGATAAATACCACATCTTGCCATTGCAATGTGAAAGTCACAATTAATTTAGGATAACTTATGAAATTAACTAATAAGTAGACTTTGTGAGAATACATGAACAGGTACTTTCCAACAATTGACATTAGGTTAGTTAAGTTTTCACCTGGGCTGCTATATATTTTCCTTGATTTTTAAATGCTAATTTTAAGCATAAACTAGCTAATATGGAAATATTATACAGATTTATTCAAACAACCAAAAATTAAAATCACTTGCAACCTGTTCTGTCACAAAGAGATCCATCATACATTTGATGAGTAAATTCAACTTTATTTGAAAATTGCCGTAAAAATTTGTAAGGTATATCAACTATGCAATCGGCCTTATATCAGACATTAAGCAGATTCTATTGCTTCACTTCAGATTAATATTTTGTGGTTTTTTTTACCCCATTATCATTACTTTAGTAAATATGGGGGAAAAAAACCAACATTAGCATTAAATATGGGGATAAAAACCCCATCTGATTTTTTTCGGGAATGGTGGGTTTTTTTTCCCCATAAATAATTTCATGGGGTTTCTTGCCCCATGGGGTTTATTGCAAAACCCCATGGGGTTTGCATGGGGTTTTCTGTGGGGTATTTTTTCCAAACTAAAATCCCATGGGGTTGGAACTTTTAAGTTCAAATATCTAAAAAACTATCTAAAAATGTTTCAATTTTTTTTCCATAAATTTATTTAGAATAAAATACCCCACCATTTGGTACTAAACTTTGGTCGTTGTTGTGAATGGAAAGGGGTGCGCAACGCCGAAAAAATGTCCATTCCGAAGTTGTCCGTCCCACTGTTAATAGATAAAAATGCCAAAACAAAATCACGTATTATTGTTTTAGTTTTCTACCTGATAATTATTTGTTGTAAGATTAGTATTTAAAGTTGTGGGTCTTACCGAGACCTTTCATTCAGAATACAGAAAAAGGGGCTGGTCCCTATAATTAGGGAGTTAGAGGCTTCAACAGTTTTTTGTCAATAATTTGTATAGGAATAAACATTTTTAGTGCATTATTGAAGCAAAGTTGTAAAGAAATTAATTTAATTCCATCCGTAGTATTGAATTTGATGTTTGTGTAATATATAGTCAGTATTCGTAGAAACAACCTTTGCCAGTTCGGTCCATTTTTGTAGGGGTGTGCAGGTTTAAGAGGTTATGAAATGGCTTCTTGTCATGCACGAGCTGATACATGCAGCGCGTATAGATATTTTACATTTAAATTCCCAAATGTTTTTATTGATTTGTACATTTTCATTTTATAAAAATGAATCTCTTTGGCTTCATTTTAGTTGCTTGTTTCAAAACTCTGCCCATCTCCATATTGATATGCATTCCGAGACTCAGATAGAGCCGCGAGCCGTAGATAGGCTGTTACCTAGACGACAAGGCATGGGCTTGTAGAGCTGGACGTATACTTTTTTAACGCCCCACTCTTTTACTGTAACGAGGACATCTTGAATTATTTCACTACTGGGATATGTGTTAATAAAATGGTTCAAATGCATGGCAATTACATGTAAACTCAGTTTTTCTACAATACACGACAGTCATGTAAAGCATAATGTGCATTACTGACATGACAAATGTACACTGGCAATTTAAACGAACACGGGACTGATTCCGACAAAACCCTTTCTATTAATGCATCACAAAAATCTGATTTACTCTAAAAATGATATTATCATTGAGGAGATGATTTTAATAAGTGAACTTAATATTCGACTATATTTTATTGTTATTAGGAATATTAGTTGTGACTCGCGTTATTTTAACTATTTGCGAAACATCTTCAAACAAAAATATCAAACAACCTTCATACAAACTTTTAAGAGGTAATTGTATAAACTGTGATTTAAAAGTGTATTCGCTATCTTCCGTGGAAGAAATTGACATGGAAAAAGTTTTATTCAATGTTTATCAAATACGCTGTACAGCCTTAGCAAATAAAAAAAAAAGAAGATAGGTGGATAAGGCGTGTAAAATGCCCATACGCGATCGGACAGGCTACTGAAAAATTAAAGTATCAATAAATCTGATGGGTTTTTTAAAAATCATTTAAAACAATTATATATTTAGCGAATCATTGATTTTTAACCTAAAGGTATGTTCAATACTTGGAATATGTTGACACAAACAGGCGTATACGTATTAAAACCTGAAAATACTGTCGTTTTTTAGAACTTCAATGCATTTTCTTTTATAGAGTGGGTCTGTGCTCCATATTTTTCTCATAGTCTAATTAAGGTCTATTTAAAAACAAACCGATTTCAATCAATAAAAACGTGGAGAGACGACCCACTATACCAAAAAAATATCATTTTGTATCCCAACAATTGAACGTTTTGAAAAAAAAACACAAGTCCGATAGTTCGTGGCCTTAGTCACACATAATATTTAAAAAGTCACTTTGTTGTGTCTGAAATGGCTCAGTGGTTAGAGTACCTGGCATAAGCTAACCTTATATATCTAGGCTTTTTATGTTAAGGGTTCGATACCACCAAAATTTTCGACAATATTTTTTTTCTTATTTTTTGTTAAATATATTAAAACCTGACTATAGTTAGAAACTTTGCTTTTGCAAAGTTGTATTATAATATATTTGAATAGATTTAATGGGGGAAAAATAAATTCAAAATTGTATTTCACTACTAAACCGAATGGGCATTTGCGCCATCTTATTCCCCCATCTTCTTATCCTTTCAAGTGGCAGAAGACAATCTGGAACTCAATTTTAACTATCAGTTACCGACATAATCTCTTTGGAAATGTATTTCTCCTTTAGTAAGTAATAACTGATATATTCTGGAAACTGATCGAGTAATGCGAGAGTAATGCGTGATCTGCGCATGAGAACTGGTTGATAAAATATTTCTCAGCATACTTTTGGTCTTTGATGATGAGAAATCATGCTGGACTTCATATAGATAATTACTCATTTTCTTTATCTCTCTTTTCAATACAAAACAAACCAACAGACAGAATTGATCGATCCGATAAATATTATTAAAAATAAACCTTCAAAACATACTACACATTCATCCAACACCCGCAATATCGCTTTTTCGATCTTTGTTACTGAGAAGATTCATATTTTTTCTTTTATTATGATTAGAATTCCTCAACGGTATTTTGTAAATTTTCTTAATTAATGCTGAAACTACAATACATGCAGGTATACGTTTGAGCATTTGAGCATTTGAGAGAGAGAGAGAGCAAGAGAGAGAGAGAGAGAGCAAGAGAGAGAGAGAGAGAGAAAAAAAAAAGAGAGAGAGAAAGAGAGAGAGAGAGAGAGAGAGATTTCTCTGTCCTTTTAATATTGATATCATAGTATCGATAGCCCCGTGTGTGTACAAAATCGAATACATTATTAGTAGAATGTATTAAAAAGAAAAAAAAATACACCCTCTTCAAAAAAGAAAAAAAGCAAGCTTTTGAAACAAAGTCCAAACACCCATTTTACAATGTATCCCTTGCTGATCAAAAATTTGATTTAAAAATAAAAAAAGATAAATTTACGTGATTAATTTTATTGAGGGTCTGACAATCTTTAGCTGCAGGTCTCAGTTTAATTAAAAAAAATTGGATGGACGACCTTGGATCCACCGGAAAATAAAATTAATCCTCAGAACCCCCTGTGAAAATGATCAGGAACTCCGCAAATAAATGTATTTTTAAAGAGATTTATTGCGGCGTTTGATAAAAACTGCGCGTAAAATGTGATGTCTTTTGATCTTTATACGTGGAATACCAACTGTCTAAATATAATTGTCGTCCATGTGATTCTGTCTTTATTTAGAAAATTATGATGATTAAGGACATGTGAACATGAAATGAACCTAATTGAATAATTGAAAAAAAAAATGTTTAAACAGACTCTGATGGATTCGCCTTTGTCAAAGACAAAGACAATTTAAGCATATGTAAATAAGTTCTTTTCCATGGCAATTGTCTGCTTGAAAACAAGCCGTTCTATACTAAAAATGTAGAAATTGAGAGAAAAAGTAAACTTTATGATGTCATATTTTTAAACTGTGTGCGCTTAAACAAATAAAACAGAGAATCACAGTAAAATGACGATATGTATTTAAGGCCATTTTAGGCTCAAACTATATATAGTTCTTTTACAAATAAGTTCCAGACAGTTCCAAACACTTCTCAAGGATTTGATTAAAAAATAAATTAATTAAATGATAAAAATAGATAAACCCTAATGGCCAAGAGTCCTTGCCCTAGATATTTTAATCCAATATAAGACTCATGATATATGTATAAGCCTATTTGGGCCTTATGCTTTATTAGGAATATATTGAAACAACATATCAATTAACTTCAATGTATATGACTCGAAAGCAATTGTATCTCACAAAGAAATCATCGTGAAACAAACTCTTGTGTATATTGAAAGCATTTGGCCTTTTTTACCAAGGGTTTATTATAATACATCTTATATTGTATAATAACCAGAGGCGTGTTCAACAGAAATTTTGGCGAGCGCTCTCTCTCTCTCTCTCTCTCTCTCTCTCTCTCTCTCTCAACACACTTCAAGTATCAATTTTGTATTACTTCACCAGTATGACAAATGCAGCTGCAACGGAAGACCTAGTCGTTATTTGCAATTAGCTCGTTTCTAGTTTATTTATTTATTTATTACAACATTTTTATTGATCTATTACAATTTATCGTATACTTATAGAAAATATACCCTTCGCCCTGTGGGAAATAAACCGAAAATTCGCCTACCCGTGTGATATAAACCCTAGGGGTGTGATATAAGATTTATTTAAATTTTTTTAATAAATTTTCTCGTTATGTCACAAATGAGAAAATGTTATTACTATGCCCTGAAAATTGCTGAATCACACCGGGAATAGAAATTTTGCCCTCACGGAAAAAGTTATATTTCACAGGAAATGGTTATATTGCCCTCCAGAATCTGTTATATGTATATCACCCTCACGTGCAATCATTCTGCATATTAATTACGTCGGGTTCGAAATTAGCTAAGCAAACGTAAAAAGTTCCTCGAAAATGAAAATGTCATGATAGTGTCTGCTATTCAGAGAAGCTTACTTTAATTGTTTAATTTGAATAAATATATTCTTTTTGAAAGCATCGATCGACGTTTTACAAGGAAATTGATTTATAAGGTATGAAGATGAATTAAATACATATGTTAATGAGGTTAATATATTCTTAAAAAGTTATCTTTAAAGTTATATAACATATATTACATGTCTTCTCGGGCGACAATACTAGAATATTTGTTCCTCGGTGACATGAAAGCCCTGGAGTGTTATGTCGCCCTCTGCCTTCGGCACGAGGTTACATAACAATCCAGGGCTTTCCTGTCAGCTAGGGGCAATTATTTAAGGAATTAATTTAATTTTGACGCATGTTTTACGATATAACATAACTTGGGGCAGTTAACGCTTTATAAACCGCGAAGCAGGGCAGTTTACGCGAAGCAGTTTATAAATCAAAGTACTGAAGAAGTAACGGGAGTTGATTTTGTCGATGTTTATTTATTTTAAATCAATGATATGTTATTTTTCATGACAAGTATATATATAGTTTCTAATTTGAATTACGCACATTTTTATAATATGAATTTTTTGACTTTTTCGACAAGAATGTTGAGAAACCCCCATATGAATCATGTTAAATAATATTTAAAGATAAAATCAATTCAATCAAACTACATTCTTGTATGTATGAGTAATAGCGAGCAAAGCGAGGCGGCGCGAAGCACTGCTCGTGTAGCGAGCTCCATAGACAACGTGTACGAACGGAAGAAATTCGAGTTGAAATCTGCACATCATTCAAAGAAAATTTTGTGGACCCGCGTGAAAAAGTTCTACATATCCCAATAATCCTTTGCGGTGAATAGCAACATGGTGAAACAGGAAGCGTTTCTACGGAAAATTCTTTCCTTTAAATCGCATCAATCATTTTCATTTAACAATAAAAAATCCTTTTAAAATCATTGAAGTAAACAACACATATGCTTATCCCCGAATACCCAAACTCCGTCACCATAAGCAGAAAACCTTCCGCGTTTCTCTGTAAATTATTTTTTGTGGTTTTTATCATTTGCAATCACTAAATATAATCTGTAACAATATAATTTATAAAATTATTAACAAAAATATTTTTATTTTTATTCAAATAGCTCTCTGAATACGACGTTTATCACGCGTGCTTATTATATTTTATGAACCTAACTCCGTCACCCACATGCTCTATGATATGGCAGGGAATGAAGACACATTGACAATTTTGTTAAAACTCCATTTGTATCTAGGCCAAGTTATAATAAGTAAAAATGGTGCATACAATTTAAATTGTATTTAATTTCATCGAAATGAAATGATCGCCAGAATAAAAAATGGGTCCATGTAACAACAATCACAATGGCCTTTTCAGAATGTATGGATGCCGTTTGATTTATGTCCTTACATATTTCAAATATTTTATATCATTAATTAATATATTACTTATTATATTATTTATTTATTACATTTTTAGAAATGTAGCATATTCTAAATAGCGATATACCGGAGATATCTATATACCCTGTATAAGGCAAAAGTATCGGCATGAGCCATTTGACGTTATCATCAAGAGTAGTGCATAAAGGCCATTGCGGACTGAAAAAATTTATTGATTACCTTAATAAAAAATGTATTGCATGTGAAATGTTTTATCTTGACCTCTCTAAAAATGGCTGACCACCGTAAATGGTCGAATGGGCCCGCATGTCAGAAATATCGATTTTTAAGTGCACCCGTGAAAAAGTTTTAGCTGATTTCACACAATTAATGGTGCATAAAATGAACAAGGTTTAATTCTGTTACTGATTTTTTGACACATTCTTAAATTTAACCGTTGCAAATTGTTGACATTTGATTAAAGATTTTTGACATGTAAAAAATGACGTCATAATCGTACTTGATTTCAAACGGCAAGGAGTTTCCCGAAAGTGACGGAGTTAGGGTAGTGACGGAGTTAGGGGGCTATGCGATACATGTACGTAAAAAAAAACCTGTACCTTTCTGAACTTTTGCTGACATATGACGTCATTTCCTTCCCCGAATTGTCCGACAATTTACGAAAACTGTCGATCGCAAAAGAAAGTTAAGTATGACGTCACAGTGATCTCGCGTTTTAATTTCCCGCGATACATTTAGAGGTGGATCAAGCGTAACGTGTAGGAAGTACTCAGTATCAGTGCTAACGGTGACTCTCTGGCTGATTAGTTTTGTTTTGATAATTTTTTTGCTTAATAAATACACATGCAAGTTCCATGCTAAATTTACTGTAATATTGATCCAATCATATATGCATACGTTGCGTAGGTGACAAAAATTATTAAAAATGAAAAGTCCAATCATTATTAGATCTACGTGAAGCCACGTCATTTTGTAATGAATAAATAAAAGGAAAATATTTGAACTGTTAAAATATCTACATGTATTTGTTATAGTTGTATATATATGTGGTCAAACCTTTCAAAAATATTGGATATCATACACTAGAAAAGAGTGAGGGCATATGTCTACAACGGCTTATAGAGCGTACAAAAAAAATTGGTGTCACAGAGGAAAAAAATTAAAACACAGGTAACAGCAAGGAACAGAATGAGAAATAACACATACACGCAATTTATTGTTTACTGATTTTAATGATCATTATTAAAAGGTAAAGTAATTATAAAAAATAATTGTATTTAATTACATAAAAAAAATTCAAACGGCTTTGTGTTTATCAAAATATTTTAATAAGTCTGTTTAACATTTTATTAATGCTCAGTGGTAGTTTGTTAAGTGTAAAAGCCAAGGAAGGGACCATTGGCATTAAAGTTTGATAACTTCGGGTTCCTTGCGTTGGTAAAAGTTTTCGAGACAAAGCAAAAGTTGTTTGGTTAGGGCAAGTCCACGGGTTGCATTTAACAATGATGACAGATGTGTGGTTCCTTCTGCGCTCGCCCCAACGGTCACACCGTAAAACATAATAGAAATATTTCTCGAAAATTGTATGGATCCAAGCAATATTTAACTCTAGTCTCGTTCAACCAAACGCTCGGCTGACACCGTAAATCTCCGACAAGGATATACAGAGACAGCCGAGCGTTGAGTTGAAAGAGACTATATTGAACTCTAGCGTAGGAATACATACGACTACAAAAAATATTTAAATTGTTTGTACCATTTAAAATCTGACTATTTTCAAGGTGTTTATAAATAAGTTTCCTTGAAAAACAATGCTTTATCATACATTACATCGAATTCATTAATTAATTTCAAGAACTAAGTCTTGTCAGTAGCGATGAATTGTGCTAAGGTCCAAACGTACACTGTTTCACTTTCGGTTTGTCTTAGTAACTGCATAGGAGAGTTGATTAAAATCAACTCCCAAAAAGCGTAAACTATCCAAAGTTATATTATATTGTATAACATACGTCAAAATAAAATTTATTCCTTATAATTTAATACTTAAAACAAAACTAAATCTCTGTACCATTTTCATGCTTTTGTTTTAACCGTAAATGACATTATAAACTACCCATGCATTAGACAACATCCTTAGTAACAGGTGACCCAGATTAGAACGAAGCGAGGGGTGGCGGCATATTTGAATTTGGTGTTTGGACGCTGGTTTGCGTCTTCACAGTTTACTTCTCAAAGTTAAAGGTACAGTTGTCAAATGTTCAATTAGACATCAAGTGTGAAAGTGTGAAGATTGCAGGAGCAGGCCTCTTGGGGCCGTTGATGAAGCACGCATCAAGTTCATATTCGGAGATCGACTCGGAGGGAGCGGTGTGTGAAAATGATTTAAATGAATTGTTTGTATTTTGCCGTTTTACAGTAAGTACACGTACACTAAGAGTTTCGCTCATTTGTTTTCTCTGAGCCATAGAGATTGTAACTGTTAACAGAGGATTTATATTTACAGTTTATTATTTATATATCGACATCGATTAACAGTACAGTCTCTAGTAATCTTAGGGGGGGGGGGGGGGCTAGCTCAATCAGATGGAAATCTGCTCGCCAAATGTTTTTACGAAAAGAGACATCAGAATATTAAAATCACACCAAAATACCCGAATAAACCTAGATAGCTTTAAAGTAAAGCACTCTGAAAAGAGAGATTTGGGTGCAATTTCCATTCTGGGTTAAAATTTGGTGTTTTGGTAAATAAGGCGCTTATTATTACTATGGTATAAAATTTATTGGTATTTGTTTATTAATCCATTTCATACCTTGAAAAAGATTCACCCCCCCCCCCCCCCCCTCAAGTTTTGTGCTCCTTTTCGTAGAAATTCAATTTGTATTTGTCTTGAAGTTGTTTCAGTTCCATTTGTGAGATATTTTAAAATCATTTTTAGTTTTTAGACACGTACCCCGTCTATTGGTTTACTGTCAGCCGAAGTCTCAAACCGGAAGGCACGCGTAGACCACATGAATTTAGTCTACGCGTAAGAAAATAGTGCAGAAAGTTTTCATGCATTTCAGTAAATGTGTATTATAAAAACACGCATTAAATCTTCTAAGTTCTATGTGTATAAACAAAATTCTATTTAGAAAATAAATAAATAGTGTTATTGATCAAAATATTCTTGCTCGGGTTCGAATGGGGAATGAGTTACGTAACTGAATGCACAGGCCGTTGACGATTCAGTTGGTGTACGAGCTCATTAATCAATAGAAGAGGTTAATGGTGGAATCGAAATTAAAGTTCCCAAACGCAATGTGCCATTTTTGAAAAGTTGTGAATTTTATTTTGACAATCTTTCACCTTAATACTACCAAACTTCATGCGCAAGCCGAAGTTAGAATCGGGACGGGTTATACACAGATGTTTTACAAATTAAATACTAGGTGTTTCATTGGCTTCCAGTCTACTTGCGGTATGACTGCTGTTCGTCTCTAAAGGAACTTTGTACAAAGAAAATAAAAACAATTTGCCTTTTCGTTTGTTGGCTCTTTAGTTGATTAAACTTAATTTGAATTTTAAACAATGCATTGTACGCAAAATCTATAATAGATTATACATTTTGGAAGACTTATACATCATATAATATATACAATCTTATCGATTGAAGAACCAAGTTACATGTAAATATTAATGTTCATGTTTTCCGGCTTAGTTGGAATCAGGCTTGGGGTGAATTACATTGTAAAATAATGCATAACATTACCATTACTTCACGAATAAGGGCATTAAATAACCATTACCATTACTTAATTTTCTTGAAGTAAAGCATTACATTACCATTACATGAGCAAATTAATGCATTACCATTACTTTGTGAAAAGTCAATAAGTCTTAAAACAGTAATTTAAAAACTAAATAAAGAGTTTTTGTAAATATTTCATAAATAAAACAGGCTTAAAATATTTACAGGTTCATGTTCATGTTCACTATCAGGTTCAAATTTAATGACTTGTACAAGATTGCTGCACTTGTAGTTCTAAAAGTAATTAAGGTTGGTCCCGTAACATTTACACGCTAATGGCGGAGTTGACAATCTCTGTTATTTATGTCTCTGATTTTCGGAGTATGATTTTTAATGAAAGGAACGGTTGTATCGTAATTCGTGTGGGTGATGCACGAGTTTACACAAAATGTAGTAAGTGGCGAACGGATTTATTTTTACCTATTAATTTTGCATGAATCGCAAATGAAGAAAATCGTGTCAAATCTTTTTATACTCATTGTCAAAGTTCTTTGAATCTTATTGGAAAAAAAATATTTCTAACGTCAGGTGCCTGTGTTTGTTATCGGTATACAAATGTTCACTTTGTTTGTTAATTCAGCAGTTTTAGAGTTTTCATAAAACTTTTATTACGGATACAGTCCGACTTGTGGATTTTCCCTTGGATCACAAAATTGAATAAATCTAATGATTAAATTATCTACTTTGATATAGTTGTTTGATTTTCCTGGTTAGTAGTAATTTTTAAAGTTTTTCCTTGGGGTCTTATTTTACATAATATACCGTTGTGTCAATTGTCTACAATTATAAAGGCCGGGACTGAGTAAAACTTAGACAAACTATCACAATTGCAAAAAGCCGAATTAACATAGATTGTAACAACTAGTTCAAACTCATACATTTTTGAAGCATATTCGAGGAAATCCAGGACAATTACAAATACAACCTTTCAAGACCCCGTCTTTCAGTACTCTCAGTACTTTGATTTCAATTTGGAAAGATTGGAGCATTTTTTTAAATCTATGGTTTGCAAATAAAAAGAGATAAACATGGTCATATTCTATTTATTTACTATATATATATACATGCATGCAAGTGTACATGTAAGGTTTATATGTTAAAAAAAAAGTAGTTCCGGGTAGATGTTGTCAAGTGGGTGTGTCCCCATACCAAGGTATATTATACAATATAATACATGTCCCTCCATCTGCATCACCCAATCAAATGAGGCGTTAAAATATATTACGGTGCGATCGTTGGGGCGAGCACAGCAGGTGATCAAAAATGAATTATGATAAATCAATAAAAATAAAAGTAGTGACGCAAAGTAAATGAATTTGAATGCAAAAAAAAATTTCCAGTAAATTTTCATTATTCATAATTCATAAGATTTTTTATTTATTTATATACTAGTCGCACGCCAGTATAGAATTTATCTCAGATAAAATGTTGTTGAATAATTAAGATTTTAACATAATGTACATTGCAGTTTATTTCCTCTTTTCTTGCAGCAGACATTTTCCTTAAACTTACATATAAAAATTGACTTATCACAGAGTCCCCGGCCTTCCCCCGTTTAAAAAAAAATGTTTTGATCATCTTAAGAAAATGGATCCTCCGGGAGCATGTAATAAATAGTAGTGAAAATAAAGACACTTTTGAGCAGCTAAAGAGCTAAAGGCATACTACGCACTCCCCATTCCTCAACCCGATCAGAGTTTTCCTGATTTTGACAATTTTTTTTTTCTTTTTGCTTGTGAAGATGTTTTGAATGATGTTGCCACGCCCCCTTTTAAAAAACGTTCCTGGAAATTACCTTAAATGTAGTGAAGAAAATAATGTGAGAATTCATCCAAATGAGAGCAAGTTACAGCTGTTTCCTATCTCTGAAGAAATGTCCTAATTCGTTAGCTCTGCAAGATTTTGAGAAGATTTTGGTATTTATATTTCAGCAGATTTACAATAACTACTTAGAGTAGTTTCCCCTTATTGTGACGTCAACGTTCACGTCGGTCAAGTGTCGTCTGTCTCTGAAAACACACTGGAATAAAACTACGCGAAAAATACTGTTTTGTTTACTTAAGGTGCATCAATACACCTTGAAATAGTTTCTCAAATCAGCAGAAAATTACTTGATTATGATAGATAGCATTATGGATAAGAAGTATTTGTGTCAAATAGGCGAAAAATTGTGTAATTTTTGATAAAAAATGACATTTTCAAAAATTTCATTCAGAAAACATGAACAAAAGCCCCTGGCGGATTCGAACTCATGACCTGCGGTTCACAAGCCTGATACTTTAACCACTGAGCTATTACGATATACAACTGAATTATTTGATACAAACAGTTTAACAAAACATTGTAATCGCCATCTTGTGACGTAGTGTCTTAAAAAGTGTAAGTCTTTGTGTAGTGAAGTACCTTAAAAGGCATGATGTTCTGGAAATTACACAATTTATCTGTTTCTCGAAAGTTTTACTTTGATTCTCGCGAGATGGTATCCAGTCTAGTGAGATCAACCGACATTGAGGAATTGCATTGTGGGTCGAAAACGACTAAAACAAGGCATTACTGGTCCGATTTACTGACGCCAAAAAAATCTGTTGAATGAATGTGCAAATAGTCCAAATTTTCTATTCACACACGCCTTGCCAGTAGAGCTCGCTTCGCTGTTCAACTTCTATATCCCGATATGACGTCAAATAGTAACGTCGACGTCAACATGGTATACAAACAGCTGGCGCAAAAAAATCAGGGAAGTTAATTAGAGATGGAATAAAAAGACATGGGTGATTTGTTAACAATAATCGTTCATCACATGATGTTTTTATTGTTTCTTTAATATTTTCTATAAGTAAATGATATAAAAATCATAACATGGCAATTTTTATATCGCATCCTATATTAGCCCGAGGTCACTGTATATCAGCCCGAGAGCCTGACGGCTCTTGGGCTGATATACAGTGACCTTGGGCTTATATAGGATGCGATATAAAGATTGCAATGTAATAATCTATATGTATCGTATATTTATAGAAAATATACCCTTTTTCGCCCTGTGTGATATAAACAAACAAATCGCTTACCCGTGTGATATAAACCCCAGGGGTGTGATAAAAGATTCATATCACACCCTCTCCGGCAATCTACGGATGTTATTTCACACCCTTTTCCGTTAATCATCAACTAGTATGACACAGATTTCGGTATATGTACCGTTCAACTTCTATATCCTGATATGACGTCAAATAGTTACGTCGACGTCAACATGGTATACAAACAGCTGGCGCAAAGTATTCAGGGAAGTTTATTAGAAATGGAATATATAGACACGGAGCGATTTGTTAACAATAATCATTCATCACATGCTGATTTTTATTGTTTCTTTAATATTTTCTGTAGGTGTATGATATAGAAACCATAACATGTCAGTTTTTATATCGCATTCTATATTAGCCCGAAGTCTCAATATATCAGCCCGACAGCCGTCATTCAAAACTGAACACCTAGTCGTTGTTTGCAACGAGCTCGTATCGAGATTATTTCCGTAACTTAATACAATATCTCATGCAAAACTGTTTTATTGGAGCCAAATAAAAATCTTTTATACATATGTTACGATAACCTGATTTTGTGGAAAGGCACCGATTATTTGTTACCTTAGTTTTCTACACATGTTGTATTTGTGGCCTAAAAATGATTTGATATGAAATTAAATAAATTTCAAGATTTTTAAAAATTTGGTATTGATTTGAACGTGAAGTTTTTAATATTTAAATGAATACAATTTCTTTCGTGTAATGATGAAATAATCTAAATATTTCACGACAATAATCAAAATTATTATGAATAACCTACCATCCTGTAAAATGTCTTCTGCGGCGCTTTTCTTAAAGGAACATTTCTGTTGATAATCTCTAAATCTTGCAACTGTCTCTAAACACAGATCCCTAGAAGGAGAAACGCTGTCATAAACTGCATGTCATTCGACTTAAAAATGTAGAAGTAGACATTTCTATAAACTTTTTTGAATTTCCGTAAGAAACAAATTCATTGTTAAACAATGTCTCTACTAATAATATTAAATGGCGACCGGGTCGTACATAGAAAATACCGATGTATATCAAAATGATTATGGGTCAAAGGCAATTTCATAATTTTAAACATTATATATATATATATATATATATATATATATATATATATATATATATATATATATATATATATACAAAACACATTTCTTGCCAAATAACAGTGTCTTCTTACCTATTAATAGAATTCAAACTGCTCATTGACTCGTGTATTAACAGAGTTAAACCTACTAAATAAAACAAATAAAGAAATGTAAACGTTTAGACTATAATTTTCCTGAAAAGATTTAGGCTATTATTTGTCAAAAGTAAATAAAATTCAAAGTGATTGTACAAATCAATATCATCTGACGAGCTAATCCAAACTAAAACAAATGAGGGTTGTAATCGGCCTTCAAAGAAAGAAAAGCGAACAGAATTTTTTTTTTACGATAGGGGAACATGTATTTTTTTAAGGGCAGCTACGATTAAAACCAACAATAACTCTTCATAAACTAACGAAATGTAAAACTATTGAACTCGTCCATAAAATAAATATACGATATTAATATTGTGTCCCCATCTATTTTTGTACAAATTTAATCAATATTAAAACTATTGATTGATAAGACAATGATACGTGCTTTATATATCTTTATAATTTTATTGAAAGAATATGATAAGCAGTTGGTGTTTTTTGTTTTGTTGATTGTTTAAAGTAGGAAGCGAGCAAGAGTTAAATGTCTTTTTTTTCTACATTTATAGTCTCATTCTTGTTGAGAATGCTCATCCTAAATAATTGGATATTTCTTGATATTTTTAGAGGAGAAATTTTATTACGGTAATAACCTCTATGTTGTGATCTAGATTCATTGATTTACAAATATTGACCGGGATTAAACTCAGCATTGATTATACTAGAAGCTAAGGAAGAAATATTGCCCGAAGCAGAGAGCAATACAAACGTCTCAAGGAGGCTAATTTCTTCTTTAGAAAATTTATTAATCTCCTTCGCTATTATGCAATCTATGTATAGTGCAAGGGATGAAACTTTCCGTCTGGAATATATGTGCAATCAAGGAGAATAATAAACTCATTTTGATATTTAACAAAGCATATTTTGTCTTTGTATTGCTAAAAAATACTTTACTGTCTCATCGTTCGCATATCGACATGACACATAAGGCAACTTTGTTTACATCTTAAGTGTTATGCAAGAAAAAAAAGATCCCCATAACAAAAATAGTAAAACACTTAAGATGACCTGAAAATAACATGTCGACTTAGACTTTGAAAACCCCTTTGGCTACTTTATTGATTGTAAATTTTGTCCTATTATTTAATAAAACCAAAAAAAGGGAAATCGCCATATTTTATACATTTAATACGCACCAGATGTCCAATTTATGAAAACAATATTAACTAGTGGTTTTAGTGTCTGCTTCCCGTATGGATACTTCAGTAATGGATCAATTGCTTTTTACGTCATATAAACAATTAGATGACCCCTAATGAAACACATTATACAGTGTGTCATGTATAAGGTATTTAATGATGCCAATACAGTGTTGCTTTCTGCTCACCGTTATAATATAATTTTACTTCCATTCACTTTTAGTATAAGTATTGATAAAATACATGCACCAAATAGAAACACAGACATCCGATCTGATATAACAATAAAAGTAAGTCAATGTCTTTATATGTTTATTGATTTAATACATTTTGTGTACATTAACACATTTCCGTACTGATATTCTGGAACGAAACAGGTGACCTCGGCGATGTTTTAATATCAGCAAGTAGCTTTTATCAAATTGATGAAAGAGATGGATTTTCAAACTATGCTATACTAAATTGATTGTTTTACTTTGTTATACTTAAGACGTAAATCAACCAAACCAATTTATTTTGCCAGTTGATTTTTATTTTAGCTTACATTGTATACCTATTTATCAGCTATGAAGACAGTCCCCCAAAGAGAACATTAACATATTTTCTAAGCAAAGCAGATAAATTATGTCAGCAATTATTTATCCATGCTTTACAATGTTTATAGACGAAGGAAAGTTTTATCATTATGAGCAATTTAAAAATTTAATACATTAATTATAAAGTTGACGTTATGCAGATAGATAGAAACAAGTAGTAAGTAATGATTAAGATAAATACTTACATATGATAGTGTATTTATACACGACCGCCATGATTTGAAAAATTACTCTACAAATTCATTTACTTCCTCGTTTTAAATTCAATCAAGATAAAACAAATTGTGATAATAGACGTTTCAGACAGTTTTTAAAGTCTCATAGCATTGGTTTAATGTCTTTATTGTTCATAATAATAATATATTCCTTTAACGTTTTTATTCCTAAGCACAACATTACCTTGAAGTAGTGCTAGTATTAAAGTTGTAAGGATATCAACTTAATTTTCCATGTTATGTTAATTTTGTAGCTAAAAAGTTTATAGACCTGGATTTCTTTACTAATGTCTTAAATTCACTTGAAAAAATCTTACATTTAACTTTATAACAAAAGAATCCGGTACCCTCTTCAAGCCCTTAAAACATACAAACTTACAACGTTTTTAATAAAATGTCGAAGCGGCAATAGACTACCATGCCATTGACAAGTCAATATTCGCCAACAGAGATTTCATGAAGGTCAAGGGCAATTAATGTATTAATAAGTTTGCATATCTCTTTTGTTTAGGATTGTATATGAAAAGCATTTTATGAAAGTGGTAGAACTGGTACAACTTCTTAAACGATGCGCATTTTCTATCTTAATTTCATGCAAAATATACTAGGGTTATAATGATCTTTCACCTGCGCCAAGGTATTTTTACATGCATTGAAATATGTCCATAAGTTAAAATTACCATAGCTGTCTGCGTCTCTGCACACAGAGATACTACTAGATACTCCATAAATGGTTAATGGACATCCGGGATTACAACGCGTACACTTTAACAGGGAAAAAAATTGGTTTCATATAATAGAACTCAAAAGATCATATCGAAGCCAGTACGTAAATTTAGAGGTGGAACAAACATCCGTAATGCAAGTCCTAGCAATTGAAGTATAGACTGCGATACCTGCCTCAGATGATGTTTTATTTTTGGTTTTGATAGAGAGATTATGTATATGCTTGCAAGAGCCTTAGTTTACTGTCATATCGATCCAATCTTAAGCTCATTTCTGCATGCATGTACAATAAGTATACGTAGGAAAGATTAAAAAGTAGTTCATTTTGAACTAAATAAAAAAAAACAAAGAAATTAGAAAATGAGAAATTATACATCCACAAACAGGGAACAGGGGCACAGATACAACGTATATAATAAGAATGCAAAAATAAACTAATAAAAAATATGAACCAGGAAAATAAAAATTTAGATAAAAACAAGATACAAAAATATAATACTGTATTCATTGTTAACAATCTTTCGCCAGATTAAACATGAATTACGTTTGACAGTCTGATCAATTCTCTCCAAAAGTAAAGAACGGTTTTAGATGAAATCATGTCTATGTATTTTTTAAACATAGAAATCGTATAATTCTCTCTCTCTCTCTCTCTCTCTTCTCTCTCTATCTCTCTCTCTCTTTCTCTCTCACGAAATGATTGCTGTTAGTGTTGAGAACTAAATAACAATTAGTT
The DNA here is from genome assembly GCF_902806645.1 of Magallana gigas. Lineage (NCBI taxonomy): Eukaryota > Metazoa > Mollusca > Bivalvia > Ostreida > Ostreidae > Magallana > Magallana gigas. The sequence goes on along the minus strand of NC_047566.1, from coordinate 29,233,978 downwards.
GATATTGATGCAAGATACATTTAATTAAGTGTGACTCTTGCTGCGATCGCCAAATCAGTAGCACCGTAAAACATATTATATAAAAAATTTAGGCATAAAAGACAATTAATATAAGTACATTTTAATATAAAGACAGGCCAATACGAAAAAGTGTTTGAACTAGAGCCGAGCTCGTTGCAAAGCAACGAGTAGGTCTTCCGTCGCAACTTCGTGTCGCGAAAGGATATTCCATCAGTCTGATTAAAACACCTCCTTCTCCTCACACTTGTCAAAGCCTGACAAACCCTGTATTGATAAAAGGTCATCTTTACACGACCATTTCTTCTTACCAATTAGAGCTTTAGAAAATTGATTGGAACTCTTCAAATGGAGACCAAAAATTAAGTCATGCCTGTTTTTTATGTAACCTCTATATTGAGTATTGCACCACTCATTAAAAAGATAAAGGCATATCTTTGCTAAGTATGTGTTTAGGTCTTATAGTGGACAACCGTTAAGAAAAACAAAAACGAGAAAATATAAACGTTCCTTTTCTTATCTAGTGAGATACATAAACTGGATTAAAAAAATAGCTTCCATGAAATAGATTTGAGTCATTTTACTGCAAGCATTTCAAATCAACCTAAATTCTTAGTTGTGTGCGTCATTACATAACCCATCTCGCCCGTGGCCGAGAAAATCGATCGTCATTGTCGCGGCTGGACTACCTAGCGGTCAGCACAAGAATCGCGTCTGTTATATGTGATTTTATTTAGCTGCAAACACAAGAATCGCACACATTAAAGCTTACTCTTCTTAATTTGAATGAAACGATAGAGTGTCAATTAAGAAATCGTTCTGTTTAATCATAAAAGCAATACCATTCTCGAACTGAAGCAGTATCAGACAGATAGATCAACTGTGGGATTTAAGAGAAAAAAACATATTAATTAGAGTTTAGTCATCATACTGCAAACATTTTAAATCTTCTTGGGTTCTGAGCTCTCTATGTGTGTTTTACCTTCCCTCATCCGCGGCCGAGGAAATCGGTCGCGGCTGCGCTACCTAGAGGTCAGCGGTTATCTAATAACAAGATATATATACAAGAACTGTTTCAATTTTATGTTCTTAAAGTTTGTTCACCTTCAATTTATTTAATTAAACATTAGAATGTGAATTGAGAAGCCCTTCTAAAAATTGATAAAAGCAATATTAGTCCAAATCAAATGTTCTAAAAACTATACTAATAATGTTATAGATAAACAACGAAAAACCACAAAGATTAAACCTTAAAATGATGATCACCCCTAGCACATAGCCAAGGAGATCCCGCGCGAGTGGACAAGTGATCCGCGGTAGCTTCGTGTTCTTCTACATGTACTTTATCACACGTGCATGTTTATTGATATTTTGTACGATTCCAACTATTTGTTTATTCGAGATTTTGACCGGTACATGTATGATTGACTTGTGTTTCAATTTAGGATTCTTTTATTTTCCCACGAATATTTCCGCTAAATACTGCTGAGAGGTTTTATAGATATGGTAGAAAGTAGTTGACGTCTTCATAAGGTTGCACATAAAATGAGAGAGAGAGAGAGAGAGAGAGAGAGCGCGCTCAAAATTGGAAGCATTATTTAGCCGAATTTAGAAAATGAAACAGTCTCCAAGCGTTCAAGGCAGGATAAAAAAAAATCAAATACCAAATTAACACATGCGGTAGAGGCAATTGCAACTTCTCTGGCCTTTCCGGCAAGCTCGAAAAAACACCTCGAATGTATTAACATCACCGGATGTTAAAATTTTATTCAAAAAGAAGAAAGGCCCGAGAAGTTGCGATTGGCGGTAGAGGTTGACACGATAAAAGAATTGTCCAGAATTGAGGGATTCAGTGATTATTTTTAGAATGTTCACATGAGTTTTTAAACAAGATTTGTTTAGATTTTATCGGTTTCATGATCACAGTGCGAGGGCTTTATTTTTTTCAAAATGTGGCGAAAACCCTTTTTTGGCGACTACTTAACATGTGTACATTTTTTTCCTCACTGTATGTCACTTTCCCACCCGTGTGTTTATTCGGTCAGTCTATGCTTAGTCAATCCGCTCCACGTGCGACCGAAAATCTTGTGTCGCGTCAGCGCACATAGCTCATAATATTGCCCCCGGGCTGCAGATCAGCAATTGTTATATAATTGAGTAAAATTTGGAAGGATGCTTTTACTGCAGCGACCAATTGTTAAACAATAAGTGTCTTAATATTCGATGTCAATCAACCTCACATTAAAGGTGCGATATCGTAATCTGAGAATGTGGCTAAAAAATTAACCTGTTGAACACGCTTAACTTCTATAGTTATGAACAGAATAAAATATATATTATCAGAGACATAAATAATTTAGTAAGTTATTTATGTCTCTGGTTTTATAAGTTAACAGTTTTAAGTCAAAGATTAAATAAAATTTGTTCTCAGCATTAGAAGTAATGATCTACGACTACATTAAACAATAAAGTCGGTCGATCGTCATTAAATCATCAGAGTACTGCAAGTGTCGACAGTTTCTTATTTCTTTGAAATGATTGTAGTAGTTCAATTGACTTGCAGACTATAATATAGCGACTTTTCTGCCTCCCAAAAAATGTATGCATTTAATTGCGATATATATTTGTTCTTGGGGATTTTACTTATAATTGTTATGTTATGAAGTTGTGTAGTATGAGGCTGTAATGCAGATTAAATGACCTAAAACTCAGCTTAATATTTTATTTTTAATTTGGCTTGTCAAAATGGGAGATTGTTAACTTGTAGCTTGTTAACTATGAAAAAGTCTAGAACAGAAGAAATAGAGTCTTTATAGCTTTCGCTACATCTTCTTATTTATGTGTACGCGTACATAAAGCTATTTTAGATTTTTCTTTAAGGTAACTCTGTACCTATAAAATCATGGGTTCAAAGTTAAAATCTTAACTTTTTTTTAACTTATTGGACTTGAATTTCATAAAAAAATAAATAAAATATATATGTATCCATACTATTTAAGATGTAAGGTAATAAAAACCAAAGGCTGAAATTATCATCTGAAAATCACACTTTTTTTTTGTTTAAAAATTAAATATAAGTGGATGGATACTTGTTTGTCTATTTAAATTTTATTGCTTACTTTGCCAGAAAACTAAAATTAATTTAAAAAAAAGAAAAAATGGTTTACATTAGAAAAATTATAGCATTTAGATATATCACTTAGAGAAAAGTAGAAAAGAGTTATTTCCCTTTGTCATTATTGAATTATGTCGAATATAAGGATGAAAAACGCTTATTAAATATCTCCAAGTAAACAATGATTTGAGTTTTTGATGTGCACCTATGATAACATAGAAATTACAAATCTACTTGCAAGAATTTTAATGAATTCATGGTTTATGTAAAATGTATGACGTCACAGGAGGGTGGATTTACTTTAATGTATAAAAAAGTGTTGTTTTTCCTTAACTTAAATTTAAATCTACAGAAATTCAATATCTACATGTAACATCTCAAAAGCTTTGATACCTTACCGCTTGGAAATCAATTAGCGATGCAAATTGACAAAAGCCAATGTAAAGACATTTTTGGAACCCAAGGGTTTCTTATCCTTTCCGACGATGATGAAAAGAACTCAAATGTGCATACAAATCATACATTTACATGTATATTTATATGTGATATGATAGAAATAATTGAAAAATATAGGGGTTTTTTTGTGCCGCACAAAACGGGCGAAAAGGATTTTTATACCCCACGAAAATAAATTGGGGGGGGGGGGGGGGTAATAAAAATCACCTTAATAAAAATGTCCGTCCGTACGTCGTGTCTGGTCTATATCTTTCTGATAGAGAAACATTGGAAGTGTTCTTTCTTCATAAAAATATTACTCAATACCTGACGAAGCGTCATTACCTAAACCCAAGGTCATTTGGACAAAGTAAAGGTCACTGGCAGGAAAAGTGCAAAATTTGTTTCCGGTCCACGTTGGAATTTCTTCACACAAAGATTGCTTATGACCTGAGGGTGTGTAATGATATGTCCCTAAGTCATTTAAGGAGAAACATTGGGAGTTTCTATTTCATGTAAAGATTCCTGATGACCGATGATGTGTCATATTAAACATGTGTCATATCTTGTATTAATGGAAATGAGTAAAAGCTAAAGTTTGACATAAAGATTACTTGTGACCTGTAAATATACCCTGTCTTGTCTGACTCACTAAAGAAAAAGAACCATCCATTATTCTCTAATAGAGAAATACGTGAGTAATGACTTCTTTCTTAGCGGGGATATCATTTGTTAGCTTGCTTACAGTACCTTCTAGATGGTCCAGTGGGAGCAATGCCCCCCTTTCTCTCAACCAAAATTTCCCTTAAGTTAACGTTTAGAAAATTGATTTTTGGGTCATTCCCCCACTGCCACACACACTCTTTTATTATGATTAAATTAATTATATACATGTAAATAAATGATGTACTTTTTAAAGTTATCCTAAGCTTGAAGGAAGTTAAACGAAGAACTTGCCTGGTGTGAAAATAATACTTTGAAATTGAGTCTCATTTTCGATTTCTTGAACTTACTTTTATCAAATTGATAATCCTGTCTCATTAAAACCATTTCCCTTCTCCTTACACTAGCCAGGGTCTGACAGACCTGTATCAATAACAGATTATCTCCACTTGACCTCCACATTTGCATACCATCTACAGTCTCCATTTGAAGAGTTCCAATCAATTTTCTAAAGCTCTAATTGGTAAGAAGAAATGGTCATGTAAAGATGACCTTTTATCAACACAGGGTCTGTCAGGCTCTGACAAGTGTGAGGAGAAGGAGGTGTTTTAATCAGACTGATGGACAATCCTTTCGCGACACGAAGTTGCGACGGAAGACCTACTCGTTGCTTTGCAACGAGCTCGGTTCTAGTTAGATAATCTTATTTATTTATCTTGTGGTTCAGTAGGCAACTAGCTTCCTTAAAAGTCCCAATTCTGAGATCATGCAGCTACCACTACCAAAGAAATATGTTGCTATATGAAACGGCCAAAATGGTAAAACGAACTCGGATAAATAAAGAAGACAACCTTAAAAATGATCTATAATAATCTTCAAAAACGCAAAAGTTATTCTTTGTTTAACTATGCTATTACAAGTGTATGATACCGCTCAATTGCTGATATCAGTGTTTTTTCTCATCAGTTTTTTTCTCATTTAAACCATGAGCGCATATTTGTCTATCAATCTCCCTTTGACATAACTTTGATAATGCAAATATAAAACTACTGTTAAACAGAAAACAATAGACAAACACGCGCTGACAATGTTTGAAGTCAGTATAAAAGCGGGCGTCGTTTTTATCCTATGGAGATTGTAGAAATCGTGATAACCCCTGCCTAGGAAAACAAATTCATACGTGATAACAACATACTTTTTATTAACGCAATTACGTAAAGTTGCAGTTTAAATGTTGACCATTTCTGCACTTGAAAGAAAAAAAAATCTTCTTTTAAAAGTTTATTTTCTCGCAAATATCGCATGTCCTTAAGTGCAGTCATCCTTTGATTTCTTTGTTTATTTTGATAGGAAGTACATCAGACATATGCTGCAAGTATAAAGCTCCCGGTTTAAGATCAATTCGGATAGACGAACTGAGAACAGTTCAATACGTGTTAAAAAGTTGCAATGTACAGTTTATGTAGATCTTGACCTTAAGAAAGATATTTTGCGCTTGTCCCTTTAATAATCATTGTGGATAAGTTTACGTTTGCATGTTGCTAGCTGAGACTAATTCCTTCATTAAGTTTTTCCCCTTAGTAGACGACTTCAATTATACCTTTTAGTAGTGGTCTCTTCTCTTTCTTTTCGTCGAAATTTAAATGTTCTTAAATTGCATTTATTCACAAAATGTGCAGTTCAATTGTCATTTAAAAACCAGTAAATTGTTGGGTTTTTATATCTCTTTTTTTAATGATGTATATAAAAACTATTTCAAGGATGTTGAAGGACTTCTTAAGTCATGCGTATTTTCTCTCTCAATTTCACGCAAAATATACCAAGATTAAATTGATCTTTCACTTGCGCCAATATTATTTTACATGCATTGAAATATCTCCATTCTTATATTTAAATTACCTTTTGTTCTCTGCGTCTCTGCACACAGAGACATTACCAGGTACCACATAACGCATACCGAACAAGGTTAATGTACGTCCGCGATTACAACGCGAACAATTTACAGGAAAGAAATAAGGTGCGCACATACCAGTCTTGATTTTACGTCATAAAAATCAAAAGATTACACATAAAAGACAGGAAATTATATTTTCATAAATATATTTTATTATAAAGACATGTCAAATATACAATTTGTTTTCATCTACTTTCACCTCAATAAAATTAAACAAAACACGTGCACATGGTTTTTTTTTCTGCTTTTACTTTACTAAAGACATGGATTTCAACATATTAACAAAAGCTAAACAAAATATAGAGATCACCAACGAGTTAAAATTAGAACAAATAACTGCACTCCGTACTTTTATGGAGTCAAATGGCATTGTATACTAAGTCTGGTATATGTCTACAAATGTAAAAATATTATACATGTATCTCAGTTGATGCCCTTTCTTTCTGACGACTCTATGGCTTGTATTCTCGTAAAATCTCCCCTAAATGCCATTTTTGAGGACCAGGTAAGAAAGTCTGTGAAAACGAGATTTCAGACTGTTTTCACATACTGTATAGCCGGATTTTTTTTTGGCGGGACACAAATTTTGAGGATTGACCCAACAAGGTATACCATTAATATTGGCGGAAATAATTTTGATGAATCCTATTCTCTTAATTAAAACTCTCCTGTCTATTAACAGTTTAGAAGTTAATGTACTTTAGCTAATACAGGGAGATAATATTTGATGTCGGATACTGGCTTCAGACACATAAATACTTTAACAGAAATAATTATTGGAAATAGGACAAAATATATATGCATAAAAAGTATGCATTATTAGCAACCAATTCTAAATTCATGTGGGTGAGGAAACCATTAATCAGACAATAATCTCCGAGCCGATATTGGAACACATATCTCCTAAAACGACACGGGCTTACTCCTGTCATTGGGATTAATTACACATCTAAAAGTTAAATGGTTGTTTAAACATTTAACTTCTTATTTATTGTCATGTTTATATATATATATATATATATATATATATATATATATATATATATATATATATATATATATATATATATATATATATATAAATTTTCTATGAGGAAAGTATAATTCAACATTAAAGACTGACTATCAGCGAAAACGCACGCACCCATTAAAAAGAAATAATCTGATTTGTTTTAGCCAATTTTTGCAAGATACTACGTTTTGTTAATTTCTAGCAAATTATATATGTGACTCTTATTTCTTTAGTTACTATTTTTAAAAAGTTAATGAATGCATAATGCTTCTAAACACCTTTCTGGTTGTGGAAAAATTGTACCTTACAGATTGCGTTAGTGTAATTGGTCAGTACACCTCATGCTCTTAGCAACTGCTTTTGGCTGGTTTTGAGGAATTGGATTGGTACAGACGAACTTTGGTGAAAGTGTGTCAAAAGTTCGTCTGTATATGGTCAATTTCTTAATACGATGCTTTAGATTTGCTAATTGTTTGATATTTAATATTGATTATATTGAATATCACTAGTATTTAAAACAGCGCCTATGTAAAGGAACCAAACGGTTTTATAAATGTTCAATAAAATTTACTTAAATGTATCAGACTACGATACATTTCCTGAGAACTATCGAAAGAATGCAGATCGTGCGTCAAAGTTAATTATGACGACATATCATATGAAGTACATAAAAGTAATTTTCTACACACCACTGTGAAATCAGTCGGGAAGCCTTAACAGACCCCAAGCAGACCCCAATTACATTAGAATTAAGTTTACATTTTCTTTCTGGTCCTTTTTCTATTGGGAAAATGACTGGCTTAATTAATTTTTGACTTCCCGTTCTTGTAATTTACAAATGCATTGTAATCAATCGATTTTTGATCGTCTTCAGTTCTAAACAAACGGAGAATGTGCATCAGTTAATTGTTGAAATGCCTCTGGCGACAAGAATATGACTTGTTTTTTTCTTGGCCATCTCAACGCCATCTCGTCACATTAATTTGTTTATAAGCAGAAGTTATTTTCCTGATTAACGAGGCCGATTACAGTTCTATTGCGCATGACTTTACGCATCTTTTTATTTTCATGAAGCCGTAGGTCTTAACTTTCTTTTGTACAATGGTTTTATACAAAATCATTAAAAAGTCACTAAACACGTCTAAACGCATCTCAAACGTGCGTGTGTTTTGTATTACATAATTTATTTAATTGACAGCTTACAGAACTTTGAAAGCGCACTCGGTAAGAATCACCGTGGTTAGTGTTCTGGGTATGCAGATCTAAGGATTACGGGTACGAGACCCGTTCTGGTATCTTTTTTTTCTTTTAATATCTAAGATCGAAATTTATTTTTCTTTTAGTACATATTGATAGCTATCAACATTTTGGGATTTATTTTTTAGAAATTTCCCGAACGGTGAAAAGGCCTCTAACTGTTCAACGAACACTTAGTCTACGAGTTCTTTTTTACGTAATACTGACTTTTCTTGTTGCCCAAGTTAGTATAACCTTTTCCTTCAACAGATTTAGGTGATTCTTGCCGAGCATTATAGGAATTAAAGACTGAAACTAAATTGATATATTGAAACCTGCTTTTTTTTCAGATAGGTGGTCAAATTCACTAGCTAGTCCCATACAACCATAAGTTTTTATAAATATTGTGGGGTTTTTGTTTGTTTGCTTGCTTTTATTTATTTTTTTCATAACTTTTTGAAAATGATGTAAGAAAAATGTGGGAATTGTGATCATACAAATATGTGTTAAAACTTGTACAGTAAGTTACTCTGTATGCATTTATGTCAAACTGCAAACAGATATAATGTTGATGCAATAAAATAATCATACATCGTTCGTTGGCAAGGTTATATGTACATGATGGATAAATATATAAAACTTATTATAACAAATCATTATCTCCAGAAAATATACTTTTAAAAAAAATATTGTTCATTGTTAAACAAGGTGAATTTGTTATTGATGAAAAAATATCATCAGATAACACTATAGCCACCAATGCAGCTCTGTTGAAATATAATCAATATGTAATGTTTTTAAAATACTTTTCAATAAACCACATTTTAGATGTTTTTGTTAGTGTTCAACGGATTCCATTTTTTTAAAGTAAAATAAATATTGTGCTGTTAACATATACATATCAATTAACCCATCCATGTTAAAGATACTGTGTATATACAATCTTTGCTTATTCATTGTCCTAATGTAGAATAGTGTCCTTCCTCTAATGATAGTGATGTAGGTTGAAGAGTATTGTATGCTGGTGTTTCTTCCGAAAAAGAGTTTGGGGATGATTTCGCCACTTTTTGCTGAAAAAGTAAAATTATACATTTTAAGGATTTTTGACATGTTGTAACATCTGTCATACATATGTATTTGTAGAGAGCATATGATTATTTATTAAAGATCATTATTTATAAATATTGTTAGGAGTTTTTATTAAATATAATTTTTCTTAACATTCTATCGTTGGATTGAAATTTAAATATCTACATAAAATTTTCCTTTTCGATAATCTCTATTTATTTAATTATACACGTGCATATAGTTTTGCTAACTATATGCATGTTTACCTTCTGTGAAACATGTACATTGCACTTGAAAAATTCAGTCCAGAAATATCAAAAAATTGACGCATTTTTTAAAAACTCAAAGAGCTTTGATTTGATCTTAAACTGTTTACACTTTGAAAAACCATTTTAAAGCATTACATTTTACATACAATGAATTTTGTTTAGATCAATCAATATGTTTATTATCATTTTCCATTAAATTCCGATCAGACCTAATTCACCTAATAAAATGCAAATTACAGGCTCATTTAAATCTAGAAATATTTCTGAAATTTTGTACTCAATGTTAAATCTGCCATGCGCGGATCTTGGGGTATGTGTATAAAATTAAAACTTATCACGTAGTAAACTTACTAACTAAAAATGGGACCCCCCCCCCCCCACCCGCGTAGGCAAATTTAAATTTTAACTATTATCCTTCGAGCCACCCCATCACCCCAAACCCTAGCATGAGATTCCGGATAAGCACATGTTATTCCAGGTTATTAATTTATACATATTGTTTGTATTGGTTTAAGACTCAAATCAAAATAAGGCAGAGGTGTTATAGATAGGTATGTTAAGTCAATTATTCTCCTTACATACAAGTACATATTCATTTATAGTAGAATATATGTGTGCTTTCTTATACAAAACTCTGACAAGGTATAGATAACAGTTTCCTTTTCTTTTAAAACATAATGGTGAAAAACCTAAATGGTTACTGTTGAGCTTCTTTTTCTTTTAGGACATGATGGTTCATAACCTACATGTTTACTGTTGAGCTTTTTAAGGAGTTGTTTGCATATCCTAAAGTTGAGATGATTTTTAAAAGATATCATTATTTAGAACAGCGTCGAAAAACAATTATATAATTTATGAGACATATCTTAGTTACAAGATAACCTTTTAAACATCTTAAACTGATGTTTCAGCTTGCCCAAGGTCCTTAAACAATACTTTATACTTTTAATAGGTTGATTTACCTTCTTATTGTTTGTATAGGAAATTTTGGAAGCACCGCATGCTCTGTTCTCTGCAGACATAACGTCCGGTTCCTCGCTTTTAATACAAATATACCAACTTAATATGAATTGCTCTTTTTTTCAGAAACATGTATATATTATTTGGTAAAAAATATTTTTTAAAAGAGCTGAATGGTCGTTGCTATTTTAAGACAAAATATATCTCTTTTACAAAGAGAGTTCTGTATCAAGATATAGGAAAATGTAAATTTTAAAGCTTAAGTATTAGGATTATTTCTTTACTTAATAAAAGTTGATAGCAAATCAAATCGCATCTTAAATTTTAAGGTGGATCTGATGGTTAATTTATTGACTATCTAGGGTCCTTTATATCAAAACTGACTGACCTGTTTCTGGTTCGAAATGTTAATCTTCTGTACACCAGTGTCGTTACGATAGCTGTTACAATCACACCAAGAATCAACCCACCAAACAAAGCCCCAAGCGTTCCTCCAATGTGGGTGTCTTTTGAAAACAAAAGAAAAGTAGAATGTTTGCACTGATTAAATATTGTAATTATTTTTCTACAAAAACTTGTACGTTAGATAACAGAAATAGATATACAATTGATTTTATTGTAAATGGTTACCATATTGCTGACAATTTGAACTTCCAGAACTGTTTTGGTGATCTAAAGAGATTACATTATTAATTATGATAATATTCAAAGATATACACACATACTTAGTGATACAACTTTACACATCCCAGTTTATCAACAATTTAGCTTTGCTTAAATTAAATGAAATGACTCCATGTATATACGAGGGTCAATAAAAAAAATACGAAGACTGTTGCCATAGCTATTTTTTTTAACCTCATATAATAACTTAATTTAGAAGACATAATTTAGCAATTGTTTCAAACATTTTATCTTAAATCATATGTCTCTTTATTTCTAGGAATTATTTAGAACCTAATCCTGCAAAAGTGAGGTCACGGCGCGCGGTCAAACTTTGTGTTCTGTCATTTATAAACTATATTATGTTGAAAGTAATGTCTCCACCAATTGGGTTTAAAACCAACTAATATTGAAACCTAAAATTAAACATGGTCATGATATTCTATGTAAAAAATAATGACGGGACATATAGATTTGTTGAACAGATGTAAGTAACTAAAGACATAAAGTCCTCTTTAAAATTGACGAAAAACATTGACGTCGCCGGACGTCACGGCACAACAAAACGTGTAAACAGTATTGCTTTAACTCGGAGAAAGCCGATAAAAACTGTGAAAATGCTCAATGGTGAAAAAAGAGAAACAATTTCGTTTTTCTCATTCATATTTACCTTTTAGGTATAATAAGAACTTCTCAAATTACATCTCATATTTATTTTCTTTATTGCCCAAAATACTAAAGCATTAAAAAGGGATGAGTAATATCACAGCGATGGACTTCAAAAACGCAACTTACTTGTTTTCACTATTTTCATTTTTCCTATTAAACTTTAAAAGTTTTATGACATACATGTTCCAACATAAATCATGTTGATCTTTAAATACATTACCCAACTTACCTGAGGCGTGTTCAGCAAAGCGAGTGCTCACAAGTGTACGCCAAAATGTTTGTTACCTTGAGTTTTTAATAGCGCTCCCGAGCACCTGCTGTGCTGAACACGCCTCGGCGTTCATTGTTTCCACAATGTACATGTAGGTTGTAACGCATGAAATTGTCATTGCTTTGTTCAAAACACAGGATTAGCAAAACGTTGGTTTTGTCGTCATAAAACAAAATGTATTGGCTCTAGCATTGGCACCTCTAACAGAAAATTTAAAAAAGAAAACCATCATGCCACGTTTTAACAATGATATCGGAAATCAAGCAATCGTGATGCCGCAAGCAAACGTTAGTAAGCGGGTAGTACCAAGACGTTTTAAATAATGGATAGCCCTGTACAATAAGAATGCTGTTGCGACGGGTCAATAAATGATCGACAGTTGTGTCAACGCCACGTCAATAAACGTTCATAGGGCAACGTTATTTTTGAGAACGTTTAACGGCTGCTGTGAGAACTGGGAATCAAATGATTGCGCGTCATGGTAGTTCTACTCATCATTGAACAGTTTCTGTAATATTGAAACAAAATTGATTGGCTCTAGCATTGGCACCTCCCACAGAGAATTTAAAAAAGAAAACCATCATGCCACGTTTTAACAATGATATCGGAAATCAAGCAATCGTGATGCCGCAAGCAAACTTTAGTAAGCGGGAAGTAGCAAAACGTTTTAAATAATGGATAGCCCTGTACAATAAGAATGTTGTTGCGACAGTTTCAACGGACAGGGTCAATAAATGATCGCTTAAGACCCGATAGACAGTTGTGTCAACACCACATCAATAAACGTTCATACGGCAACGTTATTTTCTAGAACGTTTAACGGCTGCTATGAGAACTGGGAAGCAAATGATTGCGCGTCATGGTAGTTTTTCTCATCATTGAACAGTTTCTATAATATATGAAAGGACAAAATGAGGCATCTTTATAAAGCTGAGTAATGACATTTTCAGATACAAAAATAAATTCAGTGGGAACAGCATCGGTCTCTTAGAAGCAGTTGCACGAAATTATCCATTTTCAACTTTTAAAATCAAGTTTGTCCATGCATACCATGTATAAGGACAGTGAGTGACACAGTTCAAGTCACAAATATTGATTATATTTTAAAACATACTTATATCTTTATAAAAGGGAATGCTTAATGATGAAAGAAATATTGATCACTCATCAAAAACCAATTTTTTTGAAATAATTTTAAAGCAATATGAGCTGCAATTTTCATGTTGAATTTTTTTTTAAAGAAAATGTTATTTTCTACTAAAATTACAAAAAATATCATGTTTTTTTTTTAATTTCTGTCAGCTCTGTTTTTGTGGAAAAGCCATTAAGAAGCCTTAATTGGAGCAAAATTGAATTATTGTCGTCCTGTACAAAAATTGATCTGCTATATGTTCCTTATATGTGAAATCTTTCTCCTGACAAAAATTAATGATTTTAACAAATCTTTTTTATTATTAAGTAGAAGTTACAGGCAGACTTATCACACTAGCAGGCTTTTGCAGCAAAATAAAATTCTGAAAAATACAGCTCATATTGCTTTAAGTGCAAAAAGGTTACTTTAACAAAAAATGTTGAAAATTGATTTAATTTTTCTAAAACTATTCACAACTGCAGAAAATTAGCTGAACATTTCACTATTTAGATGGTCTAATATACATTCAAATTGTTTTAAGGCTTTTCACTATTTAATGATGTACATAAATTTGAGAATAAGGATTAATAATGTGTTAATCACTGATTCAGGAACTTAAATTATGGCAGGGTAAAACTGAATGTATTATTCAAATTCAATTTATTTGTGTGTTTTCACTTTTCAATGAGTATTAGCTACAATTTTCTTTTTAAACTTGTAATAAATTTGGTGGGATAATAATATTGAATACTGTATTAAATAAAGATTTTTTTATTAAATTGTTCAAAAAGGTCAAATCCAAATTATCATTGGTACTAGTGAATTTGAGGGGGATGTTTTGTATTTTTTTAAACAAAACAATTAAATGTATAACAATTCCATAATGCACAAATAGGTAGGATTAATTGTTTTCTTTTTTAGTGCAATTGGCAACTTGTTCAATCCATAATTTCATAATGAATACATACAACTGTTTTGGAATTAGAACAAAGAAATGTGACCTCTTCTTTCAGTCGGGTAGCTTTTTTATATTCAAGGCAGGTGTATAACTTTTGGGTAAAAAGTAACATAAACAGACTGGTATTCAACATTTATTTAGTCAGAATAAGTCACACCTAATACCTATAGATATTGCCACAATGAATCTAGCTGAAAAATCAGATGTCATCACAAATCCCTCCCCTCCCCGTTTTTGGATAAACCATACTAATCCATTTTTTATCCATGTATGATGAGCAGCTAAAATATACATGGGACAGTATGCTTTGAATTAGCCCCTTTTTACTATATTCCCAAATCCAATCCATGGTCATATGAGAATCAATGTGCCTTTATTTAAATGTTTTTTCCTCTTTTTAAAAATGTAGTTTAAAATTACTCAGCCGACTGACTTTCAAGCTTGTTGTATGTATTTGAAAAAAAATAAGCACTGCACACGAGTAAAAAAATACATTTCATGCTATGTTTAGACAAATTACTTGGACAGTGTAATTTTGTATTATTGCTAATTGATGTCAGTATTTGCATCTTAACAGTAGATGTTAACAGTGGATACTGTTGTACTAATTAATATCTTTAATTATATTATATTACTTAAGATCTTGAGATCTTTTTACACACAAATTAATTAGGCTAATATAAATTACTTTTATAGTGTGACAAACAACCATAACAGATGAAGATATCAAACCAATAATAACATTAAAATTAAATTAGTTATCTGAGAAAATTGTGCAGTAGCAATTTGAAATAAATAGATGCAGGATAACAAATTTATTGAACATTTAAATGATAATATGTATACAGTGCATGATCCATGAAGACAAGTTCATTCAACTTTCCCACTTTTCTTATATATTTGTATTTGAAATAATAATAATTTATATGAGTAAATTGTGAAAAAAAACTCCAAGTGGTATTTTCTGGAAATTCAACCTCTCCTTAGGAAAAAACTTAAGTTAATTTAAATGAATGTGGCCATTATAATGACTTGCAAATCTAGTTACATGTAGTTCCTCTGCCATCTAGATATACATGTATCCTTTTAAGTTACTACTTCACATAATCCTTGAACCCTTGTTCTTCTTTCTTATTGGGCACACTTGCACTGTTTCAAATGCAGGAATATTATTTTTCTTATGATATCAGATACTGCTGGAAAGGTCGTTCAAATTCATGATGCAAAGCAATTTGATGGGGTTTTTTTTCTTTAGGCAATCTTGTACTTAGGTTTTTTTTCTATGTGTTACATGTTTTATCCAAGTTAAAGAAGTGCAGCATTTTCCAAAAGAATATTGCATTTTGCACAAGCTTTTCTAAAATAAAAAAGAGAAATTGGAAATCAAAAATAAACACACTAATCCAACATAATCTAAAACTACCTATGCAAAACACCTTATTTACATATACTATTTATTATTGTATAAAAATATTCATCACAATAATTAGTTAACAGTGGATGCATTAATTAAATAATCAAGGATCAATAAATCAAGTGCAACAACTCCATACAGTAATACAAATAGATACAAATGAAAAAATCGCTGCCTGCTTCAAAATTGCTACGCCAACAAAAACACCCCTCATTCTATGCTGTGTATGTTATAAAAACTTGTCATTCCATTACAAACTCATGTAGTTTCAATTCTTAACAAATCCAAGTTTTTCAATTATTAAAACTGAAGAGATGAAGACTTCATTGACCTATCAACGGAAAAATAAAGTCCTCCACTTCTCAACACAATACTACCTAATTTTCTTGTAAGTATTTTCCCAATATTGACCACATGAAAAACTCAATGATTATTGTTGTACAAGTTTTCTTTTTACAATGAATTATTTATGGCATGTTTATGCACATTAAATGTGCAAGTAAATATCTGATATCAAATACATGTAACATAAATATAAGAATACTCTCTCTCTCTCTCTCTCTCTCTCTCTCTCTCTCCACCAAAACACAAAAAACAATCTCCTCTGGCAGCATGCTGTGCACAGAGGGTCGCGGCGGCCATCTTTGGCCATCTTCGAATACACTGGTTTTGAAATATACCCGCACTGAATATATATTTTAAAAATATATTTCAGCGTAAAAAATATGTCTATCATAAACAATTCTCCTTCGGCATCCAGTCACGTGGTGTCATGTGAGATAAGCTTGCTAGTTCCCAGATCAGTTTTGCTGCTATTCCCAGTGCGAGCGCACGTGCTTTGGTTATATTGTTTTCGTGAAATTTAATTTACGCGGAGTTTTACGTTGTGAAATATGACTGATTCGTTATTGCAAAGACTTGCTAAAGAATTGGAAGTTGACGAACATTTGGATATATCTACTGAGGTGGCAAATGCCCCGAGTAATCTCGGAAGTCCTCAAAAAACAAGTACTCCGATAAAGGAACAGCAGTCTGTTCCGGAGTCATTAAGCGATTCAATAAAGTTTCTGATCGAATCACAACAAAGACAGTTTCAAGATTTTCAGTCTTTGGTGATTGAGGAAATCAAATCCACAAATGTGCGGCTTGACAATTTTTGTGAGGAACCCGCTACCAAGAAAAGAAAATCATCTAACGATGATATAGAGATAGATAATCTCTCTGTAGAAGGAAACTCTTCGCAAGAAAAAGAGGAAGCTAAGCCAGACAGTAATATTTCAATTTTGTCTAAACTTTCAGACAAATTCACTTCTTCCGAAAAGAAAATGTATCTACGGTTTTCACGGTACCAAAGTCGGACGGATCCTTTAGACTTATTTTAAATCTTAAAGATCTCAATGAATTTGTTGTGTACAAACATTTCAAAATGGAACATTTTCAGTCTGTTTTAAATATTATGACTCAGAATTGTTACATGGCTAAGATCGATTTGAAAGACGCATACTACACGGTTAATGTGCACCACGAGTTTAGAAAATTTTTGAGATTTATTTGGAAGGGCAATGTTATGGAATACACATGTCTGGCAATGGGACTAAGTTCGGCACCAAGAGTTTTTACAAAATTGTTAAAGACAGTATTTGCTTCGTTAAGATCAAAAGGATCTATGTCTGTAATTTACATTGACGATGTGTATTTACAGGGTGCAACGTGTGATCTTTTGAAAAAATTGGGATTTATCATACATGAAGAGAAGTCTATTTTTAAACATACGCAGTCATTTGCATTTTTAGGATTTGAAATCAATTCTGTTGAAATGACAATAAGTCTGACTGATAAGAAGATAGCTACCTTGCGACAAAAGATTAAGTTTATTCAACAAAATTCGTACACAATTCGCAATATTTCAGAACTCTTGGGATTATTTACTGCTTATTCAGTGGCAATTCCTTACGGAATGTTGTTTTCTAAGACGATTGAAATTGAGAAGATTGAAGCATTGTCAAAGAGTTTTGGAAATTTTGATTCTCCTATGAAATTATCAGAGAGAGCTTATTATGATGTGGTTTTATGACACTGTGTTGAACACTTGTGCTCCGATAAGACGTATTAATCCTCAAATTGAGTTATTCACGGATGCATCGTTATCCAGATGGGGCGCAGTATTACGTGATTCTAAAACTGGGGGTAATTGGACAGAATCAGAGGTTGCTTATGCCCCGAATATTAATTATTTATTTTTGTACGCAGTCTTTTTGGGACTGAAGATTTTTTTATTAATTCTTTGTGAAAAACATATCAAGATTCATATTGACAATTCAACTGCTGTTGCTTGTATCAATCATTTCGCGTCAACAAGATCTTCAAAATGTAATGATATTACAAGAAAAATTTGGCTATTAGCTAAAGCTAACGACATATGGATTTCAGCGGCTTATTTGCCGGGTAAAGATAACATTAAGGCAGATTTTAAGAGTCAGAAAATTAGAGACGACCCAGAATGGATGTTGAATTCAAATATATTTGATGCATCGTGTAAAAGATTATTTTTTCCAAGTGTTCATTTATTTGCATCTCGTATAAACACTCAGTTAAAAAACTATGTTTCGTGGAATCCTGTCCCAGGATCTTAAGCTTTTGATGCATTCACAATTAATTGGCAACAGTTTTCTACCATTTATGCATTTCCTCCTTTCAGCATGATAGACAGAGTGTTACATAAAATAAAGCAAGACAGGGCCGAAGGAATTTTAATTGTTCCGTGTTGGGAAACACAGTTATGGTTTCCGATGCTAATGAGGATGTGTGTAGCTCCGCCCATAAAGATTCCGAACAGCACAAAGACATTGAAGTTACCGAATCGGCTGTCTGCGATTCACTCGCTTCACAACAAACTCCACCTCCTCGCTTGTCATGTGTCCGGCAATTATACGAGGGACGCGGTTTATCAGAGGAATCAGTTTCAATCATTATGAAGTCCTGGCGAAGGTCTACTCATAAACAGTATGGCATTTATATAAACAAATGGTTTCAGTTCATAAATGGGAAAGTTGATCGATCTGATTAAGTTTCTGTGAACTTGGTAATTGAATATTTAACTTCACTTCATAAATCAGGACTTAGTTATAGTGCGTTAAATACAGCAAGGAGTGCTTTATCTTCCTTTGTCTGTTTAGATGATGACTCGAATTTAGGGGAACATTCGTTAGTCAAAAGATTTATGAGAGGAGTGTTAACATCAATCCCAGTTTCCCACGTTATTCCAGTACATGGGATGTTAGACGAGTGTTAGATTATTTGGTTAGTTAAGGCAAAAACCGACACATGCCATTATTAAGTTTATCAATGAAATTGGTCATGCTATTGGCCTTAGTTTCAGGACAATGACTGCTGACATTAAAAGCGTTAAACATTGAGTTTATGACTGTCAATAAGAATTCTTCTGTAATAATTTTTGATGTTAAGGAATTAATGAAACAGAGCAGACCAGGTTTTCATTTGAAACCTCTTCAATTTAAGCATTATGTAGATAATCCTTGTATTTGTGTTGTTTCTTGTATTTTAGATTACTAAGATAGAACAAAGGTGTTTAGAAAGAATGTTTCGCAATTGTTAATTTCAACTCAAAAGCCGTATAAAGCAGTATCTACTGACACTTTAGCTAGGTGGCTTAAGTTGTGTTTACAGAACGCCAAGATAGATACTGATATCTATAAGGCGCACAGCACTCGGGCGGCATCTTCGATATATTCTTGTTATTAATTAAAAGTACTAATTCTCACCAAAAACCATGTATTGGATGTTACAATCACAGTTTGGTTCATGGTTTCGATGGAGATTCCTCAGTATCTGCGGAGCTGTTCTCCACGCATGCGTACAAACGCTTTCGCAGACCAAGTTTCGTTTAATGAAAATGCCTTTTTCTGCTTAATCGGCTCTAAATTGATTACGATGGTGCGAAGCTGTAGCGTGTACATTTGTACTAACAGGGACGATGCAAAGGGAAAAGTGAAGGGGATTAGTTTTATCAGGTAAATGAATAGGTTTTCATTCATTTTTTATTTAAAAACATATCGGAAGCGTACCCCTTTTAAGGGGGGGGTGGTGTTGGTTAGTGAGTGAGAAAAGCGGTATCACTGGGTAAATCGATGTCCTTTGACAATTATATTGCAACAAAATATATTTTTAATACATTACATAAGCAGTTTTTTTTTTTACAAATGGATTGCTGAATAAATGTAATTGTATTGAAACGTGCATACAAAAAAATAACATACATGATTAGTTGACATTTTTGAGGACACATGTACATATATAGTAGTTTATACACAGTCTGAATAAATAGTAGGAGTTGTACTGTGCATCTGTTGATTAATTCAAGATTCCCTAAAGATGCAAAGAAACGTCGACTTTGGGTGAGAGCACTGAATAGGGAAAAATTCCCACTGACCACTCTTGTGTTTGTTCAGAGCACTTTATTTTTGGTTGGCATAGCGATGATCCAGCAGATGAGAATTATATTCCCACCATATTCTCATTCAAGGAGACACCACTGAGTGAATGCTGAAAGGGAGAACAGGGCAGCCAGGGGAAATATTCAAAAGGTACATGAATTAGCATTCTATCAGTATTTTATTTAGTGTTTTAAATTAAGGTTAGGCAATAGACAAAACGAACCATCATGAAAATATATTAAAATATTATAGTATTTTACGTAATAAAAAATTCATAAATGGTTTAAATGAAGTTGTGACATTGTTGTTGTTTTTCTTATAAAGTTTAGGACTTCAGAGAAGCAGGGTATAAGCAGAAGAAGCAAAAGAAAAGACAGTTGAGTTTTTCTACTTTTATTCACTCATCCTACACCAAGAGCAAAGACCAGGAACCCAGCATTAATACAGAAGGATTGGAGATTGAACCAGATGATGTTGACATTGGGGTCAGACATACAAAGAAAACAGTTGCTGGAATTTGTATCTGCAACTATCTAGTACCTAAGTGCGAGAAGATGGTATGATGGAAAGGTACCTCTATGACCCTTACGGAGAGGACACGTCCAAGACGACTATTTTCATTGGAGCCCATAGACTAGGTTTTTTGCAACACTCACTACTGGCAAAAAAAAACCTATCCGTATGAAAATCCCCTGTCTTCGCCTATCACCCCTGTGTTTTCACTGCCATCCCTGTACATCCCCTGTGTGCCACTTTACAGAGCCCCTGTATACCCTGTCATCCCCTGTTCACACCTGTACACATCCCCTGTGTGCCACAGTAAGCCCCTGTCAACCCCTGTAAGCCACTGCATACCCCTGTGCATGTCCCTGACATCCCCTGTACGGCCTTTAACTGCTCGATTAGTAAAAAAAAAATAGCATTTAATTAATTCGGATTTTTTTAAAGTTATATTTAGCATTCTTGTTTCAGACGGTGCTTTGCATTTCATAGAGGGCAATATTATTACAAAGGTGAATACTTTTGACTCAACATTGATACAAATCAAGATATACTTAAATGACCGTGTTCTGTAATTTGAAAAAAAATAAGTGGAGGAGTGCGTGAAATCTGCAATGTTTAATGTCATATAACCTGCCTGAGCTAAAGCGCATAATAACACAACATGATCAGCACGTGCAGATAACCACACACCGATCGAAATGATGAAATTCTCAACTATATTTTGAATGTCTTGCCCAGTGTAATGATGCATAGAATAAAATAGTCTTTATGAAGTTCATGTAAATCGCTGATATTTGTTGTCATTGATGTATTTTAATTTTTATAAATCATGAGAGAGAGATAGAGAGAGAGAGAGAGAGTGAGAGAGTGAGTTGATTTTTTTTTCGGAAGGGGAGATTACATTGGTCTATTGACAATTTTAATTTCTATCAGTGTGCATTTTCCAGTTTAGTTATTTATATTTATATTATTGAGTAGAATTGTCCTCATGCATATAGAGCAATGATACGGTTATTAAATTATTTAATGCATGTCTGTGTACAAATGCCAGTAACGATGTAACATATATATACACATGCATTAGCTTAATGTTCCAGGTTTCGGATGAAAAAAAATGTCATACATTTATTTAAATTTGATTTTATTTTAAAAATGTTAATTTTTTTTTTTAATTTGATTTGATTTGAAAAATGAACAAGAGGCCCATGGGCCACATCGCTCACCTGAGGAACAATAGGTATGATAAAATCAGCTTAATGGAGTCATAATACAAACTATCTGGACAATGTACAATAATACATGTAGATCCTGTATAAATAAAATCCATTTTCCTCTGGATATTCTTATGTTTATAATCATTAGTCCCTTTTCTAACAAGATGATTTTATAGTCATATCATATGTTGAGTATTGCAGTTCTCAAAATGATCCTTAACAATAGTTTATATATTAGATATAAACGTACATCAAACTCTGAACCTTCTCGGGAGGCCAAAGAATTGTCCTGGGGCCAAATTCTTAACAATTATAAAGAAACATCTGGCTGATTAGTTTCTGAGAAGATTTTTAAAGATTTACCCTATATATTCCTTTGTTAAACTTTGACCCCCCATTGTGGCCCCACCCTACCCCTGGGGATCATGATTTTCACAACTATGAATCTACACTACCTGAGAATGCTTTCACACAAGTTTCAGCTTTCCTGGCTGATTAGTTTCTGAGAAGAAGATTTTAAAAGATTTACACTGTTTATTCCTATGTAAAACATCGACCTCCCATTGTGGCCCAAACCTACCCCCAGGGTTATGATTTTCACAAATTTGAATCTACACTACCTGAGGATGCTTCCACACAAGTTTCAGCTTTCCTGGCTAATTAGTTTCTGAGAAGAAGATTTTTAAAGATTTACTCTATATAATCATATGTTAAACTTCGACCCCCCATTGTGGCCCCATTCTACCCCCAGGGGTTATTATTTTCACAACTGTGAATCAACACTACCTGAGGATGCTTCCGAAGAAGATTCAGCATTGCCGGCAGATTAGTTTCTGAGAAGAAGATTTTTAAAGATTTACTCTATATATTCCTATGTTTAACTTCGATCCCCCATTGTGGCCCCATCCTACCCCCGGGGGTCATGATTTTCACAACTTTGAATTTACACTACCTAAGGATGCATCCACAAAAGTGTCAGCTTTCCTGGCTGATTAGTTTCTGAGAAGAAGATTTTTAAAGATTTACTCTATATATTCCTATTTTAAACTTCGATCCCCCATTGTGGCCCCACCCTATCCCTGGGGGTCATGATTTTCACAACTATGAATCTACACTACCTGAGGATGCCTTCACACAAGTTTCAGCTTTCCTGGCTGATTAGTTTCTGAGAAGAAGATTTTTAAAGATTTACTCTATATATTCCTATATTAAACTTCGATCCCCCATTGTGGCCCCACCGTACCCCGGGGGTCATGATTTTCACAACTTTGAATCTACACTACCTGAGAATACTTCCACACAGGTGTCAGCTTTCCTGGCCGATTAGTTTCTGAGAAGAAGATTTTTAAAGATTTATTCTATATATTCCTATGTAAAACTTCGATCCT
Organism: Magallana gigas; assembly: GCF_902806645.1. Classification (NCBI taxonomy): domain Eukaryota; kingdom Metazoa; phylum Mollusca; class Bivalvia; order Ostreida; family Ostreidae; genus Magallana; species Magallana gigas. Next base: position 29,210,581 of record NC_047566.1, on the reverse strand, counting down.
TCATTGTGGCACCACCCTACCTCCGGAGATCATGATTTTCACAAATTTTTATCTACATTACCTGATGATGCTTTCACACAAGTTTCAGCTTTCCTGGCTGATTAGTTTCTGAGGAGAAGATTTTTAAAGATTTACTCTATATATTCATTTGTTAAACTTCGACCCCCCCATTGTGGCCCCACCCTCAGGTGAGCTAAAAAGGTTAAGGTTACAATACAATAAGTTGTTAAAGTTGGTTTCTGGAAGAACAGGCTTTGTAAATTTTCTTAATAAATATTGACAAATTTTTTAATTTTTTAAGCTTTAGTTTTTAAGATCTGTGTACAAACATAGAATTGTGAGCAAATCTCTGTATCTTGCTTATAATTCGAAGCTTAACACTCAAATATGGTTAGTAAATAGAAATTGTAAACAATTAAACACAAGAAACATGCACTACATGTATAACAAATAAAGAACACAATTTATTTTTTCGAAATGAATCATATATATACATGTATATACCTACATATTTCCGTCAGCGATATCAAACTCTATTTAAACTGAATAAACTCGAGAAAATGCCGAGCATCTCAAGAAAACCTATTGCATTAATCTACATGTACCATTACGCAAAAGATAATGCCGAATTACCGATAGAATGAATTGTATTTCAGTATCCCTACATTTTGCTTAATTTGCGCAGGTAAACAGTTAACTGTTTGATTTACCGAAGTCTCTGTTTGATTTGATACGTAAAAATCACGAAATACAGACGATAGTTTCCAGGTTACAAAGCATAATGAGAACGAAACGAAAATCAGAACAAGCTAACACCATCGTCATGTGTGAAAACTATCAACGCATTGAAATATTTAGCCTCAATTTACTTCACAAAATCGGCACCAATATATTTTGTAAGTTTCAAAATTTCCCTTCATACGCGAACTGTTGCACAACAAGCAAATTCATCATAGTCAGAAAGACCTTTTTCGTATAATGTCATGGCTGCTTTAAACAAAGAACCTCGTTTTAGAAGTATGGAATCATTTTACCGTATGCCGAACCCGAAGCTATTAAACTGATTGAAACACGCCTTTCCTTTATTATTATTTTCGTAATAACTCAGATTTGAAACAGAATTACCACTTAATTTTTGCAATTTATATTTTCCTTCCCATAAGGATAATTTATGCTAAACTAGGTTGAATTTGCCTCGGTAGTTCTTGAGAAGAAGATTTTTAAAAATGCACCCCCCTTTTTCTACAGTTTCAAGGTTTTCTCCGCTTTGAATACAGATCAAACTTTTATTTCTGCAATTTATATTCGCCCTCCCATAAGGATGCTTTGTGCCAAATTTGGTTGAAATTGGATAAGCGGTTTTAGAGAAGAAGTTCAAAATGTAAAAAGTTTACAGACGGACAGACGGACGGACGGACGGACGGACAGACGGACAGACGGACGGACAGACGGACGACGGACAAAATGTGATCAGAATAGCTCACTTGAGCTTTCAGCTCAGGTGAGCTAAAAATCATTTAAGGGGTGTTGAAACACCATATTGCATTATTGTGCAGCATTATCGAGCATCCATACCTGATGACGTGTGTGTATATACAAGTACGCGTGTTTCTGTCACCTCATTGTTCCCAATCTCGCTACCGTGCACTGCAAATTGTTAAGAAGGGCTGTATACAGTATATATCTATTATATAATCTCTGACCGACCATTCAGATCTTAGGAATGTGTGTGTATATACATGTACAAGTGTGTCTATCCTCTCTTTTCCCTATCTCGCTACCGTGTACTGCTATTTGTCAAGAAGGGTTGTGTACAGTAGCTATTATATAATCTCTGACCGAGTGAACAAATTTCAACATCCTCACCTTTGAAAACTGTAGCTTCAAAGCTTCAATCATCCTTTAAGTTTTTTGATCAATTGATCTGGTGTAGAATTAAACATTGATGAATTAAAAATCAATTTGACATCTTTAAGTTAATCTGTATATTTAAGAGAATTGGTTATGAAAATTAATGAGGATAGCATGTTTACTTATTAGGAAATTAATTCCTGGGTAAACTATTAGTAACTTTTAATTACTTTTTCCTTCGCATCGTCCCTGTTAGTACACATCGACACGCTACGGCTTCGCACCATCGTAATCAATTTAGAGCCGATTGAACCGAAAGAGGCGTTTTAACTAAAACGAAACTTGCCCTGCGGAAGCGTTTGTACGCATGCACGGAGAACAGCTCCGCAGTTACCGTGAAGGCCTCTATGATTTATACATGTATAAGCGAATGAAATATATATCTTCCCGTCCAGATAAACCCTTCATTTTTTTTTAAACAAGTCATCAACATTATGGGTCAAAACGGAATGCAAGGAAATAAGTTTAAAGGGAAAACAAAAATTTCATGAAAATTGATGTGCGACGTATGCTTATATATCTGCCTGATATTTGCTTCGACAGCCTCTTAATAGTATCATAGGCAATGATATACATGTTTTTTTGCATTTATGATACTCAGGTTTTCATCAGCACTTTATAAAACAATATTAAGTAATTTTCATCCCGTTCATCATGAACCAATAATTTTAACAATAAAGATTTAAAATCACGTATCTTTATGTCAGAGTTACCACTACATATGTACAATTTTCATTAGATGCAACTGATTCAAATAATCGAAATTATAACTTTAGGTCATTAATTGTAAGAGTCATTGTTTTAATTGCAGTACTCTTTTTTCTTTAAAGCTGAATTTTTTTCGTGTATCTTTGCAAAATGTTACCGTAACTGAACATTGATATCATTGAATGCTATATGATCAATCATGAGTCATTTAAATATCGATATGAAAGTCTATTCAGATCATCACGCATATTCTAAAAATGTATTTATAAGATATAAACTTATTAAAGTTACTATATGAGCAAATATATTTGTACAAAGTTTACAAACCTTTAATGCAGCTATCTATATCAAATGCAGAATATCCTTTTATACATTTGCATTTTCCTTGGAAACAAACTGATAAGGGTTGTTTACACTGTTCTGTTATTTCACATGAATCATTTAATTCTAGATTTCCTTGAATGAAAAAAATAAGGAATGATGAAAAGCTGCCATTGTTATTCCTTTAAAAAGTGTTTTAAGACTACATGTATGATTAACTATTAAAAACAATGAAATAATATGCAAAAACACTTTTTCGCTAGCATAATAATACATTAACATCTTTTGAATATCTCTTTAAAAAATAGAAAAAATATTATTGCAAATACTTGGAACCTTCCAAATCATAGGCATAGAGTTAATAAAACAAACTATAATTCCATAAGATTATCTTTATGCTCGTGTTTGGTATTATGAGTAAGAGACGGTCGTATCGTTGGTGCACCCCTGCAACCTTCAGCAGACTTTTTATTCAAACATTGATAGTTGTAATGAGCAATTTTATGTCATGCATTAATAATAGAAAAATATAATTTCTTTAAATTAACAAACTTTTCTTGATATTGATAATAATTTTTTCCGTAAAATACCAGAATCAATTTTTTTATATGTTTACATATGTATACAAACATTCAAATTTGCAAATAATGTGTTTTACGTTATTCCTTCAATATATAATGGTGTAACCTCCCCAAAGAGAGTTTTATAATATATTAAAAGGGCTTGATAGTCATGGCCATAAGAAGAAATGTTCTGTATTCAGATAAATCAAACTACTAAAATCTAAAAGCTAAAATAATTGGATTTTTTTCTTCGAAAAATATCAAAGTTATTTAGGAAGATCCGATGGTTAAGTTGTTGGATATATATATATATATATATATATATATATATATATATATATATATATATATATATATATATATATATATATAAATCCAAGAAAAACCTCAGTGGTCGGTGAAATATATATAAAACTTAAATAAATGAAAACACAAAGATCGAGTAAAACATAAGCGCTTTCATTTTCTTCAGATGTTTTACAATACTAACATAGTAACGTTTGTTATGACGTCGTAATAGTTTAACGGCGTCTTCAAGTCTCTGAATGACGTCATTCAGAGACTTGAAGACGCCGTTAAACTATTATGACGTCATAACAAACGTTACCATGTTAGTATTGTAAAACATCTGAAGAAAATGAAAGCGCTTCGCGGGGGTGTTAAGGAAGCATATGGGCAATTTAGCGTCTTATTTTGACTGTTGTATTTAAAATCGTGAACTGAAAAAAATATTTTGAATAAGATCAAAAACTTAGTATTATCCTTTAGAATAGATGTCAGTGCAATAAAATCGGGTAGTACATCACTGCTACATTGGTGCATTATCACGTGTCAACTATAAATAGCTTACGTATATTCCTTCACATAAAATGAGATAGAACAACACTACCCCGAGGTTTCCAAAATAAAATAAACATACCAAGTGAAGGCAAAACATCTTAATTTAATCAAAACCACTGCTAGAATCCTATGTTTTTCCTTTTTAAAAAGTTATTCATCCGGTTCTCGTAAAACCTTCCCAACTTTTATAAAGTTTGCACGGAAAACGGCAAATTGCATCAAAACAACACACAACATGGGATTCTAGCAGCACTTTTCAATTTAAGCATTGATCAAACTAACGATACGTACAAAATTTCAAGTTCAATATATACGGGGTAGTGTTGTTCTAGTCGGATTTTTATATCGTAAACAACGACAGAGGAAAGCCTGGCCGAGAAATAAAAGCAAATTTACATACCTTTTAGCGAATGATTGATAAAACTAACATCTCCCACAGTATTCCTATGTTCAATTCTCAGTAAATCACACCACAATACTTTATTAGAGTTCTTAGATTAGTTATATTTTGAATATGTTTACAATGCTTTCCGATCAAATTAACATGACATACAACTTTTAGTCATGACGTCATCAATGTGTAAATCTACGTAATACAAACTAATTTCTGGAAAAAAATTGTCTTCAGTATTTTTTATTTGTTTTTGGTCTATGATTCGTTGCTTAGATATTTGAATATGTACATGATAACTAAGGTTTGTGATTTCACGGAATTACATGTAACTCAGATTCCATATGCTTCCTTAACACCCCCGCGTTATGTTTTACTCGATCTTTGTGTTTTCATTTTTATATATATTTGTAGTTTTATATATATATATATATATATATATATATATATATATATATATATATATATTTATATATATATATATATATATATATATATATATATATATATATATATATATATATATATATATATATATATATATATATATATATACGTGTATTTTTCGTAGTGTTCATACAAACAACTGAGTAGATATTAATATTACAATATTGTAGGTCGCAGATGTAAAACACAGTGTAGTTTTCTCTTATTCATAATGTCTAAATATAATTTGAATTTTAAACACAAGCATAAACAGAAGCTTATGAGATAAAAACCATATTTTTTAAAAACTGTTTAACATTACTTTTCATACACGCCAAATCAAAAAATATGAATCCCTCTGCACAGGTACACCTTCCGTGTTCGCATATTCCAGAATTATGACTTCCAGTGCACTGTTCGTGTATACTACACAACCCACCGACGGGAACATTATCTGAAATGATAAACAATGAAGAATTTATGTGTAAAAAAAACCTAATGTATCTAAGTCAGTTTAAAACTTAAAAATGATGCTGCTAAGTATTGAAAATTTCTGGATTTTTTCGAAACAAATATTTGAAAGTCTCCTTAAGCTAACGTATTGTCTAAATACCATAGCAGTGTTGTCCAACAAAAATTTACTCCCTCTAAATCATAAACTAATTTATTTAACAAAATCAATTTGAAAGTCAACCCCATGCTCAGGTTGAAATTTAAGTTTTCATATGTTAAATAATGTTTACAAAGTATTAAAACCTTTATGGCAGCTCTCTGTTTGAAAGGCAGAATAACCATTCATACATTTGCATTTTCCTTGGATACAAACTGAAAATGGTTGTATACACTGTTCTGTAAAATCACACCAATCATCCAATTCTAGATTTTCTGGAATAAATGCAGAAAATAAGAAATCAATCTAATTAAAATTAGACCTTTCATCTCGCTCTCTGTTATATATGGATACCGCTAATGTAATTAGATATCTGTTTAAAAAGTTGCTTTGAAAAAACATGATCGACTATAATTACATGTAGCTAGAAACAACTAAATGATCTGCTAAAACACTATGTAAGTGACGTGTTAATGTATTTACATGTGCACCCATTGAATATGTCTTTTTCAAACAACAACTACTTGGAACCTATCAAATTATAAGTAAACATGTACAAATGTATTTATAACATAGGTAATCATAAATTACAAAGCTGGCCGAGACGAGGCATTACCTTACTGATGCACCATCTTAGTGAAACCACTTTTATATAAAAATCATAGTTGATGATCTAAGATTTTAAATACTGTAGTGTTGTTTGACACAATATTGTATATCATAAGATAAAAAATTATATGATAATCATACGTAAATTTCATACGATATATTGAATGATACAATGTTTATCAATTAACTACTATAAAATACGTCCCAAGATATCCTCAATTCACATTTTGCCTAGTTACTCGATATTCTACTACAATTATTGCCGAGATCAAAGACCGAGATGCCGCGGACATTATTCTCCAATATACTACGAACGTCATCAGTAAATTATCAGATCAGATAATACCTAGTTGTCTTGCATTGATCATGAAAGTACAACTTCAAACCGTAAAAAGTTTTAAAACCATGTCCATTCCACATGTTAGGTTCAGTCAAAACGATGTTTATTGCCTCAAATGTTTATTTTTAAGAGATAAATGCGGCTGTTCCTAGGACCTCCCTAGCACATTTTCACTGCGTGTTTTTACGTAATATATGTATATATATATATATATATATATATATATATATATATATATATATATATATATATATATATATATATATATATATATATATATATATATATATATATATATATATATAAATAACCTGGTCCAGCATCAATATAATTAAGATCATGCTCTGTATCTGAAGCTACCTTTATCTACACATCCATAGTTATGTTAACTGTTTAAGTATGACAAGGTATATGCAGAATTTACTTCATTTCATAACCAGCTCCAAGACCCTAACACAATTTGAGTTGTTTCAAAATCTTAACCTTGCCTAAACACCTAGATAATTAAGGTCACTCTCTGTATCAATAGCTACGTCTGCGATTCATTTATATTGTTGAATTAACCAAGTAAGTTTAAATTAGTACTATTATCACATGTGCATCTGAAATATATGGATCTGATTCAGCATCCACGCCTGTGGAGTACATGTATCAGAATCCCAAAATGCATCCTCTATTTAAATTTGATACAGATTGAGCCAATGATAACTAAGATTCAAATGGCACTGCTTCAAAAACTTCAACGAGCTTCAAAAACCTTTAACTCACTCAGCATCCAAAACCTTTGGCTCAGATTTAGCATTTAAGCCTGTCAGGGGCATCAGTATAATATGGTGCACCATCCATGCAAGTTTGGTAAAGGTAGGACCAGTACTTAGTAAGATATAGTCATCAAAGAGCACATGCTCCAAAAATTTACTCAGCTCCAAAAACATTTACCTCATCGAGAATCCAAAACCTATGACTTAGACTCAGCATTCAAGCCTATCAGGTACATTAGAAGCAAGGGACGCACCAACCATGCATGTTTGTTAAGTAATGACCAGTAGTAACTTAGAAATGGCTATCAAAGGGCACCTGCTCAAAACACTTTCACCTTGTCAAAACACATTAACCTCCTCTAGAATCTGAAAGTCTTGGCCCCGATACAACATCCAAAACTTCTAAGTCCATACAGTACCAATCAGATCAAACCTAACAGAAAGTAAACCCTACTTAACCGTGGGATTGCTTTCTGGGTTTACTCTGGGTTTACTCCTAGTTTACTAGAGTGGAACTAGAGTAAACCCAAGTAAACCCAAGTAAACACAGAGTGGACACAGAGAGTAAATCCGGTCAAAAGTTTACCTCTGAAAGCAGACGCTAACTGTATTCGCAATGTACAGAAATTACAGGCAGTAGGTTGGTAAGATAAAAGACGGGTCTGCCTCACACTTCAGTGCGTACAGTTGACATCAAAATCAATTTCCAGGTAAACCTAAAGTAAACCCTGAGTGGACCAAAATTTTCAAAAACAAAACCAGAGAAAACGCAAAGTAAACCTTAAAAGTAAACTCGGGGTTTAGTTGGGGTTTATTTTGGTGTTAAGTTGGGTCTGATCGGTACTTTAAGTTGGTCAAGATGCATCATTTATGCAAGGTTTGTTAAGATAGGACAAGTTATAACATAAGCTACATGTACCACGACTTCGTCTCAGTGAGCTAAAAAGGCAAGATATGATTTTTGAGGCCTATGCTTATGTTTGACATTATGATGAAGGAACAACTGTATTGTATGCCCACTTCTAAAACATGCACATACCTTTTACTCTTACTTATTGATAGTAAAGATATGTACTTTTAAACATTATGTAAGAATTTTTTAAAATCAAAACTTTTTATATAGTAATTAAGATTTTTCCTTAAAAATACATGAAGTAGAAAATTTATTCTGATATATATGTTCATTATCAACTATGCTTCTTTATATGAACCTATACAATAGCGAAAACATTTAATTCTGTGTGATCTTTTTCATGAAGTCACAATGATATTATATTCGCACGCACTTATCGTTTGACAGTTGCATTATTGTAAACGAAATAAAAAATCACCGTTATGTTTATAATTCGGAACGATTTGTCTTTCTCAAACTTAAAATAAGTAATTAGCAACAATGGTAAAAAGTTCACTGAGATATGAACTTGGTTGGTACGTGATCAAATCTTCTTAGAAGCTCTTCGGACTTTACAGGATTCACAACGTGACCAACAAAGTTCATACCGCGGTGAATTCTTTAGCTTGCTGTTCATTTCTTAAATGTACATATATGCAAATTTACATTCGAAATTTTAAATACGATGGTGTCAGTTTCAGTTTATAACATATCAAACGTATAAAGACTGCGTACTAAATAATATCAATTTCTTTTAATACATCGTTTTTCATGTACATGTATTTGTTGATTTTATACCCTGTGTTGAATATTTTTTAGATAATTCATAAATATGTAAATGTGTTTTATTTTATTTTGCTGCCTTAAAGAGGTAGTATATATGTGTATGTAATATACGTGTATTATTCCTAATCTTCATACATACAATTTAGAAGACAATTATTACCATGTTATATGTTACAAGTGTCATTTACTCGTAATGTCAAAACAAGTGATCTTACCTATGATGTAAAACCCAAACATAAGAATACGCTAATGATTTTTTCTTTCAAATCTGGTTTAAATTACTTTTTTTACACGCAAAATCAATAAATGTGAACCCTTCTGCACAGGTACATCTTCCGTCTTCACATATCCCAGAATTATCACTTCCTCTGCATTGGACAGATAAGCTACAAAACCCACCGGCGGGAACAGTTTCTGAAATAATGAAACACAAACTATATATTTAAAACGGTTAAATGTAACAACTCCATTTTAAAAGCGAAAAGCATGGTACTTGGCAAAAAGATATCCAGTGATTAATAGAACGACATACTTCAAAGTCTACTGAAACTCATACTTTGACATCATCATTTAATAAAAAGAAAAGCGTTATATGCACTTCCTAGATAAATATTCAATCATTTTAAAAAGAACAATTTGAAATAACTGAAACTATATGACAAGGTTGAAACAACGTTGTTCGTTAGATAAAGCCAATTCAAATTACCGGAATTATAGCTTATGGTCATTAATGGTCACAGTTACTGATTTGGTGGCAGTATTTCTTTTCCTTTCATTAAAGCTAATATTTTTCTATATATTATATATATTTCAGTATTATTAATACGACAGGATACCTTAACTGTACATTAATATTATCTAAAGACTTTTATCAATCACGATTTAAATTGATACAAGTATACATATAATAAGTCAATTAAGATCAAAACGCAAAATTAAACAGTTCAAGAGGCAATGGGCCACATCGCGAACACCTGAACAATAGTTCTTGTACCATTCTATTTCCAGTGTCTAAATATGAAATATTCAAAAGTACCCTAACATTCTTTTATATTACAATATTTGACAAAATAAAAGAAGTTTAGTTTTTATGGACATCATATCCTTTTAACCTTTTAACCAACTGACTAATCTTAATGTCCTAGGCCTCAACATATTACAGATAACAAAATTATTATATAAACTATAATGATAAGAAGTGAAAGAAGTCACTAGAATCTTGATATGAAGATATCTAAATATGAGGATGCTAACATAAAAAAAGCATATATATGTACATGTAACATTGTATTTCTTGTAAAAAGATTTTTAAACATTTTCCGTTTATTTTCTATATTACACTTTGGTACCCTCTCGAACCCCAGTCCGGGTCATAGTTTTAACTATTAATAATCTGTATTATTTGCACCATTGTAGTTCTTGAGAAGATTTTAAAACATTTTTCCTATATATTTCCTTGTTAAACTTTGAACTCTCTTTGGGTTTAAGCATTGGTCCAGGGTTATTAATTTCTAAAATTTAGAATCTTTATTTATTTACAATGTACAGGCTTTGGTGTATATATTGTCACATTTGATGCAGTCGTTTTTGAAATCATGATATTTAAGACACACACCCTATATCCACTGTTTCGTAATTATCTTTGTATGCATGTACAATCGTTTTTGAAAGGCCCCTATGACCCCCTTGTGCTACGTGCCTACTCCCTTTTTAAAGGATTTTGCCATTTATTTTTAAAATTTAGAATCCTCTTTTACAAAATACGAATGCTTTGTACAAAGTTATATTTGGCCCAATAGTTCTAGGAGGAAATAAAAAAAAGTTAAAAGTATACAAAAAGACCTACAGACGGACAGATTGACCGTTCTTGAATCATTCTATTTTGAAGCTTTAAGTATAAAATTCTACAAAAATACTCATTTTCAACATTTATATATATATATTACATGAAATATTACACATTACAATGAAAATTCCTATGGTGATATATTTATATTTGATAAATACCTTTTAAATGATACAATGGTTAAGAATATTGGTCAGTTAATTTATTAGGTACAAAATATGATCGTTTTACATTGAATACAATAAAATTCATTTTCATTAATATTGTTTTTGTATGTTTAAATACCTGTAATAATTAAACTATACTATTGACGTTTATTGTACGTAAACTATTAGCGTGTTCAATGCAGTTAATATAGTTTTAGAAATCACTCAAGAGTAAAGAGTGTCATTTATGTCTTTGTTTATATTCTTTTATTCAACATGTATGCCCTTTTATCACTTCAAATCAATGATGTAGTATATTAAAGGAAAGATGTAAAATTAGAAACAAACTGTTTTGTCAGTAGTTCACGATATTTTTATTAATTTTTTAGCTTTGCATTACAAAGAAAATAACCAATGTAAAATTAGTTTTAAGGGGCATGTGCGGCCATCATGTACATTTGAGGATAGGAATGTAAACATTTCTTGAACTGGCTTGTTTCTGCCCGAAACTGACCAAAACTGTTGCCAAAAGATATAAAAGCAATAAAAATGAGATTCTACATGTTGTATATACAAAATATGCATACAAGAACAGGACAATGCCTTTTTAATTACTTAAAACAGCTGTCGAACTGCGCAGCTACAGACTTGTTTTGAAGATTTAAAAATCTGAAAAAATGTGAAGGGAGTTCACTGGTGTCCTCTCTACAACAATGTATTGAGAAAAACATTTATGTTGTAACTTTGCCTCAAAAAAGGATACCCTGCTTTTTTTAGTCGGCATGGGATCTATTTTTAGAACAAGAAAAACCCAGTCTATATTCAAAACTAGTGTGTCTATGGAGAGACACTGACACTAAATTTTTATAGAAAAAAATAAATATCAATTCAAGTCAATCCGTGTTAAATTTGATATACATCTTTTTACCTGTCCCATGTTTGTTTTTGGGGATTTTTTAAGTTCTATAAGTATACATAAAAGTAAATTCTTTTTAGAAGTGGGGTAGGGGTCCAAAAAAAGTTGGGTTTTTTTAAATTAAAAAAGTATAAATTATATTTCTATGAAAATATATCTTCAATGTACCTCCATAGACACATAAAAATATACCTTGTGTTTTTTGGGGCCAATTTTAAGAATAGGGTACCCTACTTTAAGAAAACGTTACAACTTAGATAAGCAAGCTTAGACCTTTTTATTAACAAATGGTTGTATATAGAACACCAATGAACTCCTTTCAGATTTTTGAGTCTTCAAAATAAGTCTGTAGCTGCGCAGTTCGACAACTGCTTTATGTGATTAAAAGGCATTGTCCTGCTCTTGAATGCATACTTCTCAACAAAATGACATGTAGGACTTCATATCTATTGCCTTTATATCTTTTGGCAACAGTTTTGATCAGTTTCGGTCAGAAACAAGCCAGTAATAGAAATGTTTACATTTTCATCCTTAAATGTACAAGATGGCCGCACATCCCTCCTAATGAAACAGAAAAGACCGTATTTATAAGTCCCCTACCGGTTTCACCTGAGAGGACTATAGCTTTCCTCTGCGTCCGTCAGTCTGTCTGTCCGTCTGTCTGTTCCAATTCAGTTTTCCACACTTTTTCTTTATGCGCCGGAGGAATAATATGAAACTTGCTGAACAACTTCAAAATGTCAAACTACAGATCAAGTTTACACTTTTGTAGCGTCTGGTTGACATATTTTCGAGAAAATTAATTTTTATATTCCAATTTTTCAATATATGGGTTCGTTATCGGGTTCGATGTGTATTGGATAAACGAGTATGTAGTCAATAATTTCTTGTACCATTCCTTTTATCATTTCTACAACAAATAAGTTCTGTAAAATAGTGTCAAGCATTGTGTTGTAAATTTAATCGGCAGGGTTTTGTTTGTTTTGGTATTTTTACAATCGGGTTCGTTATCTGGTTAGGGTGTTTAACTGTTTGGTTTGATTCGGGGTGCAAAAGACGGTAAGAATTGATAGTGTGCATAACAGTGCATTGTTTTCACAAATTTCTACCAGCGAATGTTTAACGGACTTGTCGAAATTGCAGGAGATAAAATAAAGATTATTTTACCCACTTTGTATTTAATTTCTCTATCAACTATATAGTTTGAATTTCCTCTGTTCTTTTATCTCTGATTAAAGCATAACATCTCGTTTGTAATAGTTCTGAAAGAGTTGTGTGCTTCAAAGCTTTCATAGAATAATACGAACCAATAGGGGACGTGTATTGCTTATGCAATACTCTCAGAATGTTTGTTTTTAAAAAAGAATGCTTTGAAGAAAGCATGGAAAATTTTACTCTCTTATTTCACAATAGCATGTAGTACTGCGCAATGAATTGCTCGTTGCATCATAAGCATTTGTTTAATATCACGTGGAAACGAACTCAAGATCTTACTTTTCAGACACTTGTCATCCACAAGAATATATCCAGGCATACAATGACAGATACAGTAATTGGTAATACGGACACACTGTGCATCGTTTATGGAACAGGCATATACATCATCCCAGATTACGTACTCGGCTGTTAAATAAATGGTTTTTCTTCATTATTTATATTGTGTTTATTACTGTTTACCTTTTAAATATCATTTTAAACAGTGATATCATTAGAAAAATCGTCAGGTTTTTTTTTCGTTCCGTGCCTTATTGTTCCTTTTATATATTTATTTAAAGAGACTTGGACACAATTTGAGATCAAAAATTTTATTTTTATTTTGTATGTATAAAATGGTTTACTTGTGCATTTTAAATGATTGACCAAAATATTGAATGTTTAAGTCAAGTTACAAGCGAGATACAGAGGGAAGAATTAATTGGTATATAAACAAAGCTCAAGTCTTATAGTTGTTTACAAAAAATGTAATGAAGAGCATTACCAATTCTTAGACAAAATGACATGTAAAAAACATTTTAAACTTAAATTGTTCAGTATCTCCATAAATACTATTATCAAGAAAAGAAAGATACATTTGATTGACACTTACACAAATAGAACACATATGTAAAAATGACAATATTCGAGCTTTGTTTACAAAACAAAGAATTATGAACTCTGTATATAACTCATAACTTGATATTTGACTTTCAAATTTTGACATAGCATTATAAACTTATATATTTATCAGTATAAATATTGAAAATGGAAAAATAGAATTTGAAAATTTTAAGTCAAATCGTGTTCAAGTCCCTTTTAGTGACTTACTTGCATTCCACGATGAACAGTAGATTTTAAGATATTTACTAGCAGACGATCTTGGACAAAAGTTGAACCCCTTAATAGCATTGCCTATCGTTAGATCAATTCTTCTTAAAGAGTTTCTGTGATCATTCAGATCATTCATCCAGTAATTACATTTGTTAGGACAGGTGTTGACTGTGCAAAATAAAAAAATAAAAATAAGTACTAAGTATTTAATGATTAGACAGTATGAAAAACAAATATGAAAATTATTTTACTGGTGCAGTAATTTGAGACTGTTTGTTAATGACTCACAATAGTTATTTTTATAACCATAACCACTAGGTATTTTTAATGCCAATGGAATTTTGCGGGGCCAAAATGGTCATTATGAATACTACAGTGTATATACCTCAGAAGATGCTAGTAATATGTTTTAATTAGTAATGGCAGTCGATTTGCTCTAGATATTCCTTTTGAAATAATTATTCTTTATGGTCATAATACTGTTACATGCTAATTTCAATGTAGCCAAAACATTTGGGATTAATTAACTATTTATTGCCTAATAAAATGAAAAAAGTAAAGTTAACACATTAAAAGTATGTACAATGACCATGATAACAATTGAAACCCTGATTTTAATATCATTTATTGATAATTAAAGAAAAGCTAAACAGACAGGGCAATGCAATGCTCTTTTAACATCATAATTTACACCCACTGAGCAATTTCCAATTTCAGCCCCGTGGCCATAACCCGTCTGCATTTTACGCGTAACTTACTTAGAAATCAATGTCTCGTAAAATATGAAATAAGATTATCAATAAAATATTACATCTTTGTATTTTATACGGCTAACCGATTACTGATTTTGTAACTGGTTTCAATAGTTCCATCCGAGTAGCCGGTTAACAGGCTAGAAATTGTCATCCCAATTCTTTTATTTTTGGTATGTCACCAATTTTTACATGTTTAGCGACACAATTATGTTCTCAATAATATTTACGGTTTATGCAAACAAACAGAGAAACAAAGATGGGGATGCAGCAGAAATATGCTAATGATTCTTCCTTTTTCATATCATGTGACCATTATGTTATGCTGTTCTCTTGCTCTTGCCAAATGGTTATCTTTTTGATAGCTGTTACAATATTGTGCTTCTATACAGAGGCACATATAACGTTGTAAGTTTAGTTTTTATGTCACCTGAATGAGTCATTCAAGTGACTAATTATACCCGCACTTTCTAAAGAAAGTTCGGGTATATTGTTGTTACCCTGTTCCGTTCGTCCGTCCGTCTGTCCGTCCGTCCGTCCGTCCGTCCGTCCGTCCGTCTGTCACGTTTTACTTTCTCAAACTGCTCTTACATCTTATAAACCAGCAAACTGAACTCTTGGAGTTTGATTTGGGGTGTCATGTTGTTTTATAAAAAGGTTTCAAAAATTCTCTGGTAGTCCTGGGGGTCAAATAATTGGTAAAAAATGACGTTTTTTCACAAAAAACCTTCTTCCTCGAACTCCTCCTACATTTTCAACAGTAGACAAATCATCTCTTGGAATATGTTTTAGGGTATCCTATAGATGCGCACTAAAGTTTCGGAATTTTCAATTATGTCCTGGGGGTTATTTAATGGCTGAAAAATGACGTTTTTCAACAAAAAAAACTGGTTAAAGAACGTCTTTTTTTTTGGTAGTAGCCAAATGATCTATTAGAATATGATTGGGGGTGTCATATTGAAGTGTGATCAGGTTCCAGCATTTTTTTTTTATTAAGGGGATCAGCTGGCAACAAAAAATGACGTTTTTTTGCAAAAAAAAAGTATGGTTCCCAGAACTCCTCTTACAACTTTTGGAGTAGCTACGTCATCTCTTGGGATATAATTGGGGCTGTCCTATAGATATGCAATAAGGTTTTAAAAATTTAAATATCATCCAGGGAGTCAAATAGTAGCAGAAAATTGACGTTTATCACTTTGAAAAAAACCATAGATCCCAGAACTCCTCTTATGATTTAATGGATAGACACATCATATCTTGGGATATGATAGGGACTGTTCTATAGATGTGCAGTAAGGTTTTTAAAATTTAATTTCATCCAGGGAGTCAAATAGTAGCAGAAAATTGACGTTCATCACTCAAAAAAAAACATAGATCCTAGAACTCTTTTTATGATTTAATGGATAGACACATCATATCTTGGGATATGATAGGGACTGTTTTATAGATGTGCATTATGGTTTTGAAAAATGAGATTTAACCCTGAGGCCCATTACCTACATACCGTTTGATGCCCTTTAAGGATCAAGAAAATATATGGGTAAGGGGTGGGGATCTCAACCGTTTTCAAGATATTCGTGCACTTCCTGTTCGAGGTGGGTCACGACCACCCCCGGGGCCCATGACCTACATACAAGTTGATGCCCCTTGACACAAGGAACAAGAATATATATGGTTTAAGGGTGGTGATTCCAACTGTTTTGAAGATATTAAGGGACTTGCTGTTCGAGGGGGGCCAGGACCACCCATAGGGCCCATCACCGACATAACATTTGATGCCCCTTGACATTATAAACAAGAATATATATGGTTTAGGGGTCATGATTATAACAGTTTCTGAGATATATTGTAATTTCCAATTCCTTGGGGGTGGGGATGACCCTGGGGTCAGATCTATTAAACCCTTTATATTGCCAGTAACAGTCAATATATGATTATGAAAACCCTATATTATTATCTTTGTCCGTTTTCAAGTTACCATTTACAATAGAGTCTACGATATTTGTACAATTCTGTTCAGCCATCTCAGAACCAAGTTCAGAGCGGGAAAGAAGAAAAAGAAGAAGACGAAGAATTATAATACATGTAATAAGAACCGTACAAAAACAATAAGGATTCCAAATTTCATTCGGGAGACTTAAGAATAAAAATTAAATAGAGATATGAACATCAAACATCAATAATTTAAAGATAATTGACAATTTCTGATTCGAATGGGGTCAGGATGACCCCTTAGGGTCATGACTTACATGCCAAAATGATCTGGTGCGCAGTATGATCTAAGGAGGAATAATATCTTTGGATTAAGGTGAGGATCTCAATGGTTTTTATCATATCTGATAATTTCAATAAGAGCACTTGGGATCATGACCTACATACCATCTGAAATGCCTTGAACAAAGAAACAATAATATATGTTCATGATATATGATTCAATTTAAGAACCCAGATATAGATCAATAATCTATGTTTTGTAATGCTTCCTATGTATATATTATACATGTATTTTTTATTTAGTTTGTGTTTTGGTCTTCAATTCATGTTCATGACTGTAGTATGGCTTAGTCTTATTTTAAATTACATTAAAAAATGGTCAAATATATGACTTGGAACCCCCACCCCCAAACAAACTCAAATATAAACTGTTGCCCCCCCCCTTAATTGTCGAATGATCTTTTAAAATAAAAATATGATTTGGGGTCTAAAAAGTTTTATAGACGGGTAGAAAATGTTAATCTTAAAAAAAATTACATTACACCTTGCATAATTGACAAATGATCTAATGAGATGTGATCAGAAGTCATATTTCCACCTTGGGATCAATAACTAATATTCAATGACAAGTTAAAATTAATAACAATAAAGTATTCAAATTTTAAATGTTTATACTCCACATCCACCCCCACCCCCCCCCCCCCCCCCAACCAATCAAACCTGGTTCTAAAGTTTCAGTCTTCTTACATTCTTACATGTGAATAGCAAATTTTAAATCATTTCTTGATTTCTCCTAATGCACATTAAAATTTTGGAAATTGCTTAATTCAATTTTAAAGATTTAGAAACAAAATGTTATATGCATGTGTATTCGCCTATTTGGGGCAATTGTAAAGCAGTGTCATCATTAGGCTAGGAATTACCCACATGGACCAAACACTACATATGAATAAGATAAAATACTTTATTATTTCTCGTTTTAAAATGTCAGAGTGTCTCCAAGGGGGAATAACATATTCAACTTGATGCGCAATGACACAAAAAGCAAGAATACCCGATATGCATGGTTTAGGAATGAGGATCAAAATAACAAAATATGCAATGTATGATCATTTTCTATTTCATAAAGGGGGGGGGGAGGTAAAGACAACACCTGGGGGTCATGTATTTTACACCATTTGATGCATGATCATAATGACATTAGAAATATATATTTTGTATTTTCCTGTTTCAAGGGGTCAGAACAGTCCCATAAGATCATGGCCTACATCATATTTGATGCATTATAATACATTAAAGGAAGTGAACATGAAAAAAATAATTGTTGCTTAATAAATTATAAAAGCCTTTTGAAACTTAAAAATGAGGTCTGTTACCTATTTGTTTATTTCTATCAAGAGATTTTATCAATTTAACACTCTCAGTGAAAGGTTTATGGAGGTAATCCATTATTCCCCAGCATGCATCTGCTCTCTGACGTAGATAAGCCACATTGCTGCTGGTGACTGGGTCAATGTTGGAACTAGGCCAGTGTTTATGTACAGAGTTGATAAAAGTTGAGGAGAAAAATTATGCCTTGATGTGAAGAAAAATTTTGTGTACTGTCATGAGAAGACAAGGATTTAGTACATTTCTATAAATGAACCTCAGATAACTATTTATGATTTGTACAAAAAATGAATATAGATAAATTAATTTGTGAAATATAAGACCATCACATTCCAGATGTTTGTACGGAGATGCATGTGGCAGTCAGTGTTTACATAAATAAAATGCTGTTTTTAGATTTCAATTTAAATCAATATAAAATTGTCATTCCATTTTCCATGTGGGGTTTCTTACCGTTACTTTTTATTTAAATGCCCTGGAAATTTTTCTGATTTGTTTTTTTTTTAACATAAGATCTTGATGATATGTACGCCGGTTCTGTTTATGATGTCAGAAGAATAACAGGACTAAGACACTTTTTAAAAGTCAGGATGCTGTGCAATGCACCTTGTGTGCTCATTTATGTAGCACACATAATGTTCAAACTCATAAACAAGAAATTCCCGAGTGCAAGAAAAAATAGGTCACAATAACACTGATCCACGGACATTCCATTCTAGTTACATGTCACATTAACTGCTGGTGGGAATGCATCATTCTGAGATCCAAAATCTTCCTCCATAAACATTGTTTAAAATGACAACTCTTTACATTCCTTTCAAGTTTCCATTCACATTTTGATGATGGCATTTTATCCCTGTTACTACACGTGTGTAAAAATGTAATGTGTCTCACTGACGGCAGCATCAGTGCTGCCCTCTCTTAGATGCTTAGAGATAACCCAGCAGGGAGGTAATGATTTTAACAATATGGCAGCGCTCATGGATTGCAAGAATTAGTTAATCTAAGTGGTATATCTTTTTACTGAGGAAAGCTCTGTCTAAACGGTTTTCAGATATCATTATACACATCAAACAGACAAATTTGAGCCCTTGATAATTTTTTCATGTTCACTTCCTTTAAGAAAGAAATACTCCTTCCTTCCTTCCTATTATAACTCATAGAAAAATGATAAGTCTCTACACTTACTTACATGTAATACACAAATTTAATAAGAAATTGTTTAGCCTATACAGAGTCAATATGGGGTCAACTCAATAGTGTAAGTCTGATAAATGAAAAAATAATTTTTGCAATTAAAATGTCAGAAACTTTAAAAATGTGATATGATAGGTAACAATGATAAGCCTATTTAAATATTAAAAGATGGTGATACAGTATGCTGTCAAAGGGAGATCACTTATTTAGAAAGTGAAAGTAATACTTATGTATGCTGGCGTCTCATTATATTGTGCTACTATATGTATAATATATGCTTACCTTTATTGGTCAACATCATAATGATAATCCAATAAAAGCTCAATAATGAATTTCTTTAGATGATCATCACAAAAGGAATGTTTATGCACGTTAACTAATCCTTTTCGGCAAATGGAAAACACACGTATATGTATACGTGAAACCCATCTAATCGAAGAGCTGGGTAAAACTAGTACCCGCTAATGAGACCTGCAGACCTGTGTTGTGTACGTAACTTCATACAAAGATCAGTTATTTGAAACATGCATGTATTTTTATGACCTATTCTTCAAAACCCCTTGTACTATTTTATTAGGTAAATAATAGCTTTATGGTACGACTGGTAAAGGACACCTGCATATTGTACGTGATGTATACTTCCTATTGAAATAAACAATACAGTATAACTATAATATTTACCCCCAAAATAATGTTACCTAGCATTGAAGCACAATGGGTTAGAGCGTTTACATGTCTGTAAGAGCATTTGGGTCCAAGGTGTATTTTTGGTAATTTTACTATTGATATAAACGAATTTTCAGGGGGGGGGGTCTGGACCCCTCACTCCCACCCCTTTTCTAAATCTGTCCACACGATGATGTACATGTAGGCACACAGAAGCAAATCTAAAGCCGGCAACCGCCACGGGGAGGGGGCATAATTCAATTTTTAATTTTGTTTGTAATAATTATATAGATCATTATACTTTCTATGACATGAAATGTTAAGATTATTGATTAACTGAAAATTCACTGCAAACAGTTCAACCCCAAATTGCAAATAAAGTGCTGCTCATGTGTTATTATCATATGGGAAGGGATCTCATCCTTCAGTTATGAAAATTATAATTTTTAAATGTATTACCGGAGTTTGCATGTGGCCTTCGTTTTTAATTAAACTAATACAAAACAATGTTAGTTAGAGGCAAACACTTGGTGCGGGTATTACTGTCTAATGACAGCTTCTAGTTGCAATTTGTTTTTGTCCGTCGTCGTCCGTCGTATCTTAACAATTGAACATTTTAACTTCGTTTTAAAGACAACTTGGTCAATTCTTCTCAAATTAAGTATGATGCATCTTTGGGATAAGGAAAACAAAAATTGTTAATTTCATGACTCTTCCCACATAGTGGCCCTAGGAGCAGGGCTTAATTTTTGTCCAAACTTTTCTTCTCCAAACATCTGTAAGAAAAACCGAATACATAATAATGTAGACAAAGAAATAAAAATGTAAAATTCAAGTCCACCAGTGAAGGAAATGTGGCTTTAAAGCGAGGCCAAAATGGGCATATACACTGTTTTGTTCATGCATACAATGTTTAAAAAAATTTCTCTATACCCATACACATCTGAAAGAAAGACTTCATAATTATATTGTATGTAGAACAGGAACCCTCTACCAATATTGTAAATTTGACATCTCCAGGGGAAGTGGTTTTTATTTTAGAGTGAGACAAAAATGGTTATACAGTGTTACATGTAATGCATAAAATTGGGGAGGGGACTGTATATTTTATTAAAAATTTCTATTTTTTTTATTCTGTTCTTGAATTTTAATAAAAGAAAGTACATATTTAGAAAAGAGAATAAAGCTATCTATCAAAATTAAGACTTTGACAAGAGTTCGGATGGTTGGGGGGATAATGTTAATGAAGTTATCTTCCCGTGCTTGTTCATATTCAATAATTAATCATTGTAAATGGTGAAATTAAAGATTGGAATGAATAAAAGAGTTATACAAGTATTTTTTTTTTATTTTTTTTTTAAAAAAACAAGCAAAACAGTTTTTAAGATTCTAAATAAACCAAAATGCCTTTGGGGGTCTGTCTGATCCCTGGGGAAGGAGGCTAATTTTAAATAAAAACAAGTATACTAGCTATCTTAAAATTAATTATGTATGAAAATATTAGATATCCCACTACTCATAAAATAAAACATGTATACTAGTCATCTTTAGCTTTCTTTTAAGTTAACAATTATGGCAAATTATTTACGATCAGAGTCTTGCAAATTTTTAATATTTCGTCCTACACTCTATTATCTTAATGTATTTCGCCAAAATTATAGGTTTCATAGTCTTTGTTGCAAGATTTCTTTTACTCAAGGATGAAATATGAGAATCATTCACAAGTCTGTTGTGGGGTATGGTACTCATATGAGTATTAAAGCTTGTTGGCCTCTTGTTTATGCATTTTACACTTTAGGCCTAAGAAATCATTTTATTCTGCAATTGACTAAATTTTAAAATTGGTTCGGTATTGATTTGAAAGTTATATTGTTAATTTTTAGAACTAACACGTCTTTAAGGAAAGTTATTAAAAAAGTACAATTATTAAGTACAATTATTTACGTGTAATGACAAAACATTTCATAATATAACGCAGCAAAAAAACGCACATTATAATGATTAACCTACCATCTTTTAAAGCACTTTTTGCGGTACTTGAATCA
Source organism: Magallana gigas (assembly GCF_902806645.1). NCBI lineage: Eukaryota > Metazoa > Mollusca > Bivalvia > Ostreida > Ostreidae > Magallana > Magallana gigas. The sequence continues at coordinate 29,187,945 of NC_047566.1, read as the reverse complement.
AAGTCACAAATCGCTTGATGATATGTAAATCGTACAACTGTCTCTAAACACAAGTTTCTAAAAGAAAAAAAAACAATGTTATTTTCTGCCATAGAATTATATACATGTATATTTATCTTTAGGTTAACTTTATGGTTTACTTTGCTATGAAACAATTTTGTTAATTTAATAGAAATATTGTCAGAATGCTGTCAAAATTTTTCTGTAATAATAAAATTAATTGGCGAGTAGTACATAGATAACAACCAATACCTACCAAAATGATTTTGGGTCAAAAAACAATTTCATAATTTAATAAATTGATTACTGAGTGACATCCAATCAAATAGTGGACATATATTTTTATTTTTAAATCAAATTCATTCAAGATATATAGTTGACATACTGTTTTGTCGGTTAGAGTGTCTTTTACTATTTTCGTACTTACCCGTAAATAGAATTGGACATTGATTCGTGAATTATCAGAGTGAAATCTACGAAATAAAAACAACCAAAGAAACAAATATTACGTTTGATTATGAATAAATATCATATTCCACTCCTTCGAAAGTTTCATTTTTCATTGCATCTTTATTAAAAATTCAAGCTGAACATACGACATAAACAAACATGATAGTGTGGAGGGCCTTAACATTACAATCAAGTATATGTACAAGTATATGTTTCTATTTTAGACCCCCCCCCCCAAAAAAAAAAAATCCTTGTTGAAACAGTTAAAAAATTGTCCTTAGATTTCATTCATTATGGCCATACAGTATTTTTAAAGTTTTGGATTCTTCTTATGTCAAAAAACCTATCCAACAAAACAAGATTCGAACATATGAAAGAAAAGAGACACATTAACCTAAAAAGTCAAAAGTTCGGGAAATATGCCTTTCTTTGGGGAATGCTTGAAAAATAAAATGCTTTATGGTGATTCATGTGGGATATGAAAGTGGCTACATTGCATAAAAAATCATAACCCACGTGTTATGTAATTTTTTTCTGCAATGATCGCTACATGTACCTTCATAACCCGCATGAAAGAAAGCATTTTCGTGTTTGTATATATATATATATATATATATATATATATATATATATATATATATATATATATATATATATATATATATATATATATATATATATATATATATACATCTTTCTTCTAATAAATTAATAATTTGATTGTAAAAAGTAAGTAAAATTCACTAAATTACAGTATCAGTTAATGTACATAAGTACATTAGCTTAAGGAAAACAGCCAAATCGTCTCATATGGAAATTTGAGTCTGTTAGTGACATCATGATGGTTATACATGTATCATGCAGACTGTGATTTTTGTTACATGTACGACGCTGCAGGGTTTGACCAATGGATAAACGGGGCGTGTAGACATCAGTCCTGTCAGTTTCCGTCACTGTAGGTTTCGATAAATCAATAAAAGTGAGCGCAGATTTCAGCATGGCTGTTTCTATAGAGGTATGACACAACTGGCTCTAAAAAGTACTGAAAGTGCCATTTTTTACTGATAATTTCTGATATTTACTGATATTGTACTGTTAGTGCTGAGAATTGCTAATAATTACTGAGAATATTTTAAGGCCCAAAACATTGTCTTTTAATTATTAAAAAAACAAATATTTCAGATTTAACACAATTTATTTAATTATATATTCTTAAGTTTTATTTATTTGATATTTAGCTTCTTTTGAGCTTCGGAAACTCACAGATCACATTTTAGACAATATTAGAAAGCCGGTAAGCTTCCAGACTCAACTGCTAATGAATGAGATTCTAATCTATACTTTGCAATGCATCTTCTAATTATCTTACCGCGCTAGCACTAACGCGCGGTATGATAATTGTCTGCACCGCTTGGTGTACATGTGTTACAGGACCGACGACTTCCAAAAAAAAGAGCATTCAATGCTTTTATTTATATTCATACTAATATCAACTTGTATATATGAAATATATGTGTACTGTCGCTGTAAAGCCATTATATACGCTCTCAGTCAGGGACTTCAAACATGCATGGAACAGCCATATTAACATGTTATTTAGTTCGCTTCCGCGACTAAAAATATAGTACCAAAAACTTTGTAGAGAAAAATCTTTATTTTAATAAGCAGTAAATATAATTTAATGATTGTTTTAAATATTTCAAATCGGTTATGTAGGATGGAAATGCTCAGTTTATCTTACAAAATTAAATATACTCAAAACACGTGAAGACGTTAACTTTACAATTGAATGTGCTCATGGCGCATGAATAAGCAAAGTGTATTCATAGAAAATTAAACATCGCAGATCTACAACGCAAACATAAGGGGAAATATACACTAAATATAAATATTGCTTGAATAGAAACAGACTGAAATCGACACGCCCCGTTTATCGATTGGTCGAAACCTACAGCGACCTAAGAAATATCACGGACTGCACGAAATAATCATGATGATGCCAGACTCAAAGTCTTGGCTGTTACTTTAAGCTAACGTACTTATGTACGTTAACAGTTATTTAGTGAATTTTACTTACTTTTCATAATTAATTTGATAAATTAAATAAAAGAAAGATGTTAATATTAACAATTAAATGCTTTCTTTGATGATTCATGCAGGTTATAAAGGTAGTGATTGTTGCAGAAAAAATTACATAATCCGCTTGTTTAAATATCGATTTAACTACATAAACAAATTGTCTTTGCCTAAAAATGGTAAAAGCCGATCACGCGTAAATAACCACGTTTACAGTATTGAATTTATTTATGGTTGGCGTTAGAAAGATATAATGACGATTAGTAAAAAAATAAAAAATAAATACATGTATTTACATATGATGATGTATTGATGCACATTCGCCATGATTTGAAGGTTTGGATTTCTGTATAAGTTCATTTCCTTCCTGGTCTACGATCAACTAAGGAAAGACAATTGTAATAGGGAACTTACAATAGAACTGTGATAAAATACGCTTCAGAAAGGTTTTAATGGTCATCATCCTGGGTTTACTTCCTTATTGTTCACAATACCCTCTAAACTTTGTCTTCATATAACTACTTTTTACCTTCAAGTAATGTTATATCGTAAATTACGCAAGTTATACCTAAAAACATAACAAGACCAAGATATCACCGTAGACCGTTTGATGATGAGGATATTTAGGAAATGCACTGAGCACAAAACTGAGCTCATGAATTCTATGTTGATTTCACAAAATAATGCAAATTTGTTTTCAAAGCCCTTTTGGGTATTTTTTCTTTCATATTACAAAACACAAGTTCTTGTATCGACGTGAAACCAACATTTGTATGTGTTTCGTAGAGCAGAAAGAAATAAACACTTTCATTTTACGTCTCACCCTAGAATTTTCCTTTTAACTTTCAAAATGTAAACTGAAATATGACCTAAGCTTTGTTTAAATAACAAGAGTTGTGGGCTCTGTAACTCGCTTATAACTTGACGACTGGCACTCTGGTTTTGGTTGACTATAAGCAATGTCTTACTAAAGCAATGTAAACATTAATAAGAGGCCCAGGGGTCACATCGCTCACCTGAGCAACAACAGCCATAACTCTGATTTAATGCGCATACAAGTATCAAATTCGAAACATCCTGACAAGGTACAGTAGATCTTAAACAAAATGCTTTTTGAAAATCTGACAATTTTTATCCACATATTACATGTACCAAGCCCTTTTTTGTTTTAATTATTTTTTTCTTTATTCCTATTTAATCCCCCCCCCCTTTGTGGTCCCATTTATCTCCAGGAAATTATGATCAAATTTCGATCTGCACAACCTGTGCTTTCACATAGGTTTTAGAATTTTTTAGGATGAATGCTTTTTCCTTTCAGACATTTTAGCGATTTCTTTTTTGCTATATCTTCCCATGTATAAACTTAACATCCACCATTGTGGCCCTACCATACCCCCCGGGATCAACTTGAATTTACACTATCTGAGGATGCTTGCACACAAATTTAAGGGTTTTTTTCCTAATAGTTTTTGAGAAGTGTGTAAAACTGTGTAAAATTGAACCTCCCAATGTGGTCCCATCCTACCCTAGGGGGTCATGATTTGAACAATCTTGAATTTACACTGCCTGAGGATGCTTGCACACAAATTTGAGCTTTTCTGGTTAAATAGTTTTGAGAAGAAGGTTTTTAAATATTTTCACTATACATATATTCCTCCGTAAAAATCGACCCACCCCCTCCAATTATGGCCCCACCCTATACTACCCCTCGGGACCATGTTTTGACCAAACATGACTGCGATAACTGGTTCAGTAAATCGTGAAAACTCGGCCAATTCGGGCCGTGCTAAAAAGCACAAAAACAGGATGTTTTTAAGTTTTAAATAATGATATAATCTAACAAATAGATAAAGTGTTGTCCAAAAATATCAAGAAGTGAGGAAATATGTGGGAAAAACGTTAATTTTTCGCCGATAACTGGTACAGTGCCAGTACCATTCAGATAATCAAAAATAACTGACACTAGATACTGAATCAGCAATCAGCAATTTCAAAAAACGGAAAAAGGATAATCTCACAAAAATTCTTCTCCCTTATGAAGATTCACTACTTTGATCGACATTGAAAGCAGCTTGTAAAACTGCAAAGATATGCCTTTGTTGTTATTGAACAGAGGAGTCATCATGTTAGGCATAATAATGAAAACAAATGTTTAATATCCGTTCACACACATTTGCGCCTTTAAATATTGCATGTATTTACAATTATCCTTAATTCCTATAATGTATTTATACCTCAGTAAGTTTACAAAATGATTTTAATTACTTAAACATGTTGTAATTGCTTAAAAATATTTAAAAGCCGATCATGATCGAACAATTTTTTATGCATGCGTTCCATGTGTGACCGCGTAGATTTTACGGTGCTATGTAATTCTTCTGGAACTGCATACGCTGTGTGCAGTGCGGACGGGGTGAGGGAATGCTGGCGTAAAGGGTACAAAGTATGAGGTTAGGCCGTAAGGTAAAACAAAGGGTATGATTGCCGTATTCTCGAAGGTCCACCAAATACAGTTTCAGAAAAATAAACAGGCAGTTGATGCAGGATTCCACATTTGTTGGACGCTAATCAACGATTGCAACATTATAACAATTTAACAGACAGACATGTTACAAACAAGTCGGATATGGCCAGTAGTGGCCTCTTTACTCAAAACTTTTGGTGAGTCGGACGTGGTCGAGTCTGGCCGCCGTATTCCAGACTGCGGATTGACAATTATACATAACTATATACATGTATATAAGAATCTGAACAATAAGTATAAATTGACAGGTGATGACATAAGTATGCTGGGTGAAAGGTTCACAGATATAAAATAATTAAATAAACTCAATGAGTCTTTGATGTCCAAGAAATGAAAAACTGATAATGGCACAATCTTGTTTTAAGAGATTAGAAGTCCTTGCGACATGACACTGTCTCTTCGAAATCACATATAGAGTCCAAAAAGTGTTAATCACTAATACATAAGTAACTTTGTAAGAAATAAACTTTGAGAAAATATTACAAAACAGATGTTGAATTTTAAAAGTAAAGTCCAAAAAAAGTTATAATTGAGCAGTGAATTATGGTGATATATGAAACCATATAAAATGTAGAAATATTTATTCTGACTTTATTAGTCAGATAAAGATATCGATAAGCAGTGTAGGAAACAATGAATACTTACATATTATTGTGTGTTTATACACAATCGCCATAACTTGAAAATTCTTGTAGTGTTATGACTTCTGTAAACTGTATAAAATCTTTTACTTCCTGGTTTTAAATTCAACCAAAACAAGAGAATGTCGTGATGGTGTACGCTTCAGAAGTTTTTAATGGTCTCAGCACTTTTTAACGTCCTTGTTTTTAATAATGTACTCTCAACGGTGTCATTATTTAGCAAAAGTTTTACCTTGAAGTAAAGCTATATCGTAAGTTATGTAAAGATATATCCAATGAAAAAACATAATGCATATCATTGGGTATTAATAAAAAAAACAACAACATCGTATCAGCTGTCATTGTTTCGTCATTAGGCGTATAGGGTCTGATTGAATTTTACTTTGTCCCCGATTTTTTTCAACTCAAATCCATGTTGGTCTTTATTTGCGTTTAATAGGACACGTCTAAGCAAGTTCTGAGGCACATGATTCGTGTGTATTGTCATCAGCTAGGCATATATGTTACGATATTTTTTGCGAAGATTTCTTCATATTACATGTATATTCACGAATGCGTGATATATACTTTAAAACAGGTCGATCATGATTTCAATGACGGTGTATCAGTAAATATTTTTATTCTTTGTTTTATGATATTTCATAGTCTAGTCTACAAACATATTTCAATGGGATTAAAATAAAGGGTTCTTATAACTTCCTTTCCCTTAATCATTACAAACTGGCATTCAGCATGACTGATAATTTAGATACTAGTAGATACTACACAGGCAACTTCGCCACATATGATTCACATATGATCTGCCACATCTGATACTGATATGATTCAATATGCATATGATACACATATGATTATCATATGATTCTCATATGAAAGGCAATACATATGAGAATCATGTATGGCGAAATTGCCTATGTAGTATTTACATGAATTAGTACCTATGGAACAATGTTTCATACAACAATAACTGATTTAGTTTGCATGGTTCGTCCATATATAAATTTCTAAACAGCAGTAAAACTATAAGTACAAGTATCAGTCAGTAAAAGCAAATTCACTTAACCCTTTTAACATCCAATTTAAATTTAAATTTTTGATTAATGAATTATTTTTTATTCATTTAATTAATCATTAATTTATTGATTAATTTTTTAATTTAACATCCAATTTATTTTTTCACCATGTAAACATCTATCTACCTAACATATCTAAGCAACAACACGTTTTTTTTAAATGATTCATGCGGGTTATGAAGGTAGCGATGATTGGAGAAAAAATTCACATAACCTGCTTTTTGCAGAAAAAAATGACATAACCCGTTTACGCGGGTTATGTATTTTTTTTTTTTTTGCAACGATCTTCACTTTCTTATAATTAACCCGCATTAATCACCAAAGAAAGCATTTTAAAATTGTTATATACAGTCAGTTCAAGCATATCTTTTACAACATACACCATAGCATAGCATTGAAATCTCATAGCATAGCATTGGAATCTCATAGCAGAGCATTGGAATCTCATACCATAGCATACAATCTCATAGAATCGCATTCGTCATATCATACCATTGCATACCATAGCATAGCATACAACTTTTTTTTAACTCGGTTTTAAATGTTTTTATTTGAAAACATAAATGTTTACATGATAGATTTGTTGTAAACTTTGGCTTCTTATTATTTCTCTTCGAAATGTGTGGAACTCTTCTGTGTATGGAGGCGTTTTTTTTCAAATCTCATAGCATACCATAGCATAGCATACCATACCATATCATTAAGCCCTTCATTTCAATTTCTCGTAGCATAGCATACAAATCTCATAGCATACCATACAAATCTCATAGCATATCATTAAAATCGCATACCATAGCATAGCATTAAATTGTAAAAGATATGCATGAAATGACTGTAATATACACTTTTCTTTTAAACAAGTTTATAAACTGATCGTAAAAATAAAGGAAATTGTAGAATAACTTGTTGTTAATGTACTTTAGTATGTAAGTTAAAGAAACAGCTAAATCGTCACCTGTGGATATGTGAGATTAACATCATCATAATTTGTTCTCGCAGTCCGTGATTTTTTTTAATTTGCTGAAGGTTTCGAACGATCGATAAACTGGTTAGTGCTGGATCATGTAGATTTCAGTCCTGTTAGTTTCTATAGCTGTGAATAACAATTTTAAAAGTGTAAATATTTTGCCATTAAATTTGTAATCATGCATATTATGTATGATATACAAGTCAATATGCAATATCATTTTGTTGAGAAGCAAGAAAAATATTATTCGATACGAATTATAAAAACGTCATAAATTTTAAATAATTGTCCATATGAGACTTTTAAAACAACTTACATGCACATGCATTTATGTCGACATGAAGCTTATCATGTTGAATAATGCAAGATAAATATCTTTAAATGCAACTTTTTTTTGCATGTTATTATAAATATGTTTGCATGTCAACATTTTATGTTTGCATACCGACAAAAATGAGTTGCATATTTAATATTTTGATCTTCTCTGTTAACATAAAACAGTTGCATATCCACAATAGATATTTAATATGTGGCAGTCGTTGATATATTTTATGTCAACACATATTATATTCATGTAAAAAATAAATTGCATTTTAGTTACAATACGTACATATTGGAAGACATATGTTTGCGATGCTTTTTTTAGCTCACCTGAGCTGAAAGCTCGTGAGCTTTTCTGATCACCCGTTGTCCGTGGTCCGTCTGTCCGTCCGTCCGCCCGTCTGTCCGTCTGTAAACTTTTTACATTTTGATCTTCTCTAAAACCACTTGGCCAAATTTAACCAAATTTGGCACACATCATCCTTATAAGAAGGTGAAAATAAATTTCAAAAATAAAAGGCCAGATTGTATTCAAAGCGGAGAAAACCTCGAAAATGTAAAAAAAAAAAGGGGGGGTGCAATTTAAAAAATCTTCTTCTCAAGAACTACTGGTTTAATCTTAACGTAATTTAGCATAAATCATCCTTAGGGAAAGGAAAATATAAATTGCAAAAATTATAGGCGATTTCTGTTCCAAATTTGAGATAATTGCGAAAATACTAATAAAGCGGACTCGTTATTCCGTATATCGTAGCCAGTCTACTTATGAGGGTGGTTTTAGCTTGTTTTGATTTTCGTTTCATTTTGCTTTTTAACTTGGGAAACAATCGCCTTGTATTTGGAACATAGACTTCGGTAAATAGGCAGTTGATTGTTTACCTGCGAAAATGATAAAATCTGATGCATTAACAACGTACTAAAGTGCATTTCCCTCTGTTTTTATTGTTTATTAATTTCTAATTGTGTCAACAAGGATCAAACAAGGGAGCGCCTTCGGTTGAAATGATCGATTTTTGATCGGTAAATTCGCCGGAATTTCCTCCGAAAGAGAATTTGAAGTAGCCATGTATTCCGAATTCATAATCGTGTAAATTAAATCCAAAGACAATAAAAAGATGTTTATGAATTTGAAAAGACGTTTTCACAGCCTCAGTTAAACCCTGTTGTGATTAATCACCCGCGACTGTCTTATCTTTAGAGGTTATAAATACGGGTGATGCAAACACATATACCGTGCATTGAAAATTACAATCGATAATCATTACATTTCTTGTTGATACTACAATTAGAAGGTAACTTGTAATTAGTTAATAACTCTGCCAAATTAATGCAAAACCGTTTGTTTACAGTTATCTTCAAAACTAAAAACTGTTGTAATTGGGTCATAGGGTAGGACTAATTCCTCCAAAATACACAGTGCATAAACTGATTTTGTGTCACCTGGCTAACTCAATTACAAAACACTTTATCTATATAATGTATGAATGCATTAAAAAAATGAAATTAAACAAATTGGATAAGTTTTTAAAAGTTGCCTATTATTCTACGACTGACGCTGAATTGTTTGTTGATCATTAGAATTGTCTTGCTAAACATTATATACTTGTGTACAGAAAAATCAAAAGGATGATGTGCTATAACTACTTTCTGGGGTCCTTTCTCATTTGATAATTTATTTGAAATCTGCAACAATTTTGGTATTTTTCAAACGAGTAAATAAAAACTTCTTTTAAACAGTTCTGACACATTATAATTATATGAGGATATCCGTGCATTATCATTATTTTAAAGAAAATATTGCAGCAGAAAATCATCTTGGTTTGTAGCCGTTTGTTGTTTTTGAGGGAATATGAAATAATTGATGGGCCTTAGTACAGAACTGATACCTGTATGCTTGACAATACATTAAAATATATAGCTTTTTAACACATCATGTGACAACATTTTCCAGTTAAATGTTTTCATCATCAAGTGAGTAAGGTTATAACACGTCAAACAAAACGTCAAATCAGGTAAACAATTATTTAAGGGAAGACCAACTAAGTTTTTTTTTACTGTAGCCTTAGCATCTTTTGCCACAGAGTTCAAACACTGCGTACTGCCTTCCAGACTAGCTGGCGATTCTCTGTCCGTCAATCTTTGTTAACTTTCATATATGATATATGAGCTGTGAAAATGAAATGTATCTCTTTTTTTTTTTTTTCTTTTTTTTTAATAGATTTATTCATTATATCAGTTTTACATCAAATATAACAAACAGAGATAACATCAACAAAATATAGAATATACATATGCTCTAAATTGATTTTACAAAATTTTGGAAAATTCTATAGTCTACGAATGAATTGTGACTTTTTAAAACAGAAGCATAGAATACAGTAGATACCTTTACATGGTTCAAAATATTGTAATTTGTTTCTTCTAAGGAATGTACCCGACAATACATCTTATATTTATAAATTCTGTATGCTATAAATGAAATGAGGGTATTCAGTGATACAATTTTTCTATTTTGTTCATGAAAAAAACCTAAAAGTACATGTTTCCACTTAATATCAAGTTTAGTGTAAACATTTAAAGCATTCCATATTTCAAGTACATTATCACATTCAAAAATAAGATGCTTTGTATTTTCATTCTCCTGGCATATTTTACATTGACTGTGGATTTCTTTATTCCATTTACTTAAATAAACATTGTTACAAAGAATATTATTTAATACTTTGTAATTGAATTCTGCTAGACGTTTATCAGAAATATCTGATAATTTACATTTGTAGATATATTTCCAATCAACAGAATCAATATCATATTCCTTTTGTAAAACAGTCTGATAACAAGGTTTAGTGAACTTCTTATTTACTAAATTCTCATAGAAAAAACTACATCTTTGCCCTAATACATTCTCATAACCTGAATGAAAATTAAAATAATTATTATTTTGTATATTGGTAAACTTACAATTTGAAAAATCAAATATCCTACATAAAGGCTTGAAAACAGAGGAAAGAATCTTGAATTCACATATCCAGTTTGATTTATTATTTATACAGTCTTTGAAGTCTAAAAGCGACTTGAAATTTCCTTCATCATTTAACAAGTCGTTTACATGTAATCCAATTTTTAAAAAATAAGGAGTTTCCCTTATACAAAAAATTGCAGTTGTTCCATATCGGTTGTTGTACAATTTTAATTGATGAAATATTTTCTGAGTTTTTAGGCTTACACTCATTGAATGAACATAACACTTGTTGATAAAACATTGGTAATTTTCCTAATTTTTGCATATTTTCTATCTTTTTTTCTGAAAATTGTAATGCGTAATTTACATCTATGTTTATTTGTTTACAGTAAGAATCAAAAATTGTGTACAGAATGTTTTTGTTTATTAAGAGTCGAGGAACCCATGAGGCTTTGAATGCCTTTATTTTACATTCAATATTAACAACTGCCAGCCCACCTTTTAAAACATTACCTATTAAAGTATTACGTTTAATTCTTTCGGTTTTATCCCAAATAAAGTTATAGATTAAGCGTTGAATTTTTTTTATAAAGTCATTTTCGGGAGAATTAAGTATTGAAGCAACGTATGTGAGTTTGGATAAAGCAAGTGTGTTAATAATGCATGATTTACCAAATAAAGTTAATTTTCTTCTTTTCCAAGACTCAAACAGCTTTTCCACATCATGATAAACTTTCATCCAGTTCTTATTATAACATTCTACTTTATCGTGCCCAATGAAGATTCCCAAACATCTTACTGCTTTGTTTGTAGTTTTGATACCATAGAGCTCGTCATAAAGATTTTTTAGAGTACCTAATAGAATACATTCTGTTTTGTTTATGTTTATTTTAGATCCAGCGTGTTTACAAAATTCGTTAAGCACGTCTAAAGCATGTTTCATTGACATTTAATCTCTTAGGGCTATACTTAGATCATCTGCATGTTGAATGTTTTTTATTTCATTGTTGTTTATTGTTATTCCTTTTATGTTCTGATTACTGTTTATCTTAATAGCTAGAATTTCAGCTACAAAAAGATATAGCAAGGCAGAAAGCGGACAACCCTGTCTTATTCCACGAGTCATTGTGCATGTTTTTGACAACCAGCCGTTATTTTTCATCTTAAATATTGGATTGGTATAAAGTATGTTGGCCCATTTTATGAAGTTATTGCTAATGTTAAATTTTTCTAGAACCTTAAACAAGAAATTCCACTCCACGGAATCGAATGCTTTTTCAAAGTCCAAGAAGAGTAATATGCCATCAAGATTTTCTGTTTCACAGTATTCAAAAACATCTAGAATTAATCGAGCGTTTTCTCCGATATACCGCCCTTTAATGTATGCAGTTTGTTGTTCGCTAATTAGTTTAGTTAATATTGTTTGTAATCTTTTTGCAAAAATGAAAGCAATGATTTTATAGTCTGTATTTGTTAAACTAATTGGTCGGTAATTTTTTAAGCTATCTTTTTCCCCTTTTTTGTAAATTAAAGATATCACAGAAAGTCTTTGAGAGTATGCCATTTCACCTCTTTGAAATATTTCATTAAGAGCTTTGTAGAAAAAAGGACCGATTATGTCCCAAAAACATTGATAAAACTCACAAGGTAAGCCATCTAAACCAGGCTATTTTTCTTTTTTCATGTTATTTACTGCCTCTCTACATTCTTCATATGAGAGAAAATTATCTAAATAATTTCTATCATCGTTATTTAGCGTAGGATTTTCGCTTATTTCCGACAGATATGTATTAATATTTTCAATTGGAATATTTTTACTTGTATAAAGATTTTGATAGAACATAAGCATTTCCCCCAATATTGCATTCGTTTTGTTTATTTTTAATCCCTTCTCTGATTTTATTTCTTTAATTACATTTGACGCCTGATTATGTAATGAAATGTTATGAAATGTATCTCATCTGCATGGTATATTTATAGAGCTTGGCATCTTAAATAAACACACTAAAAATTTCATAAATACCAATATACCAAACAAGAAATATTGCAGGTGCCCGGTAAATGGTAACTACCTTTTCCAATATTTTCATCATATAAAATAGGTATGTATTGCATGGCCTCTAAGACAACATATTAATGAAATAAAATGTTGGCATCCTTTAATTGTGTAGATTCAAAATGTTCAAATTCTGATTACACACAATAAGGTAGGCCCACAATGGGTGCTGATTTTTTAAGTGATATACGTCTAAGGAAATGTTTGAATTTTTTTTTATCTTAAATGAGCTAATACTGTTCAGATAATTATGTGCAAAAAGTGTAGGAAATAATATACAGGTGTTATATATAGTTAATATATCACAATATATTTTCACCCCTACCCCTGTATAAAATATTGAGTCAGAAAATTATCATGGTACATATTAAATTTTACTGTTCTTAATTATTTAACGACACACGAGACGTTCCTCAATTTTATATAATTTTCCTTGATAAATTATTCCTTATTTATTAACATTTAAACCTGTTAATTCCCAAAAATTCAAGGTTTATTACCAGGCTATTTTTAGAGCTATAATATTTAGAATTTTCCTTAAAATAGCATGCAAAATGCATTTGAATGCTTATAAATAAAGTCATAGTATATATTTACAATTGAACGCTTTATATCTAAATAAAAAAGTATCATATAACAGGAAATAATAATTATGGAATTACTTGGTGGAGATCTTCACATTGTGGAAATAGGAAAAAATAGAAAATAATGGAAGATAGGTCGCGTCTGACCGTAAAGTGTGTTAAGTCAATGTAGTTCGCCATTGTTGCTCAGGTGAGCGATGTGGCCCATGGGCCTCTTGTTTACGAATTCTTATCGCATATGTATATGAAAGAAGATGGGTGGATAAGACGTGTTAAATGCCTCTATAAGGACAAACAAAATATTGAAAAATTAAAATATCGACAAATCTAATTATTCTTTTCAAAAATCATTCAAAAATATGTATATTTTTAAACATAACATCGATTTATTACCCTTAAATATGTTCAATACTTGGATATTTTGTTGCTTTAAACTGGCGTTTAAGTATCAAAACCTGAATATAGTGTCATTATTAGAACTTCAATGCTTTTTCTTTTATAGAGTAGGTCATAGTCTAATTAGGGTCTAATGGAGTAAAAAAACGAGTTAAATCAACTTTAGAACGTGGAGAGATGACCCAGCCACTATATATTAAAATACATTTACATTATCCAGTGTCTTTGTCTGTGATAACGCTACGTATCGATTTTGTACTATATAACCCATAATACAAATGACGCCAAATTGAGGCGCCGGCGAGGTTTGCCTATTTATATTTAAAGATTTAATCGTGCGATGGCTTAAAATTATATAAATATAAGTAACAAGCAATCATTCTTTGAATATTATGAGGTGATGATTTCGGTCGGGGCGTTAATTGGATTTGATCACGCCCCGACCAAAATTATCGCCTCATAATACTCAAAGAATGATTCCTTATTCTTTATATATATCACATTGTATCCCAACAATTGAACATTTTAGAAAAATAATGCAAGTCCGTAATATCACGGCCAAAATTGCATATGTACATGTAGCATTTAAACAGCCTGGGGTCCGTTTTTCAAAAAGGCGTAAATCTGGGCCTAAGTTAGTCCCACTAACGAAGTTACGCCAATATTTAGTCGAGTCTAAGTTGCGTTTCTGGGGCCCGTTTCTCCAAAAGGCCTACGTCCAGGCGTTAGCTTAGTCCGGACTAAATCAGGGACTAAACCTCAAAACCAGACTAAGTTGCGTTTCACAAAAAGGCGTAAACTTAGTCGGGACTAAATTTGGGTTTAAATCTACGCCTACTAATGGGTAGGCGTAAGTCCTTAGTCTGTGCACAAAAATGGCGAGTGTTTTGATTCTTAGGCAAAATATACAGAGAATTTTTTTTTTTTGGTTTGTTTTATGTGTTATTAAAGAAAACATTCACATTTATTTAAATATTTGTACATGTACGCATAACTTTAAAAAATACCTATTGTTCGATAACTCTTTCTATTTCTAAATAAATGAAGATTAAATCAATTTGATAAATAATGGGCTCACCTTATTAAACGTATGTAATATACATTACTACTCGTAATGAAATTTACCTAAAGTGTGAAGAAAGGGTATACCCCGATAAATGATATAAACACAATAATTAAAAAGATGCTTTATTTCTAAATTAAACATGTATTCCCCAACAAGATAGATGTATATAAGTACGAATAGATTATTGATTTTTTTAATCAATACTCAGTAAGCATGAACTGGAATTTAATGTTTCTAATCAAATTTGAACCTTTGAAACGAAACTGATTTCAAAATTATAAATAGGAGCAACTCAAAACGTTTACATTTGTAATTTGTCTTTGTGTGTGGTTGTTTGTTCTGAAAACTTTACAAAACGTATGCATTCTCATTTTTATTTTTTTACTCCTAGTATCTTTACAAAACCGTATGAAAGCTACATGTATTTTGAATGTTTATGAACTCGCATTTAGATACAATCAATTTTTGCTTGTTAAAATATTACTTAAAAATATTTTTTAGAAGCGTGCAGAGTGTGCATCAATTTTAAATATGTTGACAAGCGTTTGTCAAGGTTATCGAATATTATAAAATTTCACATGCACACCTTGAATTTTTGGAAATCAAATTCATTAATCTTATTAATTCTAGAATGAAGTGATCAATTGCGTTCATATTTAACATCGATCGTAATTCTTTTTAAATAGGTATGGGGCACATGTACTATCAATGATCTTTGTGCATTTTCATATGCATTGTTTATTTGTACTAATTTAATTGAATTGATCTTTAATTACTTGAATTCATAATAGTTTTGTTTCATAATATTTAAGATGTACGTATATCAAGGGATTTTTTTTTATTTCGAAGTTGTCGACTTGCAATACAAAAGCGTTGTTTTAGCAGTTTTACAACAGTGTGCATTATTTACACATTTAACCAGCTTGCATTTGTCATACTTATTATATAAACAATTGTATACACCCCCACCCCAATAACCCAAATCAGATAGGGAAAAAAGTAAAACTCACATGCACTTGTTAAAACCGCAAAGATGCAAAATTCCTTATCCGGAAGGGGATTTTTTAGATGCCTTTTCCATGAAACTTGTAAAAGCCTTTTATTTATAAAACTTTCTTTAAATAGGAAGGGTGTTCTTAGATAGCTGCTTTTATATCTTTATTCTAATCAAGATACTGTATACAGGGTTATTTTGGTCCCGTGTAATTTCCGTCCTTCTACTCTTGCAAACAGTTTCACTCCGTCGTGACTTCGCCCAGTCACAGCTGTTACTTAAGTTACTTAATATTAGATATTGAAAATCAACATAAATTCGCCCGCTGACAACGAGGGTAAAATGATTGAAAATTAAACAGGGCGAATTATTCCCTGTTAATGGTGTATATTACTTTCAACCCCCCAGCCAAAAAAAAATAAAAACAATCGATCGATTAAACCAAAAACAGGAAAGGGAGTTGGGGAGACCCCGGCCTTAAATGTTGATAATTCCTGTCTTGTTATTATCATCTGAATCGCAAAAAATCAAGAATAATTTCCATGGCATTGTCTACATTCTTTCAATATTGGAACACAGGATGGACAAGGTTCATGTAATATTATTTATACAGTAGATATTTTTTATTCCAGTTGGTTGCTGTTATTCTCATGATCATATTATTTTCTATAAATAATATAGTGAATTGATATCAAGAATCAAGCTTTATCCCAGCATCTATTTGAACATGTCTAAAGACCTACAGTGTCTATGAAGTACACTTCTCATTCTGCAGACGTATTGATGCATATCCACTGTACCTTGTCCCTGTATTCTATAAATATATGAAGTTTACACGAACATTGAAGTTAATTTCTATATATTGTTTCGTTCAATTAATATGTAAGATTGTGCCTTAATATCATATACAATACATTTAATTGTCACATATTTGGTTTCTGAAACCTCTTATATATGCCGCTTTCATATCAACTGTTTTTCTCTAAAATGTCATAGAAGTGCATAGGCATTTGTTCTACTTTTATTAATATAAAATGTTATGAACAGCTTGAACTATGCACATTCAGTGGTAAAGTATAACATGCGTACTTTCGGGTACTACTTGTACTATGAATTGGAAAATTGATCCACACATATAATCATAGCCTCAAAGCAAAACAAAATACGATATGCGGAGATGTCTAAGTTTTTCGACATTTAAACCCTAACTTGCGCCTCTTTTAGAAACGCAACTAAGACCCGACTAAATATTGGCGTAACGTTGTAAGTTGGACTAACTTAGGCCCAGATTTACGCCTTTTTGAGAAACTGGCCCCTGAAAGAGGCGTAAGTTAGGGGTAAAATGTCGAAAAACTAAGACATCTCCGCTGAGTACTAAGCATGCGCATATCGTATTTTGTTTTGCTTTGAGGCTATGATTATATGTGGTGGATCAATTTTCCAATTCAAAGTACATGTAGTACCCGAAAGTACGCATGTTATACTTTACCACTGAATGTGCATAGTTCAAGTTAGTCTAGTCCGATTTAGTCGAAAAAAAACTTTTAACGGCAAATAAGTATTATTTGGTCCAGCATGGTTTTTAAACATAATTAAAATGTGCTGATTCCAAAAAGATATGCTTGCCTTCATGAAAATGTTAAAATTACAGTCTTTAATGTGCTGATTCCCAAAAGATATGCTGGCCTTCATGAAAATGGCGTTAAGTAGCTCAAAATGGCGATTTTTTCCTAAAAATATTTAATTAGGGTAAACGCATAAAAAAAAATTATAATTCAGTCCAACAAAGTTATTTTTGCATATTAATTAAGGCGTGCTTAGTCTGAAAAATGTTCTTGCTATGACAAAAATGGCGCTAATTAGGTCAAAATGCCGATGAAAATGTTCGACAGGCATATTCTATAATTCTCTTAATTCTTAAAAATTGAGGTAACAAACGATTATAAATTGGTTCAGCACAGCATTTTTTCATAACTAAGGTGTGTTGAGTCCAACAAAATATGTTGATCGCGATAAATAGTTAAAAATGGTGGACAGTGAGATTTCATCATTTTTCTTCTCACAGTCTCTTTAAAGACCGGGGTTGGGGTATAAATAGCAGCCAATGAGTAAAATGGAGGAAATTTCAATTTTCTTGCCACCTTTCACTTCAGAGAAGAAATTTCTGAATTTAAACATTGATCAACAAAAATTTTATAATAATTTTTGTTCCATAACTCAAGTCAACTGAAAGGCTTTTTCAGATAATAAAAAATTAATTATAGATGCTTTATTTCTCTTGAAATTTTCATTTAAAGTTTTGAAGTGAACCTGAAATTCAAATTTCCTCAGATTTGATTGACAGTTGCTCATTGTTTACATTTCTACCGGAAATGCCTATTGCTATAGACGCACTCACAATAAATGGCGGACAGCTTGTCTTACCTCAAAACTGAATAACACAAAGTAATCCTTATAATTGTTTTATTACTTCGTTATCACTTTGCTAATCATATACAAATAGAAAGAACACACACACACAGCCTAGTGTCCGTCCTGCTGCTTTACTCTCGGTATCAAGTTCCTTATCAATGAATGCATGGGGCCTTCGTGGATGGATTAATTACAGTCAGACGTCGACATTATAAAATGTTATCAATGATATACAGCACACTGATTAAAAACATTACCAATTATCATTAAAAATGTACGAGGGTTTTACTCCTAGCGATGTCCCATGTATGGCACATTTTTTAGATTCGGAAGCCACCTTCTCACTGTCTCTAAAACACATGAAGGTAAAACATCCCTACGATGACAAACTACGCCACGCAGCCTCGGATTTTGGTGCATAATCTCAAGTTTTCGGCTTTTGTATCTATGGTCTTGAAATACACCTCTGTGGAACAACATAGTCCAGGAAAATTTATATTTTTCTGTTCTTAGTGAACTATTCCGTCTGCTTGGCGGTTCACATTCCGATTTCCACCACATTTGATGGTTTCTTTCATTGGTTATACAGGGTCTGCATAAGTAATGGGGACATTCCTCAACATTGTTGTCCTGGGGAATGTGAAATGTCCGTTCAAAATTTCCCAGCACGTCACAATTCTCATATGTCTCATCAGCATTGGTCTAAATACCTTCACCTGTTGCTTCTTCTAAATCCCAATTATTAAAGTTAAAAAACTGTATAATTGCTTCTCGTTGCTCTGAATTTACCCTCAGTGAAATTACACTTGTGTCTTCTTTTTCCGCCATCATTTTGTCTCTGTGTATTTTGGTGGGAATTTTATTAGGACAGAGGTAAAACAAAAGGAAATTTTAGTACTGATATATTCTAATATACTTCACATCAATTATTTATAGTTATATTGTAAAACAAAATTTGAATGTACTGGGAAAAATGCTTTTTTGTAATACAAAGATAGTTGATTAGAAGTAAGTTTACTGCCAATAATTTCATGGGAAATATCTCATTATTATGAAAGTAGCTCTGTGGAACCTCACACAAGTTTGCTGATTTGGAGGCTGATTTATTGACATTTGGCGGGAGGGATTCCCCACTGAGCCAGGACTCATGTGCATTAGACTCTTCCAACAGAGCGCCTATGGGGGTGGATCATCTTTATTTTTATTACATTTTTAAAAAGTTTTACACATATCATGAATTGAGACTTTTGGTCTTTATTCAAAACTACATTTAATAAATAAATTTCACAAGCATATTCAGAGTTATTGGATTTACCATTAATTGTGGAAAGTACATTTTAACAGCAAGACTTTCATAACTCTAATAATGGCACAGCCCAGTGAAATATGATACTAAGGGTATATATGTATATACATATCTATTTTCATTTGTTGCCATCCATAGCAAAACGTACATACTGTTATTATACTGAGTCTTTATTTTTAATCATGGAAGAAAGCAAACGAAAACGTCCCCCAACTTTTCAGTTGGAAATTCCAGCAAGTGCTGAAAAGAAGCAGGAAATGATACACAATCTCCAAAGTGTAAGATAAGTTCTTGTAAGAAAATTGGGAAGACCTGTCCACAATACACATATAATGGATACTTTGTTGAATTCTTGGAAGTTAGCTGCTGAAGATGAAGAACAAAGTCCCAAAACACCAGGGACCTTTATCAATGTAAAGAGAGGACAGGTTAACCAAGACTTTTTGTGACATCACTATCTCCTATCAAGAAGCTTATGGATATAACTGCTACTCATGGAAGGTATTGTCATGGACACTTTGAAGTTAGAAAAGTGACTAAACGAGGACATGTTGTCTCTTTGAAGTTATGTTGTACAAAACCAGGACATGCTCCACATCAGTACATATTGGAATCATCTCCCTATCTGCCAAATGGAAAATATATAATAAACCAAAGAATAAACCATGCTTCCCTGTGTAGTGGCATGCTTCCTTCCCATTACTCCCGAGTTTGCACTTCTGCAGGACTTGGAGTGCTGTCAAAAGAAAAGAGAACTTCTTTTTTTTTAAATGTACAAAACGTTTGTACAACAGGAGTATGAGGATTCCATAAGTACTGCGCTCTTGGAAGAAATCGGAATGTACGAAGATTTAGATGGAATTGATATCATTACAGATGCTCGGCACGGGTGGCGGAAAAATGCCAAGGACACCAGTGAAGTAGCAGTTGGCGAAAAAGGTCACAAGATTTTAAATTGCATACACATTACCACTGCTGATGATCCTGTAACACAGCGACATGAAAAGATCGGGACTGAAAAAAGTCACCGTGATTTAGAAGCAGAACAAGTCACTGCTCCAATTCACACCCATGACCGCAACCTTTCCATCAATAAAATGGTGAAGGAAATAGTGAGTACAACAAACCAACATGATATATGGCATGGTATTAAAAGTGTAAACAAGGCAATGTCATTAGTTTCTAGTGGGCCTAGATACAAAGAGGGGAAAAGCTGGTCCGAGGAGTTGTAAGACAAACCTGAACCTGTAGCAACTCATTTTTATTGGGCGATAAAGAATTGCAATGGAGATTCCAGCACTTTAAGATCAATGTTAGACAACTGTGTGGAGCACTACAAAAGGAATCACAAGCAGTGTCATTCAGAATCAAGATGTAAAAAGGACCCTAACTATGAACCATCTAAAATTGTTATACAGAACCCAGTGGCTGAAAAAAATTTGAGAAATTTCATTATCAATTCACTGATTTATAAATACCCTGACGATTTTAAATTAGGACGTGACACTTACTATGTTGAAGGTTTTTTAACAACACTTTAAATATTTATGAAGACAAAAGGATTGCTTCCGGACCAGTATAAAGTGCGGGCATTATTAGGTACATGTACATGTCACTGGAATGAAAATGTTGGAAGGGATTTCACTTCAGTTTCTTACAAAAGTGACCCTAAAGCCCCAAGAAGAAAAGTGGGTACAAAGAACTACAAGAAACAAACATATCAGTTTAGAAATAACATTTGGAAAAGATACATTAAATCTGTGTTTTCATAACGAAGGAAATAATAAAAATTAATCAGGCTCCTTGTCATTTTTTAATTCTCTTATCAACCTGTGCTTGTGGTATGCAGCTATCTATAAATAACTTCTCTCTGCAGTGTTATCAGTTTGGAGATGTGGCCTGCTTCCTTATATGCTTAATTGCCGTTCGTGTGGATATTTTACTAGGTTAACCCCGGTCTTTAATGGGAAAAAAATAACAATACAAAATCACAAATTGGTCTAGCAAACAATTTTATCATAATTAGGTAGTGCCAAGTTTGATGAAATGTGTTGGTCTTCATGAAAATGACGTTAATTTTGTCAAAATGGCAATTCAAATTGGTGTATACTAGTAGCCAAATTTCATCGATCTCTATATAGACTACTAAAGGCCTCCTAAATGGGAAAAATGTTTGAATATCATAATTTCAATTCTAATGATGTAACTGACAATCAAATTTGAACACTTGTATTAATAGAAAAAAACTCCACCTGTCCAGCTTTTTATTTGGAAAAACAAAATCTGTTTTCCCTTATTAAGTTACAGTATATAATTATGTTATTTATACAATCTTTTTTTTTTTGAATGATAAGATTGTGATTTGAAATTTGCAAATGTCTTTACCCGGGAAGTAGGCACGTTTACATTCACACATAAAGGTTCTGCAACCTGTGGGGCAGTTGCAAGCTATCAAATATAAGAAAGCTTTATGTAGAAGATCTTAAGGTCATTAGTTCTAGCAACACACAATCATCAGTTAATTTGAATATCCCATCTCCACTGGGCATGGTAATATGGGCATGCTTATATTTACCTGTGTTCCTATCATTACCTTGGTGTGTGTTTGTTTCATAAGCAACGTAAGGCAAATCCTAAGTTGGGACATATTTCCGGGCTTTGATTTTAGGAAGAAAGCAAATTAAACCGTGTCAGTGGGCAATGTGTCTTGGTTATCCATTTAACTAAAGAACTCTTTGATTTTCTGGTCAGTAAATTCCCCTGTTCATACTTGTTTCTGTTCACTTATTATGTCGATTTTCTCGATATGCTGTAGAGATACGAAGTTGTGTCAAACCATATCAGTGAATGAAATGAACCAAGTGCTAATTCAAAGCTCTATAAAAGTGGAACATTTTCTCTTCAACAACATTGACAGGGATGTTTATTGGCTTCGAAGAGGTTCATACATCCATCAGCAAACTTTGTTGTGAGGATATGTTGCAAATTAACAATGACATGGTCTAGCATAAAAAAGCCTCAACTTTTCCTCTGAATATGGACACGCATTGCTATACTTTCCTCAGCACATTTGGCCAAACACATGTTAACAATTTTGCAAGAGGTTCTTTTATCTTAAATGAAGACATAGAAAGTTTGATTCCTTATACAATAAATAAATTGCCCCTAGTAACGTTAAAAAAAGTAAAATTATTTGGGTTGCCAAAACATATTGCGCATACTTATTACTAATATATAAAGCTGGACGATATGTTGATATCGACTCATTTTGAATCACGAGCTTTTCCAGTGTATATGATGGTACAGACCCTGAAACGTGCTACTACACCAGTTGCACGGTTCAGTTCGTTACGCTTTTTGAACGGTACGGTTCGCTAC
The DNA here is from genome assembly GCF_902806645.1 of Magallana gigas. Taxonomy (NCBI): domain Eukaryota; kingdom Metazoa; phylum Mollusca; class Bivalvia; order Ostreida; family Ostreidae; genus Magallana; species Magallana gigas. Next base: position 29,164,739 of record NC_047566.1, on the reverse strand, counting down.
GGTTCGTTTTGTGAACGGTACGGTTCGCTTTGTGAACGGTAAGGTACGCTTTGTGAACAGTACGGTACGCTTTGTGAACGGAACGGTTCGCTTCTTACACGGTACGCTTTGCTAAATATAGAAAAAATAGCAGCACGCTTTGTAAACGGTTTGCACGATTTATTAATGAGGTAGGCGTGGCCTGGATGCTTTGGTTTTTCTCTATATAATTTCGTTTTAACCCGATCTACTTCAGCAGGGTGGTAATTATGACATATGATCATGAAATTTTTGATTTATTTATAAGATATTTTACAATTTCAATCTACTTAAAATCAGAACTTCCATCCGTTCCCCTGTTATTAATACGTTTCGTGACACGTGTACTCAGTGACAACCGGGAAGCGGGGGTAATTTTTATTTTGATTAGTCTGTTATTATTAGTATTTAATTTTAGATAAATGTAATCATTAAGATAGATTAAAAGAACTGTTTGACATTAATCCGATATATTTTTGTTAATTCAGTGAGCTGTCGTTAATTTTACAAAGCATCTAAAGTTTTTATCGCTATACATGTACTTGAATTGAAGTCATTAAATATTTCTAATCCATTTAGAATTGCTATAAAAAATTGCCCCAACTTTATTCCGATATTTCTTAATTTTCCTTAATCGTTGTCTTGATTCTCGGCTAGTTGTTATTTTTACAAGCAACTTTCTTTTTCTGTATTCATAATTCGTATGATCATTCTTTATTGCGTACTACTGTACATAGTACTATTGTCGATCAAATACACACAGTTCATTCATTCATTCTTTATTTCTTTAAGCTTTGCAGCTCATCAGATTTTACAAATTCAACATATTAAAGTACAGAAGTGGGTATTTTATAGGAGACCCTATTACAATGTACATACATAAATATGAAAATAAGTAAAGGCAAAAAGAATAAAAGAGAACAACACCTAACCTTAATTGCATAGATCGTTTCTTAATTTCATACTATAATAAATGTATTTGCCGAGGTTACACATATCTTTACAATTTTCGTTATTAAACAATTGCAACAGCTTGAACATCGATGGTTTCTCATAAAAATACTTTCAATGTATTTTTGACGGTATTTAATATATACTGGACACAATAGATTAAAATGGAATTCATCCTCAACATAATTTTTACATGAAAAGCAGTTCCTTTGGGCCCTGTGTGTATTATTGTACCTTCCAGCTTCGATAGCTAAATGATGAGAGGATAATCTTAATTTTGATATACACTGTTAAAAGTTTAACATTTAAATTTCTAAGGTAATAATGAAGATAAAATCCATCCACTAAATATTTATGAAAATGACATTTCTGCGAATTTTCTATTTGAACCAAAATTATCTTGTTTAGCCAGGTCTGCGAGTCGTTGATTTATGACTTTTAGAGTTAGTGAATCAATTGTTTGTTTATTCCAAACTTCATTGAACCCAATTTCATTTTAAAATTGTCTTTACATCAGAAGCCCAATTTTTATGTCCATGTAATTCGCAATTAATGTACATTTCTTCGTAACAGGTTTGTAAAATACAATTATTACTACATAGCACATCCTTCAAAAATTTTAAAATTGAACAAAACCTTTTTGTAATAAGAGGTATTCTACCCAACTCTGCATACACAACAGCATTAAATGAAGACCTTTTCACACCCAAGGTTTGCTTACAAAAAACAAGGTGCAGTTCTTCAACATTGTTACCTTTATGAGAGCCCTAAATTTCTGAAGCATAATTAATAATGCCACCAACATAACAATCAAAAAGCAATAATAATGTTTCATGATTAAGCATCATGCCTCTAATATTTTTCCTAAGCGCAAACATTGCCTTTCGACCCTGGTCAGATAATTGCTTTTCAGCTTTTGTAAATTTAGTATTGTACTGGAATATTATTCCCAAATAAGTAAATTATTCCACGATTTCTAATACGTCATTACCATTGTGGCCCCACCATACCCCCGGGATCAACTTGAATTTACACTATCTGAGGATGCCTCCACACTTTAAGCTTTGTTTTGAGAAAAAGATGTTTAAAGATTCTCTCTATGTATTCCTGTGTAAAACTTGATCCCCCCCCCCTCCATGTGACCCCATTCTAACCTCGGGGGTATGATTTGAACAATCTTGAATTAAAACTATCTGAGGATGCTTGCACACACATTTGAGCTTTTCTGGCCAAATAGTTATGAGAAAAAGATTTTTAAATATTATATTCCTATGTAAAAGTTGACCCCTCCCCACATTTATGGCCCGCCCTACCCCTGGGACCATGTATTTAACAAACACGATTCTGATAACTGGTACAGTATATCGTTAAAACTCGACAACTTCGGGGCGGGCTTAAAAACACAAAAACAAGATGTTTTTGAGTTCTAAATAATAATATAATCTAACCATGTTATCCAAAAATATCAAGAAGTGAGGAAATAGGGGAAAAAACGTTAAATTTTAGCCGATAATTGGTACAGTGCCAGTACCACTTCAGATTTACAAAAATAACTGACACTAGATACTGAATCAGCGATTAAAAAAGGAAATGATGCTTGTTAAAGGGTTGCCTTTGTTGTTATTGAACAAAGGGGTCATCATGTTGAGCATAATAATGAAAACAAATGTTTAATATCCGTTCACCCTCATTTGCACGTTTAAATGAAACAATTATCCTTGAATCCTATAATGTATTGGACCTTTGAAAGTTTACAAAATGATTTTAATTACGTGTATACATATCGTAATTGCCTAAAAATGTTAAAAGCCGATCAGGATCGAACAAATTTTTGATGCATGCGTAATATGAACGATGGAGAGGTTTGGAACATTATGGAATGTAGAAATATTTAATCTAAGTATACTAGACGGATAGAGATATAGACAAGTTGTGTCAAAAATTAACAATGAACACTTACATATCATGGAGTATTTAAACACATTTGCCATAACTTTTAAAAATCCTTGTAAGTGTTAGGATTTCTGTAGTCTGAATGCGATCTTTTACTTCCTCGTTTTAAATTCAACCAAATAAGAAAAATGTTGGGATAGTGTATGCTTAAAATGTATTTAAATTTCTTATCACTTATCACTTTCAACGGTGATGTTATTTCGCAATAGTTTTAATTGAAGTACTGCTATATCGTAAGTTATGTAGTTTATATACAATAAAAAAACATAATGCGTACCATTGGTTATTATTTTAAAAAGAAGACAGCATTAACTGGATTCGTATATGAGTAAACAAAACCGTATCAGCTGTCATATTTAGTCATCGAGGGTGTAGAAATCTAGATTAACAATTTTCAGTCATGCTGAATGCCAGTTTGTAATCAGTAAGGTGAACGGTTGTTATAAAAACTTATTTTATCAATCCCATTGAAATATGTTTGGGAACTATGAAGTATCATAAAATGAAGGAAACAAATCTGTTACTGATATACCGTAACTGAATACACAATGGACCTGTTTCGAAATATAATACCCATTCGTAAAAACAATAGGACGAAATCATCGCAAAAATTATCGTATGCATATTTAAATGCCTAGCTGTCGAAAAATACACAAATCGTGTGTCTCAAAACATATTAAGATGTGTCCTATTTAACGTAAATAAAAACCAACATGGATTTAAGTTGAAAAAATAGTAAACGAGGTGAAGATTTACAAAATTTTGTAGATATGGAACAAGGTAATTAAGTAATTCAGTTTCGTCCATAACATTTTTAACAACAGCAATAATATAAGTACAAGAGTCAGTAAAGGCAAATTCACTTCACACGATAACGATAGCTTTGTATCAATAATGTTCAAATCCAGCATAAAAGTGACTCGAAAGACTATTTCCAGCAGTAGGATTATTTCTAAAGGTCCAAAATAGCTGATATGTATCTTAATTTTCCCCACATGAACACAACACACAGTGCATGTTGATAATTATATTTTTTTTTGCATGTTACATGTACTATTATTTCAATTCATCTTGTTTAGGAGGAAGATGGCAGAAACATGCTACCATATTACCCAAATCTGACTTTTAACATGCAAAATCTAACTTTTCTCAACTTGCAATCTATTTATCGTGACATGCAATTGTTATGTCAACGTGCAACTCAATTATGTTAATATGTGAATTATTTATGTTAACATGTAACACATTGATGTTTACAATCAACATAAATCTCCATTAAAATTAAATTTAATATGGTATTTCATAATTTATGACTAAACCAAATGGCTAGCTTATCCCCCAGTCTTCTTTCCTAGAATATCAATATAAAAAATTCTTTTGGATGTTGACATAATTATCCTGCAGTTCGTTAATGCATAAGTTGTATATTAATATTTCTGCACATGAGTCGCCGTTTTCATCAATTTGTTGTAAATAAAAGATAAACAGACAAAAGCCTAACAGTGAGCTTCGCGAGCGTAGCGATCGAACCCATGTGACGAAAATATCGCTCGTGCTAGCTTTACATAATTTCGTTAAAAAAAAAACAGCATGGTAGATTGCGGGAAATGGAGAAATATCTAATCACTTTACGTTTTTCATTTCATTTTATCGGGAATCCATTCTTTTAAGTAGAACGAATCTAATCTTAACTCATCTATGAAAACATTACGTTGTACAATATATACAATCGTTGCTAAATCATTGGCCTTTTGTACAAAAGTGTCCTTCAGCTAGCGATGGTGATATATGTTGAAGAGTAGCGTATCCTGGTGTTTTTTTTTCAAATGAGGGTTTGAAATTAACTTGCAACATTTTGCTGAAAATTACAATGCATAAGTAGGTAGCAGTATACATTCTAAAATGCAATACATATACATCCACATGTATGTACTGAGGTATGTTAACATTAATAGAATCGTTTTTGCTCTCAATGACATATCAAAGTTATAAATTGTACAAAAAGGATACACTGATTCTTTTTTGTTGATTTTAGTTTTGAACAACCTTTTATCTGTGACTAGGATCTTCTACTGTAATAAATTACACTGTATGTTGGCATCGGGCTTTTCTATATTATTAGACAAAAGTATTTGTTCTGTTGCACAAAATAGATTCACTTGCTCGGTAAATCTTGACAAAATCAAGGCTTTATCTTTTTGTTGTCCAAAAGGTTTTAACTATTTATTGCCATTAGTTTAAAAACTGTGTTTTTAAAATAAATGAACATAAAATAATTGATTGAGATTATTGATTCATTTCACGGGGTTTTTTTGCATAACGTTGAGAAGAGACACATCAATGTTAAAGCCAAGCAATTTCATTAACATTATATAGAATATCCGCTGCATAGTTTTATGTAGTTTGGCCAAAGATATATATTTCACCAACAGATTGTAAAACAATAAAAAAACATTATAGCTTTTGCATAATATAGTTTGATTTCAAATTTCTTCCATAAAACGACAAATATAGTACAAATTAAATTTAAACACGATAGTTTACGAGAGATGTAATAAAACAGTCTTCATGCGTGAAACGCCTTATTATAGATCCTATATATTTATACATAAACTGTTTGCTGTTATATAAGTAAAAAGAGAATATTGTTTTCTGAAAATTCTAATCTCGTACTCAGTGGCATCCCCTCTGATGCCACAGCAATCGTTTTGGTTGTTTTTCTGTTTCAAGTCCGCTGGAAAGAATTTGAGAAATATATTTATCTACAAAGATTTTTACTTCTTTTTTGGCTTGCGAGTATGCAACTGATTTTTTTTCAATTTAAAGATTTTTATTAAAAAATAAACTAAACCAAAATATAAAATATAATAGGAAATATACTATATACCGACTTATATAAAGATTGATAAACTGGTTTGATATTGTTGAAATAACATGTCTTCATTTCTTTTTTATTAGTCGTTGTTTTTGTTTCTCTTATCACCATCTTCAATTAATGTCAACAAAAAATGCGAGAGTAGGTCTCCAACTCTAATAGATATTTCATTCTGATGCCCGTGACATTTTTTAAGTAATTATGTGACCTTAATTTTGCATACCTCTCCGTTTCCTGCTGCATTTCACTTTCATTTTCTTACACTGGTATTCAAATATAACGAAGGCATCTACTTGTTTTTAAACAGTATTTCGTCCAGTTTGCAAATATGTTATTTCCTTTATATCCTGTCACTGCCAAAACTTTCTATATACATGTGCACTTATTTAAGGACTCATCCTTCTACTTTATTATTTTTCTAGTTTCTAACAATTTTGTTTTATATGATTTTAAAGATATGCTTTACCTACATTACTTTAAGAAATGATACAATAAAAAATTTAGTTTGATTTTCTCTTACTTGACATTAAACTTTGACCTTTTTATCATTTTAATCGGCCAAGGAAGACGCTCTCATTCTTGCAAGAGGTCTAAATTATAAAGTAAATGCTTCAAAATCATATCTTAAATTAGAAGGGAGATCTTAAGTGTCATTTAATAACGACATGCAATACATTTTACACTTTCATAAAAAATTCCATGAAGAATTTTACCTGATTTTATATTCTTTAATTTATTAATTACTTTAATTTATTTATCTCGTGGGTCCTTAGGCATCCAGCCTTCTTAAAAGTCATAAATTCTGAGACCATGCCGCTACCACTATCAAAGGAATATGCTGCAATATTTTACGATCAAAAAGGGTAATACGAACGCCAATGAGAAACGTAAATGAGCCAAAAACTCAAGGAAGCTTTTTGATCAAACTGTATCCGTTGTTCGTTTCTGTTGTTGTTATAAACTTTTCAAATTTTCTTTTCCAGAGGCATTGGGTCAATTTAAAATTCTGCAATATTTAACCCCAAAACACACGTTTTGAAATTGTTATAAAGGCAAAAAGTATAAACTCCTAAGCAAGATTCAAACTTTTGACTCAGTAGCGTTTGTTAAATCAAATATTTAAAACATTTGTTTTTTAATTTTTTATTACTAATTACATAATGGAATGGAATGGATACACGTTAACAACACCTTAGCAGCTGAGTTTTCTTTTAAAAACCTGCTCCCTGCTCACTTTTTGTTATGACTGTTTGTGTAATTGTGTAGCAACTCCCACACAATCATAAGCTTGTACATGTACATGTATTATATTCCTTTTTCCATAAATGGTTAAATGCAATATATGAAAGAAAATGTGATATCAATTTTGAATTGTTTGCTACTACCTGTAAGTTAACCCTATATGCTTTTATATCAAACTGCAAACATATTTTTCATACAATATCAAAGTCCTGTTCATTGACAAGGTTATATTTGTAAATGATGGATGAAACATTTTCTATAAAGCATATCCCCAAACACCACGTAAGTTTCCAACAAATCCCATTATTTTGAGTTCCAAAAATAATGTGTCTTTTAACGGATAATTATCTGTTTACTCAATCATTAACCTTTTGACAATCTTTGCTTGTTCAATGTCTTAATGTAGAATACTCGTCTCCATCTTTTGACGGTGATGTTCGAAAAGTGGCTGCATCATGTAGATTACTGTAATCAGACAGCTCCGTACTGTGATTTTGTGCAGCACATGCATGATCGTAAGTGTCTCCATCTTGTTCTGTTTGTTCGCGCAAATGATTGTAGAAGTCTGCAGTCCTTTCATCTTGTTTGCTAGACAAATTGTATCCTTGTGTTTCTTTAGCAAAAGAGTATGGAGATAATGCTGCAACATTTTGCTGAAAAATTAAGATATATTAGTACATGTAAGTTACATATGGATTTCACTGTATTCTGAAATGGAAAGCAAATATCCTGAGGAAGGTTGGCATTTATGGAGTTAAGTATCCTCTTAGTGACAAGGTGATAACAAATGAATATGAAAATATTAGAAATATATTTGACAAAGAAATAAACTGTCTCTCTTTTATATGTGTTTTTCCTCTCAAATTGTCGTTTAACTGCATTCCACCTGTATCTCAAACGACCGTGTAGTGAGCGACCAGCGCGCTAGTTTCCCTTCGTCATCGAAAGCAAGATTTTTTGTCTTGCCTGGATGGCCCAGTGGTTAGCGCGGTGGCCGCCCACTGCTAGGAGAATGGGTTCCAGAGGTCGTGAGTTCAAGTCCCGGGCGGGCCGGAGATGGAGCTCTAATAAGGTGAATTTTTCTGTGCTTAAGGTATATCTATATCATTCACTATGTGCAGGTATATGTCAATTTGAGAGTTATTGCAATGTTTGTGCTTATTATATGTATACATGTATATCTATGCAATGTGTATTGTTCCGATCCTCAAAAATTGTCGTTTAACTGCATAACTGCATTCCACCTGTATCTCAAACGACCGTGTAGTGAGCGACCAGCGCGCTACTTTCCCTTCGTCATCGAAAGCAAGATTTTTGTCCTGCCTAGATGGCCCAGTGGTTAGCATGGTGGCCGCTCAATGTTAGGAGAATGAGTTCTAGAGGTCGTGAGTTCAAGACCCCGCCGGGGCGGAGGTGGAGCTCCAATAGGGTGAATTTCTCTGTGCTTTATATATATATATATATATATATATATATATATATATATATATATATATATATATATATATATATATATATATATATATATATATTCAATCTTTGTATTTACACTTTAATTTCATCATTAAATTATCCGATGATCTCTTTCAATAGATTTTATGCGTGCATGTTTTGTTAAAGTCGTGCAGAAATATGTATATACCTGATGTGATTTATTGCTCATTTTAAAATCTTAAATTTTTAACATGAAACAATCTTAGAGCGTTGATTTGACTCTGAATTGAAAGCATTTGAAAAACATTTCAATGTGGGTTTTTTTTTCTGCAAAATGCAGTGCTACATTTCATTGCCATATTACCGGTTAGCAGTATATGCTTCAAATACTGTTCTCATATATACAAGCATAGCCCTTTCGAATCACAATTATACTGTATACTTAATTTATGTGGCACATTATATATCATACAGGTGTGTTAATATATTTTTTTTCTTTGGCAGCTACTGTTTTTAGGTTCTGTTAATAGTATATGTATATTTCATGTATATAACAAAATCATTATAGTACAGAAGTATAAAACAAATATTTTAACTCTCTGTCTTTATTTACGTATGCATAGCCTTCTATTTCGGCTTCCTCATTATCTTTTAACAATCTTAAATACACTTTTGAAATTTGGTTTACCTTCCTACTGTTAGTAAAAGAAATTTGAGCATCGCTGGCACCACCATACGCGGGGGTGTTAAGGAAGCATATGGGCAATTTAGCGTCTCATTTTGACTGCTATATTCAAAATCGTGAAACTAAATAACTATTTTGAATAAGATCAAAAACTTAATGTTATCCTTTAAAATAGATGTCAGTGCAATAAAATCGAGCAGTACGTTACTGCCACATTGGTGCATTATCACGTGACAACTATAAATAGCTTACGTATATTCCTTAACATAAAATGAGATAGAACAACACTACCCCGCCGTTTCCAATTTAAAATAAACATACCAAGTGAAAGCAAAACATCTCAGTTTAATTAGAACTGCTGCTAGAATCCTATGTTCTTCTCAATTAAATAGCTATTCATCCAGCTCTCGTAAAACCTTCCCAACTTTTAAAACGTTTGCACGGAAAACGCTATGTTGGATCAAAACAACACACAACATGAGATTCTAGCAGCACTTTTCAATTTAAGCATTGATTAAACTATCGATACGTATAAAATATCAAGTTCAATAAATACGGGGTAGTGTTGTTCTAGTCGGGTTTTTATATCGTAAACAACGACAGAGGAAAGCCTGGCCGAGAAATAAAAGCAAATTTACATACCTTTTAGCGAATGATTGATAAAACTAACATCTCTCCAAGTATTCTTATGATCAATTCTCAATAAATCACACCACAATACTTTATTAGAGTTCTTAGATTAGTTATACTTTGAATATGTTTACAATGCTTTCCGACCAAATTCACACAACATTCAGCTTTTAGTCATGACGTCATCAATGTGTAAATCTACGTAATACAATCTAATTTCTGAAAAAAATTGTCTTCAGTATTTTTTATTTGTTTTTGGTCTACGTTTCGTTGCTTAGATATTTGAATATGTACATAATAAGTAAGGTTTGTGATTTCACGGAATTACATGTAACTCAGATTCCATATGCTTCCTTAACACCCCTGCGTACGTTCTGTTGTCTGCAAACGTAACGTCAGGTTCCTCTCTTTTAAAACAAAAATATCCCTACTTTACAGTTGTTATTCATTTTGTTTGTTGTAGATGCATGTATGAAGAATATTTGGCAGAAAAAAAACAGAACAACTTGATCAGCAAACTTACCTTTTTCTGGTTCGAAATTTTAATCTTCTGTACACCAGAGTCGTTACGACAGCTGTTACAATCACACCGAGAATGAATCCTCCAAATAATGTCCCAAGCATCACTCCAATGTTGGTTTCTTTTGGTAATATCAGTAAACTTTGATTTAAAACTATTGAATATGTTCGATATAAAAATGTTTAAAGTTATAACAATTTTTTAGGAAAAAGACTTATCGATAATATTAAGTCTTTTTTATTATTCTTTTTTTTACGAAAACTCCTGATCTGAGATATGGAAATAGAGATTTGCTTTCATATTTATTCGGTTACCATGTTGCTGACCATTTGAATTTCCAATTCCAAGACTGTTTGTGTAATCTGGATAAAATAAATTGATAATGATATTTGAAAGACTTACATACAATCTTAGTCATACAATGTTTCACATCCCAGTCGATCAAAACATTTTCTTTTCTTGATTAGTGTATTATCTAATGAATCGCCCAGTTATATATATTCATGTATAAAAAATCATATGTCGTACACAATCAAATAAGTTCTCACAAGTAGTTCTTTTAAGAAAAGTACATTATACTAAGACAGAAGTCATGAACATTAATAAATAAACAACTAATGCAAAGAAACAATTATTTTTTTGTCAATTCCAGGAGGCCGATTTTTTGGGTTTTTAAGTAAAAAACAACAATAGAGAAACGTTATTATGCTGACGTGTTAAATCATTTACATATCACCAGACAATTTGCTCATATATTTATTAGTGCTTAGTAATACTTTGTCGTATATTATTTCTTGGAAACTCGAAATTCTTAAAATAAAAACAACATTATCTGATAGTATAGATACATTTCTACAAATACTGAATGAGATTAAGATTTCTTTTTACTTGATGTAGAAAAATCATTTTGACTTATGCATACATGTACATCAACATGCAAAATTTGAGACAAAATGTATTTTATATCATTCTATACATATAAAATGTTGTGACATCCCCCAAAAGATCTTAAACGCTTAGTGATAAGACGTCTTCTGACCTGTACAGGTATATTGTAAAGTTTACTAAAATATCAATAACATTGAATATGCCATTTAAATTGTATTATTTGTGATACATATTTTGCAAAAAACCTTGAATTAAAACATTATTACCATGCATTTAAACAATTCTTAATAAAACCTTAATGTGTACATATACATGTACGTTATCCACAAGTCAAATTTTATATCAGATATTTTCCACAATTGTGATATATCATTTTAAAGCTTGGAGAAGCTTGGAGAAAGTATTAAAAGAAAATAACATTTTGGAAATCTTTGGTCATATATTGTTACTAAAAATAGGCTGCAAAAAGTAGTGCTTATGTTATTGTTGTGACAATTTCTTGGGAATACTATTAATTTAAATAATCGGCATATATACAAGATAGATTATTATCACAAATCAAAATAAGTACAATAGGATTGTAATCCCTTTATTATTCCGCACCTCGGATTTAAACGTATTCCTACGCCAACGTCCCGCTGACAAAAATGACGTCAAAACGTCAACGAATAAACATTTGTAATTCCGATATAAACAGTTCAAATTATTGCAATAACTATGCTTGTGATTAAATTGGACAAATTAAAATTCATTTGCATATTTTAATTATTTACTTACTTCATTTAGTACATAATACTACGTTTTGCCACTATTAAAACATGTACTACATAATACTAGTCACTAGACACAACAATGCATTTTCTATAAAACAATAGTAAGCGTTTTGCACAAATTAATCTTTATAAATTATCTTACAAATCAAATATAAACAAAAAACGATCAATGTAATTAATATTTTCATACATGATTTGCAGGTGATCAATTTAAACAGATTTTAGAACTTTCAACAGATTAGACATAAGTTTTAATGTGACTCAGTGTGTGTCTTTTTCCATTGCTGCTTATTTTAGAAAATGAATAAAGTTTTTTGTCTAGATCAGTCTGCTTTAAAACATTTTTCCTGTAGCGAAGCTGTGCTTTCAAAGCGTTACATTTGTCTGATGTACGATTCAGCTCTTTCAGTTTCAGTTTGCACTCTCGGGGTGATTTCCACAAGCCATAGTTAACAATGTCATCACTTTGTTTTTCCAGCTGCATTCGTTTTTTTCTCCTTTTTTCAGCTCTTTTTTGGAACTCCTCTTCTTGTCTTTCTTCTCTTTGTCGTTGTATTTCTGCTTTTCTTCGGCTGCATAGTTCCCTTTCATCAATAACTGATATCCTTGCTTCTGAAATAAGAATTTCGGTATTTTCACTGTTTCTCATTATCCATGTGGAGGTTTTGTTCATTAAGAAGAGAGTGTACGCCTCGATAGCCAGGGTTGATATGTTTGGTTTTGATTTCAGGATTTGGTCCATGTAGGCAAAAAGTCGCTCAGAATAAGAGTTGTGTTTGTCCACACTCTTAGTTTTTCATTGCTAATTGTTTTATTTTTTTCTCTAAAATATTCTAATAATAACATGGCCTTTAATATATGTTGCAATAAAACTAGTTCCAATAATGCAGGATATAAAATCTATGAATGCATAGCTACATGTAATAAGGAGTTGAAAATAACAGTGAAAATGTGGATATTACTCTTCATTTCCCCGTAGGATTCCCCATATTTGAACCTGCTAGAGTTGTTCCCCGTAATTTATCCGTGGTAACAGTAAACAAACTCCATCCGTGATTGTCTCTGTCCATAGACGACGTCAAATTTCAGTTACAGCCAAAATATGTATAATGTTATTTTCAGAAGCGCTCGTTAGCACGGATGCTTACTAAAGAAGTATATGTATTAGTTTGAAGAGGAGATAATATCGATTTCATTAAATGCTGTAACAGATATGCAACCTGTCCGAGAAAATGGGGGATTTTTTTCATTAAAAATTACTTACATTCTGTAGTGTTTTATCATGGCAGTATAAACATTTTTCGGGCGTTGTTTGGTATCATTTTGTTCTGCAAGTTCTCCAGCGTCTGTTTGTAACACAGAACAGTCTCATGCACCGTTATTGTCCTGGTAACGGCCGAACAAAACAACGCGACTTTTACTACCTGTTATATTTCAGGCGAAGCTTTCGCAAACAAGCGCGATATTCTTTTCATTTAAATTTAATTTTAGAAGAGGTTTTATGAAATTTAATACATACACTAAGTATTTTAAGGTAAATCATTTCACATATATTTTTGTTCTATGATTATTGAGTGAATACAAGCTTACGAATTTGCTGCTTAAAAACACATAATTTTGTATAGAGTCACATAGCGTTACGTTATGACGTGACTCTGTTTGTGGATGCTACGCCGTTATATATGTGTATTTTTCGTAGTTTTATACGTACAATCTAGAAAACAGTATAGCATTGTTGTAAGTAGCAGTTTAGCATTTTCAATACAGTTGCCAATTAATCATAATGTTAAAATATTTTCTTCCTACATAAAATGTCAAATATAAGGATAATTTTAAGGTGCCTCACTACACCGTGAAATAGTTTCTCAAATCAGCAGAAAATTACTTGATTATGACAGAAAACATGATGGATGAAAAGTATATATGTCAAAAAGGCGAAAAAATGTACAATTTTAGATAAAAAATGATGTTTTCAAAAATTTCATTCAGTAAACATAAACAAAAACCCCAGGTGGATTCGAACTCATGACCTGCGGTTCACAAGTCTTGATACTTTAACCACTGAGCTATGACAATATACATCAGAATCGATTGATACAAAAAGTTTAACAAAACATTTAAATCGCCATCTTGTGACGTAGTGTCTTAAAAAGTAATATGTTTTACGGTGCGACCGTTGGGGCGAGCACAGCATGTGATCAAACAATGAATTATAATAAATTAATAAAATAAAATTAACAACGTGAAATTTGAATGCCAAAAAATAAAACATACCTATTTTTCAGTAAATTTTAATTATTCATAGTTTATAAGATTTGTTATAATTTATTTATTTATATGTAGAACAATATTTTAATCTCAGATACAATGTTGTTAAATAATAAAGATTTTAATATATAAATATTCATTGCACTGCATCTCCTCTTTAAAAGTGATTGTGATTATGATTGATTGATTGATTTCCCCCTTTTTTTTGCAGTAGACATTTTTTCTTAAACTTACATATAAAACTGGACTCATCATAGAGCTCCCCCCATGCAAAATTTTTTTTCATTTTTGTCAATTTATACATAGAAAATCGACTTACCATGGATTTGCCCCTCCACTTAAAAAAAGTATAATTAATGTTTAATTCTATTTTTAGTTTACGCTTAAAAATATTTGCTTATCATGTTAAAAGAACATGGTGTTGCCCCCCCCCCCCCGCCGCATGTAATAAATGGAAGTGAAAATAAAGAAACCATTAAACTGCTAAAGAGCTGAAGGATTAGAATTTTCATGATTTATTTTTCTTTTTGCTTGCAAAGATTTTTTGGATGAGGCTGCCATCCACCCACCCACCCCCTTTAAAAAAAGGCGCTGCTACGTATAACGTTACGTTTCAGGAAATTACCGTAATTATAGTGAATAAAATATTTGTGAGCATTCATCCAAATTAGTGCAATTTACAACTGTTTTGAGAGGATTTTGGTCATTTCAGCAGATTTACAATAACTTCAATTAGAGTAATTTCCCCTTATCAGTGCTTATTGTGACGTCAAAGCTGACGTTGGTTAAGTGTCGTCTTACTCTTTAAAACTCCCCTGAGAAATAAAAGTATGCGAAGTATACTGTTTTATTTACTTAAAAAGCATGATGTTCTTAAAATTACACATCTTATAAGCTTTACAGAGGTTTTACTTTGATTCTCGGGAGAACGTGATGTTGGAACGTGAGGTTGGAAACCATTGGTACTATGAATTGTGGGTCAAAATTTACTGACTCCGAAAAAATATATCGGATCAATGTGTAAACGTTTGTGACGTCACACGATTATTTTGATTGAAAGTGTACTGAGGTGAACTTTAGAGGTAACATTGACTGTATGTCGCTTACATCGTTATTGTTTTTACTGTCTAAATTTGTCTTGCTGATTCTCGTGAGAGTGTGAAGTGATAAAAATTGCCATGATTACAGGGAACTACTGGGACGATTAAAACGATGCATTACTGGTCCGATTTACTGACGCCAAAAAAATCCGTTGAATGAATGTGCAACTAGTCCGAATTTTCTATTCACACACGCCTTGCCGGTAGAGCTCGCTTCGCGCCGGCGCTGCGCGCCAGCGAGCTGCGCTCGCTATAAGTCTCGGTGTAGTGAAGTACCTTAAGCTTATGAAACTCTTTTTAAAAAAATGTTTTAACATTACTTTTTTCACAAGCCAAATCTTTAAGTGTAAACTCTTTTGCACATGTGCATCTTCCGTTTTCACATATTCCGGAATTACTACTTCCTGTGCATTGTTGGCTTAAGTTGCAAAACCCACCAACTGGAACTTACAGTATCTGAAATGATAAATAAAGACTATTTACGGATATAAGAAGGCAAAAAAAACAGGTCTAAAAATTGAAATAATACTGCTGAGCATAATAAACATTAAGTGATGTTTAGAATCTAATACCTTGACAATTTATTTAAACTAACGTATCAGAAGTATTGATACAATAGGATTGCCAGAAATAGTATATTTTAGCAATTATGGCTATTCAGTTTTTCATTATTATTTTATAAAACACGTACCTCTTAGTAAAAGTTGGAACTAGATATGTACATTTTCTATTTGACCAAGCCGATTCAAATAATTTGAATTATAGCTTAAATCATTTATTAGCAGAGTCATTCTTTTGATAGCTGTGTTTATTTTTCTTTAAAGGTTAATTTTTTTCGGGTATTTTTGCGAAATTATTCCTTAACTGATCATTAGTATCATAGAATGGTGTTTGATCAATCACGAGCCATTTCAATATTAATATGAATTAAGCGTCTATTCAGATCAAAACGTAGATTTTAAAAAGGTACCTTATATTTAATTTAAGCTTACCGAAGATGTATATGAGCAAATATTTTTTACAAAGTTTACAAACCTTTAATACAGCTATCTGTATCAAATGCAGAATATCCATTTATACATTTGCATTTTCCATTGAAACAAACTGAGAATGGTTTTATACACTGTTCTGTGAACTCACACAAGTCATTTAATTCTAAATTTCCTAAAATAAAAAAAAGTAGGGAATGTTGATAAGCTGCAGTTTTTATTAATTTTAAAAAGAAGTTTTTTATGACTATGATAGACTATAGTTATAAACAAAAATAAACAAGTTGCAAATCACTTTTAAATTGGCTTGATAATAGATTAACAACTATTGAATATTTCTTTTAAAAATAGAAAAGCATCTATTGCTTCCTCTTGTAACCTATCAAAAAATAGGCATACATTTAGTTACATGAGGAAAAAGCAGTCTATAATTTCCTATGTTCATGCTGATGTTTGACATTATGAGTAAGAAACAAGCGCACATCTGAATCCTACAAAAGACTGTTTACTCAAAACTGATATTAGTAATGATTAATTCTATGTCGTGCATTTTGTTTTGAAAACTATAACTTCTTAAAATTGAATTAACAAAATGTTCTTAATACTGATTACGATTTTTTTCCGGGAATACCTGAAAAAAATTATTTTGATATTTATGCACAGGTGTATCTACATACACATTTTCAAATAATTTTTTACGGTATTTCACAGACCCCTTCAGGGTAACAAAGGTGTTGCTCTTTTGCCGGGCAAAATGACATAACTTGGTGAAATATGACGTAACGTCGATTGTTTCATCTACGCAATCTAATTATTTACCTACTAAAACTTCGGCATAGTACATCAATTTGCCCTGCAAGAGAACAGTACTGCGATTAACGTGAAAGGGACCATTGATATAAAAATTGTATGACCTCCTTCAAAAGAGTTTCAGTTTGTCATATATTAAAGGACTTGATAGTCATGGCCATTTTTAAACTATATATATATCACCATAAGAAGAAGAGTTCTATTTTAAGAAAAAAAAACAATGTTGTATATCGCAGATGTGTACTTGCAATACAGTTGTCCCTTACTGATAATTAATGTCAAATTATTTCAATTTTTGAATTATAGTTTCAAACAAAAGCATAAGCATATGAAATAAAACATATATATATTTTTTTTAAAATCTGTTAAACGTTACTTTTTCTCCACGCTAAATCAATAAATTGAAAATATCTTATCCCTTTGTAATATGTAGTCAATTAATTTTGTTAATTGACTTTGAAAGTCTTTGAGTCTTCAACATAAACAGAAACATTATTTTAAAAAGAAAGGATGGATGGTCAACCACCCAAAAATGGTTACAACCATCCAACCCACTTAAAATTTTATGATATTCTGTCTCTGTATTATCAGATCATAAATTCAGAAAATGATTTTTTTTTCAAATATTCAACCAAATTTTGGTCAGATGTATCTGAAATTATATGCGTTTTTTTCCAATTTATTGACACTCTTTTACAATTCTTATATACATTTTAAACCGCAACATTTGAGCAAATTATATCCTTTGGTAATGATTACTTAAACCTGTAAATAAAGGCAAACTGAAATAAATATGTCAAATGCTATTAATTAAGATACTTATCATCATAAACTTGATAATTCAATGTTTTACCTTGGCAGCACTTCCTGGCAATTTTTATGTATCCTCGGCTGAATGAACATAAACTGTGTTCACAAATATCAGCGAATTCCGTTCCTGTGCATTGCCAACTGCGCTCACATATGCCACCGATGTTTACCCTTTCTTATTTAAGTAAAATTAATGAACCGAATGAATCAAAGAAACTAAATATTCTTCAAAATGCACTCAATACATAAATTTTACTCACTTGTTCGTATAAGTATTTGAATACACATGTAACTATATATATAAACTAATTCTAAAAGTACTATAATTGTTTTTTAAGCATTCAATAAAGTTTAATTAATTAAAAACACAATAGGTTTTTTCCTTTGGATAATCAAAACAGTTTGAGGGGACAATAAGCTTTATCCATTGTATTTAAGTTGTTAGGAAAAATGATATCTTACCTTCCAAACACTTTCCGTCTTTCCAAATATATCCAGTCTTGCACTGACAGATACAGTAGCTCTGGATTAGGACACAATGTGCATCTTTAATGGCGCAGATATAAGCATCTGCATTATCCCAAGCTATGTATTCCCCTGTAGAATAAATAAGTTTGTTAGTCATATTGGTTTTTTTTTATATTGTGTTGAACAGTGACATCATTATTAAAAGAAATTTGACTTCTTTCTATGCCCTAAATTAAATATCATATATATTCTAATATGGGACTTACCTACTTTCCATGGACAGTTGATATGTATATTTCTCCTACTATATGAGCTTGAACAAAAGGTAAATGTTTTTTTCTCGTCTATCGTTAAAGAGATTTTTCTTAAAGAGAAATGTCCGTAAGAATTTAAGTCGTCTATCCTGAAACTGCATTTTTTAGGACAGGTGGCGACTATGATAAAAAAAAACTACGAAGTAATCATTTAAAAAAAAAATAAGTGCTTGATCATGGGAAATTAGAATTAATTAATTGTATGTTTTGCATTCCGTTTCAGCTTCAACAACGATATCTATGCATTATCATTTAGGCTATTTATGCTGAATGTGTAATTAAATGTCCTAAGGACATCCGTCATATTTATTCTTAACTTACTGTGTGGTTCAAATATACTTATCATTTCAAGATGATTTTGTCTTTATTATACGTCTAGTTATTTTTACTATATAAGAGTAATTCTATATATTTCACTGATTTCCTGAAAATAGCCTTAAACAGACTGGTTTCCTGCAAAACAGACGGTTTCCCTGCAAGAAGGTGCGTCAGTTCGATGAACTGATACAACCCTATTAGGAACGCTGAGTAATTTCTTTTAACCAAAGGCAAATGATCTGAAATATTCCGAATACATGTAATATCATGAATAGTCATAACCATATAATTTAATTCTAGTTGCAACATCCTTTATGAATGGCTATACGTTTTTATCTTTTTGTATAGCATAACTTTCCAACGTCACAGCATATCGCGTTTGCAATTCTAGTATATTTTGACGTTATAACTTGTTGGATCCACGAAAATTTATAATAATTTTAACTTTTCCTGATTGATTGTTCATATCAGTATAACAAAACAGTTAAATTATACCAATGAGGGAGTCAGCAAGATTCCAGATCCTCTCAAGCTAGCCTAATTCCCTCGGCTTCGTCTCGGGAAATAGACTTCCTCTCAGGGTACTGGAATCTTGTTGACTTTATCGTAACTATAAAATATATCTTGGCGAATATATTCGACGTGCGTGCAATTTAATCTTTTTTTTATTTTGACGCTTTAATTTGTTTGACACATGAAAAGTTATATTAGTTTTAACTTTTTCTGATTGATTGTTTGTATCGGTATAAAAAACAGTTAAAGTATACAATGGAGGGAAACAGCAAGATTTCAGTTTCCCAAGAGAAAGTCTTTTCCCCGATGCGAATGTATACTTACGAAAAGCTTCGTGTGTTTTCGTTTGATTGATATAACAATTATTTTAACCAATTTTAAAACCGTTAAGGTTTTTCATGTCATTGCTATGCATTGCCATTAACATATCTAGTACACTGCCTTGATTTAGCTATATGCTTTGAATAAGCTATATAACCTTACTAAGTTATTCAGAATAGCTTAATGCTTTCTAAATGCATTTATTCACATAACTGTTTAACAAAAACAAAAATCACAAATATGTACTTCTCATATTTGAACCATTAGAAAACAACCCTAACTAAAGTAAGTTTTAAAATTACAATTTTGAACAAAACAAAAAATTCACCTCTATTGCGCATAGGAGCATAATCACGATTTCTGTCAAATTTTATTTTTCTATTTTCATTGTTTACAATGCTTTAGAACTCCATCCCTATTGATCAATCAAAATTTGAATGTTAGTCGAAAAGTTATAAGCAAATTACAGAGCTCACAATGCTTTGTCATGTAAACAAGACTCGTTTTCTGTTTCTGTTTACATTGGTTTTATTTACCGGTAAAAGTTGTTTTTAAGCCGAGTTTTCTTTTCTCTCTTCTAATTTGTTTTAGCATAAATAAATAGTTTCTAGCGTTCGCCACATTCATTTTAGTACGTAACTAAATTTCTTCACATTGTGCTAATAATTAAACTCCTTCACATTATATTTACGAATTCACTGCATGAACCAATTGCCCTAAAACTTTTAGAACATTAAGTGCAAAGTCAATTAAAGAAGCACCAATTGATGAGTAATCTTTACATGCACTGTTTACAAACACTTAAAGTTGAAAATTATCAGTGTACTAAAAGTCAATTTTTCTACATGCTTAAAAAATTACACTTTAAAGAAAAATGTTTACCAATATATTTTATCAAGCTATTTTGAATAGCTTAATAAAGCTAAATATCTTATAAACCTATATAATACGAGGGTCAATCAAAATATACGAAGACTTTTGCCATAGCTATGTTATTTAACGTCATATTATTACTAAATTTAGTAGACATAATCAAGCAATTGTTTTAAACAATTTGAAAAAAAAAAAGTTCAAATATTCCTTTATTTCTAAGAATTTATTTAGAATCTAATCCTGCAAAATTGAGGTCACGGCGCACGGTCAAACTTTGTGTTCTGTCAACAATAAACCATATTATGTTGAAAGTTATATCTCCATGAATTGGGCTTAAAACCAACTGATATTGCAACCTAAAATTAAAAATTGTCATGATATTCTATGTACCAAATAATTGCGGGATATATAGATTTGTTGAACAGATATCAGTAATTAAAGACATATAGTCCTCTTTATAATTGACTAAAAACATTGACATCGCCAGACGTCACGGCGCAACGAAAAATATGAACAGTATTGATATAACTCGGGAAAAAGCCGATAAAAACTGAAAATGATCAATGGTGGAAAAAATAAGTCAAAAATTAATTGCACATTTGTGTTTAACTCTAACACATTTTGAAGGGGATTGTTGTAAATGTATTCTTAACATCAATCAGTATGAAAGAGAGTAGAATTTCTGTAAATATTTAATCAAAAGAATAAACAACGTCATCTAACATTCAGGGATTTTCTTACTGTAAACAAAGAGACATGCGGTTAAAAATAAGAAAACTTCGAGGAACTAACTTATGATTTTCAAACAAATGTTAACAAATTAGATGTCAAGTGATATAGTGCCGATTTAAACTGTATGGTGAAAAGCACAAAAGACTCAGGGTGATATTAAAATTGGATATTTCTATTAACTGTGCATGCGTCATCTTGACGTCGTGTTTTCAACGTTACCGTGCGCCGTGGTGACAAAACATGTTGTTTTTAAAATCGGGTAACAAAATACCTTTTCATCAAATGGAATGAAACTTCGTATATCAATTAAATAAGTATTGTTGTATAAGTTAATCTGTTAGTTATGACTTTTATAAAAAAAAATATAATATGTTTTACGGTGCGACCGTTGGGGCGAGCGCAGCAGGTGATCAAAAATGAATTATGATAAATCAATAAAAATAAAAGTAGTGACGTAAAGTAAATGAATTTGATTGCAAACTAAAATAAATATACCTATTTTTCCAGTAACTTTTCATTATGCATGTCATAATTCATAAGATTTTTTATTTATTTATATACCAATCTGATTAAAATCAGATCTTTGTAACGCTCCGAAATTCTGATAGTCGCTGAACAAAGTGTAGCGACATCAGAATTTGTCGGAGCGGATCAAAGATCTGATTTTAATCAGATTGTTTATATACTGGTCGCACGCCAGTATATAGAATTTATCTCAGATAAAATGTTGTTGAATGATAAAGATTTTAACATAATGTACATTGCACTTTATTTCCTCTTTTCTTGCAGCAGACATTTTTCTTAAACTAACAAATAAAAATTGACTTATCACAGATACCTCCCCCCCCCCCCCCCCCACCGTTTAAAAAAAAATCAAATTTACGTATAAAACAAATGTTGATCACATAAGGAAAATGGATCCCCCGGGAGCATGTAATACCGTAAATAGTAGTGAAAATAAAGACACCTTTCAGCAGCTAAAGAGCTAAAGGCATACCACGCACTCCCCATTCCTCACCCCGATTAGAATTTTCCTGATTTTGAGAATTTTATTTTTCTTTTTGCTTGTGAAGATTTTTTGAATGATGTTGCCACGCCCCATTTAAAAAACGTGCCTGGAAATTACCGTAAATATAGTGAATAAAATAAATGTGAGCATTCATCCAAATGATAGCGAGTTACAGTTGTTTCCTGTCTCTGAAGAAATCCGATTCGTTAGCTCTGCAAGATTTTGAGAAGATTTTGGTATCTATATTTCAGCGGATTTACAATAACTACTTAGAGTAGTTTCCCCTTATTGTGAATCAAAGTTCACGTCGGTCAAGTGTAGTCTGTCTCTTTGAAAACACATTAAAAAAAACTACGCGAAAAATACTGTTTTGTTTACTTAAAAAGCATGATGTTCTGAAAATTACACAATTTATCTGTTTCTCAAAAGTTTTACTTTGATTCTCGCGAGATGGTATCCAGTCTAGTGAGATCGGCCGACATTGAGGAATTGCATTGTGGGTCGAAATTTACTGACGCCGAAAAATATTTTGTCCAATGTGTAAGAAATCCATTGTGACGTCACTCGAAAGGACGATAACTCCATTAGTCTTAAAAGTAATCGAAATTGGCGTTGTGTTGATTACAATGCATACATGTACATAGTCTTTTATCATAATTACAGGGAACTTCTGGGACGATTTAAACAAGGCATTACTTGTCCGATTTACTGACGCCAAAAAAATCCGTTGAATGAATGTGCAAGTAGTCCGAATTTTCTATCACACACCCCTTGCCGGTAGAGCTTGCTTCGCGCCGGCGCTGCGCGCCGGCGAGCTGCGCTCGCTATGATAGACAGCCACATTGTCTTCGTATTTTTTTATTGACCTTCGTATATCGAGAAATTGGACCTAATTAATACAACAGAAGTTACTAGCTAGTATAATGATTTGATTTGAATTTTGGCGTGTTATTACCTTTTTAAAATTAGCAATACAACCGTGCTCTTCATAATATATAATAGTTTGTTCAATCGACTAAAAAAACAGAAGAAGGGGTGCAGCAGAAACACTATTTAATGATAATAATGTAACTTCAAATAAATTTCTGTTTATTTTCATAACTTCTTACCAAATTAGAATATTTTTAAGAAAAATAACGTTATTTTTTTTTAATGAGAAGCATATATTACTTTGTTGTTACACGGGGAACTTAGATAGAGTACAACTTTTAAGTACATGCAATGACAAAAAAAACAAAAAAACAAAAAGCCACGTGAAAATAACTAAATTTGTTTTAACCTACCATCTTGTAAAATATCCTCTGTAGTACTTAAATCAAAGTTACATCTGCCTCCGTGATTTATAAATCGTACAACTGCCTCTAAACACAGGTTTCTAAAAGGAGAAACAATTTTATTAAGTGTCTACCATTCGATATATATATATATATATATATATATATATATATATATATATATATATATATATATATATATATATATATATATATATATATATATATATATGTGGTAAAAAAATAAATTACGCATTCGCGTATTTAACACTTATTCGTATATTTTTTGACCATAGAAAACGCGTACTTAGCTGCTTTTATAGTATAAAATTTCAGGTTTACGTTGCTATGGAACTACATGTATTAGTAAATTCATTAAGAATATTGTCAGAATCATTGTCAAACATTTATTTTAAAAATGGGAAGTACCAATGTCTACCGAAATATTTATATTCATTGGTCAAAAGCAATGTCATAAGAATCTTTATTTTTCTAAATCCTGATTCAAACTACAAATGAATCTAAATTAATTCAGATTATCAAATCATATTCATATTTTTATCTTTAAATCAAATTCATTCAATATAAATTCATTTTTTACCATACTCTCTTGTCATAACGAGTGTCTTTTTCCAATTTCATACTTACCTTTGAATAGAAAAGGACATTGATTCCTGAATTACCATAGAGAAATCTACCAAAAAATCAAAAAACAAATGGAAACATACATCTTTCAATGTTTAATTAGATAAAATATCATATCCTACTCATTCTGAAGTTCCTGGATTTTTCATTCCATTCAAGAAGAACATACGATGTAACAAATCAACAACAGTTAATCTACAGTCTTTTTAAAGTTTTATCCTTCTTTGATCGAAAAACCTGATAAAAATAAATGATTCAAATATATAAAAGAAAAGTATTACCATTGAAAGTTAAACATTCACGACGTGTGGGTATTTTATTTTATTTTTAATTAATTAACTATGAAAACTCGACCCATTTTGATGAATTGTATATCGTTCAATATGATAAACATTAATTTCAGACGACCCATTCAAAAAATCAATATTAACTTCTGGTCTAAGTGTCAGGTTCCCGTTTGCATATTATAATATCATTAACTCATCTTGCGCTTTAACTCTGCTGCATATAAAGCATTGGATTACCTTCGACGTAATTTATTATACATGTATGACCTCCTGGTGTTTATACATAAACAATAGTTTTCATGTTGATATTCCGAAACAAAACATGTTCAGGCACGTAGCATCGATTTTGAAAGTGGGGGGGGGGGGGGGCAGACTCATCCAAAAAATCTCGACAACCAAAAAAAAAAAAAAAAGGCAGTTTTTCAAAATCTTCAAAATCCTATTCCGTGGGGGGGGGGGGGGGGGGGGGGGGGGGGGACTGGACAGGACCTTATTACCTCAAATTCTCTTATTTATAATCCATACTCCCAAAAAAGTGGGGGGGGGGCATCTTCATGATAATTCAATTTTTACTATGTAAATTTCAGAAAATTGTTTGGTGCTAGAAAAAGTGGGGGGCCAGGCCCCCCCCCCTGCCCCCCCCCCCCCCCTGATGCTACGTGCCTGATGTTACCTCTTGTCAATGTTTAAATAAAAATATGACGCTATAATCAAATTGACTTCCGGGGTTTGAAATGCCTGACACAAAAATCGACACAAAATATCCGTAATGAAATATTTAATTAGTTTACACAGTTGGTTACTCCGGGTTCGCTAAATACTATAACACAAAAGAACTTTTTTGGAGTGGGAGGGGGTTGATCCGAAGTGATTAATCGACGTGCTGATATATGTGTACAAAGACCAAGGGTCATTCAATGATTCATATTGATACGGAAAGTGTTGATCACCTATTACAGTCATCAATACAAAGAAATTAATATTGTTTAAATTTAACATGTCAACATGAAAACAGACACCATGTGTTACCATATTTTTCATGGAAAAACATGAGACAAAATAGTACTTTATACTGAACAACGAAAATAAAATCAAAATAAACTATTTTTGATTTTATTTTCCGAATTATATTATGTTTAGCGTTTGATCACAAAATAAAATGGTCATTAAAAATGTTTAAAAAAAATCTGTAATCGTTTACGGTTATTTATTTAGGGAACAATAAGTATTTATCATCTCTTCAGATAAATGAATATCTTTAACAACCATCACAATATTTTAACAAAAGAGCAACACATTGCATAAAATAGGTTTATTTTTTTAAGAATATTCAACGTTAAGTATTCCACTTCAGATAAAAAACTAACCGAATCAGCAATTTTAAATTCTTGAAAAAGGATAATCTCACAAAAGTTCTTCTTTATGAAGGTTTACATCTTTCATTTTCATTAAAAGCAGCTTGTAACAAATGCACAGGCACGTAGCATCAGGGGGGGGGGGGGCAGGGGGGCCTGGCCCCCCCCTTTTTCTCGCAGCAACCAATTTCTTAAAATTTACATATAAAAAATTGAATTACCATGGAGTTGCCCCCCCCCCATTTTTTTGGAGGATGTAAAAAATTGATATGAAAATAGGGAAATTAGGATTGAAATTGAAGTTATATACTACGGCAGCACCCCACCCCCCCCCCCCCCCCCCCCCCCCCCCCCCCGGGATTATTAGGATTTTGAAAAATTTGGAAACGTCTTATTTCCCTTTTTTTTTTTTGCTTGTCAAGATTTTTTGGATGAGTCTGCCCCCCCCCCCCTCCACTTTCAAAAACGATGCAATGTGCCTGATGCAGACAGATGCTTGAATGATATTGAACAAATTAAAGAGACATCATTTCAAGCATCGTAAGGAGGCCGACTTTAGTTTGCATTGCGCATGTTTTTGCGCATTCTAATATGATACAGTTGATTTATACTTCTTATGAATTTTTTGGATATTATTTATAAAATTGAACACAAAAAAACAAAATACAGATAAACATATTTAGATTGTTAAAGGAAATTTTTATTTTTAACACGATTTTTACGTTGTGCGGTAAGTGAGCATTGCCATTGCGCTTTTTATGACGTTATGATAACATAAAGCTTTGTAGGAGTACGTTATAAGAAATAACATAAAAGAAAAAGTAAAAATTGTACGCTGTTGAAATTTTATATACAGAATGATGCTATCCTCGAGGACATTTTCCTGTTTTTTGGAATGAATCCATTATACCAATCATCATTTGTGATGATCCAAATATATAGCAAAATTTGGTGCATTTTAATATTTTGAGATGGCCCCCACTAAAAACCAGACGGTAGAATTTTGTGTTTTTTACATATAAGATAGGAAAAGCTATTACTAACAATTTGAGAAAAAAAGCTATTGTAGTATTTTTTAAAAACTGCTTTGATGTGCGGAAAATGCAGTTCCCTATATATTCCTATAGTAAATGTACCTCTATTTTGAGGTGGTCCCTAAAAAGAACTAGACGGTCGATTTTCGTGAACCTTCGCAAATAAACTAGATTTGGTTTAAATTACATATGGTTAAAAAATAAAGAGTTATGCTATTGTAGTTTTTCCGCAAAAAAACCCAAATCGGCCTCCTTAAAGAAAACAAATATGTAATATCCACACACACACACACACACACACACACACACACACACACACACACACACAGACATACACGCACACGTGCTTTTAAAATTTGCAGTGCTTAACAATTCTTTGAATCATCAATGCATAACCATAAACACTTTGTTAACTCAAAAATGACACAGAACATTTATTAACGAAGGAAAGAATTATAAATGCGAGAAACACGTTACGTCAGAAAAGTCGTAAGAAAAAAAAATACTTACATATGATAATGAATTCTTATACGATCGCCATGATTTGGAAAATGTCTGTCTGTTTTTTAATTTAGCATTATCGTTCATTTACCTCCTGGTTTTCTTTAAAAATGTTTCAGATCAAGCGGGGAAATAGTCATGCAATTATAGTATTTTACGTTCCGGACTGCTTTTCAAGTACTCAGAAAACTTTTCGAGTGTTCACATACTTATCTTTTACATTTCCCCTCAACATTGTATTTATATATAGATTCAAATTGTATTTATATATAGATTCAATCAAATATATTTTCGTTCTGTATATCATACTTAAATCCATTTTACTATTTTTGTTTCTTGGACATTCTGTAGCATACTCCTGATAATGGCCAGTGTGTTTTGTTGAGAGCGTGTACATGCATAGATACATTTTTCCTGAAGATTAATACCAGTTCTTTTCACCGATAAAATTTTCACCAGACTTGGGTAACTTACATAACACATAAAACAGTTTCTAAAGATAGAATGTGGGTTTAACTTTATCAGTAATTAGATCATTTCTTCATATTTTGACAATCCAAAATATGCTTAAAATTAATCTATGAAATAAATGTACTTGCAATAAGTTTTATTTCTTTCAATCATTTCAACTTTCTGGGTTTTTCTTTTTTCTGATATAAATTCAACACGTGTTTTACACGTACCTTCATTAATATTTCGAATAGCAAAATTAAGCTTTAATAGCTAATGATTTGCCTAAAACATTTGATATATTCTATATGTTTTGGAGCTGCTTATCCTTTTGAATTTATTGAGTCACGTTAAATTAGATAATAATTTTTGAAATTTTGATTAATTATGTTTAATTTTCATAACCAGTTTTAAAAAGAGAGTATAACACTGAAGGATATTGTGATTTGAAAGTTGTAACTTATACAATAATGGAGGAAAAATTAACAAAGAAGATAACAAAGAATTTTCCCAAAATTCAAAAAAGTATTTATGCACTACTGTGAAAGTCTAATCAAAAGCGTTTGAAAAAAAGAACAAAAAATGTATTGAAAACAAAACAATTATGAACAATTGTACTGAAAAACAAAATTTTCAAAAAAATAAACAAAAATAAATCTAAAGAATATGCCTGATTGCGGAAGCTAAAATAAACAAAAATGTAGGAAGGATTCTTCTTAGATGTGTTTGAAGGAACTGGGATTATACAAAGAAGGACGGGCTCTATCATAACATGACTGCTTAAACATGTACACTGTACATTCTGCTTTCTGACTGATTCTCTGGTTTAAGTGTGCAAGTATTTGTTTATATAAACAAAATCAATTCAAATGCTAAACACCATATTTTGAGGTTGAATTTTTTGTAGAAATAATTTGCATTTGTTATATCTATATTTCAAACAAAAGAAAGTATGGACGTTAACGACCGCAGGTAAACTACATGTCCGGAAGGCATTCACACCTCAATCCCCGCTTTTCCGCGAGATTTACCCCACGGTGAATTTCAAGCCTCTGGTTGTTAACATGATTATTAAGGTATGTTTAATACATTTATTAAAATGTAATAGTTTTAAAATCATGATATTTCGCACAGAATAGTCGAGCCTTTTGAATAAATATTTTGATTTAAAGCTCAACTAAAACCAAATACATGAACACATTTGATTTAGATAATTGATTTATAAAATAATATTGATACATGTATTAAACAACAGAAAAGGCTTTTATGAGCAGTGAGATATCGTTCATTGGATATCATGAACGGGGGATACCAGTGTCTTACACGGGAGTTGAACACAGGTGATCTGTGCAGTGGCTGACAGGGGAATACAGGGTGCACAGGGGAGGGATGTGTTCATGGGCTGACAGGGGTGCAGAGGAAATGACAAAAAACATAACACAGTGGTGACAGAGAAAGGCAGGGATTTTCATACGGACTGGGGTTTTCAGAGTCGGTAGTGTCAAGCAGCGGCGCAGGTTTAAACATTTTCTTGACACTGGCATTATAGTTATCTGTTTCATTGTTATGATACTTATTTAGTATGTTAATAAATACTTTTTTCGTTTGTCAACACATTCTTATTTAGCATGTCTACCTATACTTATTTTGTATGTCAACATGTACTTAATTCACATTTCAACATGAATTATTACATTGGCCTAAATTCACTAACTTGATGTTGGTTGGTTGAGTTTGAGTTGTCTTTTGAAGGATTGACAGCTAAGCAGCTGAGGGGATTTTATTTATTTTTTTTCGAGCAATTTCATGATTCCTAATATGTATGATTGAAAGTAAACGAAACAGTCCCTTATTATAAAAATGTCATGCCATCTTCTAATAATTAAAGTAACTCTAATATTGCATTCCAAAAATAACTGAATATTTTGCTATTTATTCTATTATTAATTAAGGTCTTCCGTTTTCCAACGGAAGACCGTCTTGTTTTCGTTCGGTTTCTTTTTCCCTAATATTATTATTTTTTTTCTTACAAAATTTGTGCAGGCGATTTCTCGGATATGGCTGAACCAATTTTCTTGAAACTTTTTGATCTAATAGATATTAATCAGGGACCTTATTCACAAAGCCTCCGTAAATTCCGCAGCCGCGCTGAGTTTACGGGAGGCTTGCGGAAACTTTACGGAAAGATTACGGGTGGTTTACGGCTTATTCACAAAGCTCCCGCAAACAAAGCGAAATTTACGGAAATTTTGCGGAAGTTTTGCGCACTCGACGGGCACCTGCATTGAAGAATTGTGAAAAGCCTTCTAGTATTTTTTTTCTATCTGAATTGCTGAGTATGTTTGGTTATTCATGAAAACATTCACGTGTATATGTGACCCATGAGAAATAAAGTAGTGAATGTATCGATACTAGAAATATTAAATGGTTAGTGCCTTTTCACATAAATTATATAACAAATTTATGTAATATTTTGTCAAAGTTTTATAAATGATTACACGATTTGTTTTACTAGATATTATACGGGGCGGGGGGGGGGGGATTTATTAAAGAATATGAAAACATATTGTCATAATTTTATGTCATATTGAATACTTTGTTGTTGTTATATTATAATCAACTGATTCAAACTCCTATTTTTTTTAAACTCGAGTTTAACATACTATGATTCAAAGTTTAACAAAAGTATAAATATAATAAAATATAAAGTAATGCTTTTTTAAATAAAACCTCGGTATTTTGCGTGAGGGTTCAAATTGTGACGTCATGACGTAAAAATGACGTCACTAAAACGACAACGCTGCGAGATCATGGAGGATAGAAAGAAGAAGCCGCGATTCAGCGAGAAAGAAATTGAACTGCTTGTTCAGGGTGTTAAGGAAAGATCGGACATCATAAATTCAAAATTCAGTGATGTAATCAATAACTCGAAGAAGAAGCAAGCGTGGTTCGAAGTGATGGAGGCCGTCAACGCGGTATCTTTCTCGACAAGAACCGTTGACGAATTAAAAAAGAAATGGGACAATGTGAAGAGGGGGACCAAGAAGAGGGCATCTGCCGTACACAAAGAGCGGTGTAAGACGGGGAGCGGGAAGCTAGATATTTTGCCGCTTAGCAGTATGGAAGAGGACATTGTGTCAGTAATGGGAGAGGAGCGAATCTTCGGATTCAGCTCCTATGTCGACACAATGATTCCCCTTGTAAGTTAACAACGTTCAGTTACCTCGTTTGTGTTACTTATAATTCCATGCCTTTGGCGATGCAGTGAGATAATGAAACTTATTCTCGGCTAGAATCTGGTCACTTTCTCAACTCTCACATGTAAAAGCTTAAACAGTTTTGCAGATTTATCGTTGCTTAGAGTGTAAATGTACACATCGGGTCTAAATAGTGTTCCTTATAAAAAAAATTAATGTCGTAATGATTGAATTTCCTGTATTTGCTACTAGGCTACATGTACTTTTTAAGTTTTCATATTATCGAATATTTGAATCATGAAGTTTATTATGAAACTCATTTGAGTATTTTATATTAATTTGTTTATTGCCATTGTATGTCTTATTAGGGGTATAGTTATACAGAATTGTTCTGAGGTACTCTATAAATATTATACAAAGATGACACAAGATGGCTCGAACTTTTGATCTCTCGAAGTTTAATCATGATTCCATGAGGTTCGAATTATCAAGATTCACCGGGCGCCTGTAAAGTGCGAAACGAAACGAAACGAAACCAAACGAAACCAAAAATCGAAACGAAACGAAACGGAATTTAAACAAAACTAATATCAATCTTGACTACATAAAAGTGAAAATATATTCATTGAAATAAATTTCTGAACCATAAGATATAACTACAAGTATGTTTCAGATTGCCGCTGTAAATTTTTAAGCCGAATATCCGAAATTTGCAAAATTTATATAATTATGTAAATAACTGATGTACATTCCTATACCTTTTAATGTTTCTAATTTGTTTCATTGAATGATATTCAGACGTTTAGAGAGAGAGAGAGAGAGAGAGAGAGAGAGAGAGAGAGAGAGAGAATGAGAGGGGAACTAAAAACTTATCAGCGACATCACATAGCAAAGTATATATGCAAGTTTGGGAGAGAGAGAGAAAGAAAGAAAGAGAGATAGAGATATGATGATGATGATGATACTGAAGGGGACATTCTAACAACGAGTTTCTCTCTATCGATTTGAAATATTGTAAAAATGAAACGATCGAATACAATGTGATTTAGAGCATACTGGTTGGTTGCCAGTTTCTAACATAAGAATAAGAATTGTTTTAATATGTATAGCATGAATTTGGACGTCGTAATTTGACAAAATTAACTTGCAATATAAAGATGATTATACTGTAAACGTATTAAAAAACTGTCATTAGTCCTTTGGCTGTGTATTATATTTTGCGTTTTTGGCGGCAAACGGCGTCCGCAAAATCAAGTACATTGCCAAATGATAAATATATAAGTAGATAAAAAGGTAAATTCAGAAATGCGCTAAATCAAATCCATACTAACTTGTTGAAAAATTATATTCCGCCAAATACCGTGCACCCTATAGTATAGTACGTTTACAGTATATATGGAGGCATTCCAACCACACGATTTTTTTTTAATATTGATATGAAATATTGTAAAAATGAATCAAAAACAATGTGCGTGCGTTTGAAAGGGAGAGTAAGAGGGGATTATGTTTGATTTAAGGTAATACACAGGTAAAAAACATCTTTATAATTGCAAATTAATATTGTTTATTGAAATTACGACGTCCAAATTCATGCTATACATATTAAAACAATTCTTATTACATGTTAGAAACTGGTAACCAAACCAGTATGCTCTAAATCACATTGTATTCGATCGTTTCATTTTTAAAATATTTCAAATCGATAGAAAGATAATTGCTCTCTCTCTCTCTCATTCTCTCTCTCACACACACTCTCTCTCTCTCTCTCCGTCTGAATATCATTTAATAAAACAAATCAGAAACATTAAAAGGTATAGGAATGTAAATCAGTTATGGAATTTCGGATAATCGGCTTAAAAATTTACAGCGGTAATCTGAAACATACATGTACTTATCTTTTATGGTTCAAAAATATATTGATATTAGTTTTGTATAAATTCCGTTTCGTTTCGTTTCGATTTTTGGTTTCGTTTCGTTTTGTTTCGTTTCGTTTCGATTGGTTTCGTTTCGTTTCGTTCGATTTCGTTTCGATTTCGTTTCGCACTTTACAGGCGCCCAGATTCACCTGTACAGGTAAAAAGTCACGTTTAATTTTTGCCAACTTTGTGACCCTGAAACATTGTTGGCAGTGTGCGAACATTACTTTTTTCAATAAAAAATTCTATTCAGACACCCAGCAAAGCCTTCTCTGGAGAGATTTCCTCACAGGATGGACAAGGCGTTCCGGTAGCATTTCACACACCCAGCAAAGCCATCTCTGGAGAGAGTCCCTCACAAGATGGACAGGGTAGTCAAGGGGTTACATTAAACACACCCAAAGGAGGGAGTTTCACTGAGTGCACATCGTCAGATCCCCTAACGGTTACAAAGAAAATAAAAAGACAACGCCCATTTCAAAATGAGGAACATGAGAGGTGAATTTGAACCGCGATATATTCTATTATCTAGAAAATAACGGACACTAGGCTTATGTTTTAAAAACTTTTTCTGATTCTTTAAATATGAGTTTAGGATGAATTTAAATGATTCGCTTTTAATAACATTATAATTCCACCAAATACGTCTAATAAAGTTTTTTCCTATAGCCTGTTGCTGCAAAGAGAACTAATTAAAATTCAAAGAGAGTGGTTGGATGTCGAGAAAGAGAGACTTGGTATAGAGCGGGAGAGGTTATACATCGAGCGCCGGCGGTTGGAGATGGAGGAGCGGACGAGGGGTGTCTGTACCGCATACAAACAACCAGAGGAGCGTCGTACCCTACAAATGGACCATGAGCTCTTCCACGGAGCATTTATGCAAATTTAAGGGATATTTTCCATAGAATATTAAGTTATATCTTCTTCAAATTGTTTTAACGCTTCACTTTTGTTACCTGTATTGAATATATTAAGTTTCATTCTTGAGTCTAATGGAAAAAGATCACATATCTTTGAAATTGAATGTTATTATTTATTAGAACAAAAAAGCATAAAAGACGTACATGGTAAATGAAATACACTTCGAAAGATCTTCACTGTGTAATTGTTGTTATTTAAACTAAAACTGTTTCCATTGCATTCGATTTTAATCTTCTTAAAAATCTACAAAAGAAAGGGTAAAGGATTTTTAAATAATGAAAAAAGTATAACAAAAATATCAAATCGAGAGAGAGAGGGGGGGGGGGGGGCAGTGAATAACTAGTACGAATACAGTTATACATGCCAACATGAGAGATATTTCTTAGAATTGTTTTACCTAAAACCTATCTCTGATGATCATGGCTCTGATTTGCTGCCCACTTTGATCCTGCACGACGTTGTCCACCCTGTCATCAATATCATCGCCCTCCTGTAGAACTTCAACCGGGACTCCCTGCTCCTCACATATGTTGTGGAGTACTGCAGTTGAGGTAATCACGTCCACAGCTGTGGGAAGTGCTACAGTCAATGGACCGCCTACAAAGTTGTTAAGGATGTGTATTAGGAGAGAGAGAGGGGGGGGGTTACATTAAGATCGACCTTGTAATAGAAATAAAGTTATATAATAAAATTCCATGTACATTTGCATCATTGCAACTTAATGTTTGAAAAATTTACCATATTTGTGTATGCACATCCATCTGCTCTTCCACCGCCCAAATGTGTCCTCAATCCTCTGTCGGGCCTTTTTATGGGCAGCATTGAAGGCACGGTCAGCCTGCGTGTGGGGATTCCTTAGCGGTGTCATCAGGTATTGCTTTAAAGGGTACGCCTGATCCCCCAGGAGATGCCCAATGTAAGGTTGGCCTTCCAACCATTCTCTCAACCTGCTATTACCCCAAATGTAGGCATCGTGTGTGCTGCCTGGCCATTGAACAATAATGTTGGTAAGTATTTTCCGGTTGTCGCACACACCCTGGACGTTGATGGCATGGTATCCCTTTCTGCACACGTATGCATCTTCTCTCTCTGTTGGCGGCTTTATAGCAATTAAAGTCCCATCCACGCATCCTAAAGTGTTGGGCATGTTAAACTCTGAGGAGAAGCCTTGTTTAACCGCTAATTGGGCTGCGGGGGTGGTGGGAAACTTTATGCAATAATTGGCTCGTTGAGATAAAATTTTTGAAGTTTTCTGAATAATTCTTGAAACGGATGGTTGACTCAATCCAGAGATATCTCCGATAACCTGTTAAAGCACAATCAAAGTTTTAATTTCTTGTTATGTTACAGGACAAACAAATTAATTTGAAATAGTTGGGAAAGCTGAATAGTATTCAGTATTATCATAACATTGGAAGTCCTTTTCCCAGCAGATTATGAAGATTTACTGATTGTTTTTAGTCCATTTCTTACGGAAACTTTAGTTAATTCATAGCTCTAGAGAAACTGCAGAACTTAAAAAAAATCACGGACCGCACGAAATGTACTGTCTCCAAAATTGCTCCTAACTGCCCTCTTTACATATTCTTTTTCAGGGATGAAAATCTAAACTGAATTGGATTATATATATATATATATATATATATATATATATATATATATATATATATATATATATATATATATATATATATATATATATATATATATATATATATATATATATATATATATACACGTAGGTGGCCTTAATTCCTTTTTTTTTGCAGCTGACTGGAAATTAACAGCAAACTTTTTTTTCAAACAAGTGAGGAGATATTTAGTGGGACGTACATCTGAATTGTGTTCTATGAGCCGAATTTTACTTGAATTTTTATCCCTGTCGCAAATAAGAATTTTAGAGAGAGGACAAAATTAGGCCATCTCTCTCTCTCTCTCTCTCTCTCTCTCTCTCTCTCTCTCTCTCTCTCTCTCTCTCTCTCTCTCTCTCTCTCTCTCTTAAGATGTCCTAAGTTGATATTTGGATGTTCCTAACTTTTTTTCAAAGTCAAAGCTTAGGAACACACTTACTTCACATCTTAGAAAAGTTTCGTGAACATGCCTGTGGGTATTTTTTTAGTCCATTGGCAAAATGTTATTAGTACATGCAAGTATCTAGAAACATTACGATAAGTATTGTTCATATTTATAATTATATATACCTGCTGAAATGAGCCTGTCGCATAGTAGCGGAGCGCTGCAAATATCTGTAGTGATGCAGGGATGCTGTGAGATCTCATCGTTGGAGGCTCTAAGTCAGTTGATAGGGTATCTATCAAATCGAGTATGCAGTGTCTTGGCATTCGGTACCGTCGAATCAATTCAGCGTCATCGTAGATATCTAACGGATGTGACCGATCTCGAAATACCCTATCTTTTCTAATGGATATTCTGTTATTTGAAGGCTGGAACATTATCTGAAACGCCATTGCATTGAAAATGACGTCACAAATAACGTAACAGTAATAAATGACGTTATATTAGCGAATTTTGAAAAATGAAGACATACAAATCCCATATTATCGTGAAGGAAACTCTAGACTTGTGAAATTTGAAAACTCAATGTTTTCTATATTGTTCATTAATATGTCATTTAAACGGTAAGGATTGTTTAAAGATGAGGCAGCTGGCTGTTTTTAAAATACGTCCAAATATATTAAACATTACAGTATGTTTTTTTTTTATATCACATCAAAAATGCGATTGACAAAATAAAAATAAATAAATAAATAAAATACTATCAAAACAAGTGCCCCACTTCCGGAAGTTTTACGGATAGTCATAACCTTCCGTAAAATAGACGCAAGTTTTACGGAGTTTTTCCGCAACGTTAACGGGTGCGGAATTTACGGTAGTTTCGTGAATACCAAATTTAACATTCCGCAACGTTTCCGCAACGTTTACGGGTGCGGTAACGTTACGGAGGCTTTGTGAATAAGGTCCCAGAACTTAAAATACATTTTTTTTATTTTTATGACGTCATTTCTGTTCTTGAGAAAATGACGTTTTAGCGATTTTCAGAGGGTCGGCTTGTCCAGGGATCTCCTCCTAAACGGTAAAAGATACTGAGTTCACACTTTCAGGGATTGTAGAAAAGAGATTGTAGATGTCCAATTTGGCATTCATATTTGTCATGCTAAAAAGGCGTTAAAGCTCGCCTGGTCCCGAAAATTGAGACTAAATAAACGTCGTAATTTTTCATGCTTTTCTTAGTTTATCTCTTTTCTGAAAAATATTTTGTTAACACAAGTAATGCAAAAAAACGTTAATATTTACATGACCTTTCATTTGATATCAAGAAAAAGGGGCTGCACGGCTATGTTAGGGCTGTCCGAAGCTAAATATATATCGAAAAATGATACTATTTTAATTATCGAAAAATACTTTAACCGAGCGAGTTTGTTTAAACTTTCATTACATAAATTAACAGTGACATCCAACACTATATTTGATGTATTTTTGTGACGTCATATATTTTTCTTATGCACGTGACAAGTGTATTCTAACACGGTAAATAATCTATAAAAATCGCATTTGCGCAAGTGAATAATGACATTAAATCAAAAATATTTTTATGAAAAATCCTTTGATAAGTAATGTATTTTGCAGTTCTTGCTGGGGGTTTATATAAATATTTCGTTTATTTGAAATATTGTCAAAACATTTCGCACCGCCATCGAAATTAAGCACAGTTTTACCTTTTAGGCTCGATTTACACAAAATCGGGTCAATCGGTAGGTTTCCCCCAGCAAGATTCACATTGGTATTTATTTTCTCACCCGATTTCACGTAAAATATACTAAGATTGTTTTTATCTTTCACTTGTGCTAAGCCGTTTTTTATATGAATATTCATATTTCCATTCATTAGATTACACGTAGCAGGAGGGGGGGGGGGGGTCTCAAAACCATTAGTTTATGAATAGTTATTTACCTGTTACGAAGCTTTAAAACTGCTGATTTATTTTATACTCCATATCAGTGATATTGAATTTAGTATCACTAGTATATAAATCAGTGCCTATGTAAAGGAATGAAGCGGTTTTATTATGCACAATGAATATCACTTACTACGTTACAATACATTCCCTAAGAACGATCGAAAGGAATGCAGATCGTGACGTCAAAGTTAACTATGACGTCATATCTTATGAAGTACAGACTAGTGACTTTCTACATATCGCTGTGAAATTAATCGGGCAGCCTAAACATAGCCGCGTGGCCTCTCAAATTAGGGTACCAAAGGGCTCTAAAGTCTTTCATCTGTAGCCCTTTACTGGGGGATATTTTGTGAACAGTTATAGAAGCAAATATGTTTATCTTACAGTTATGTATCCATGTAATGTAATGATTTTATCATATATTACGTAATTAGGGGATTTTAGGGGCCAAAAGTCCAGAATTTTGATCACCAATATCTCAGAAAGGAAAAATATTTTAAAATGCAGTATAGAAGAAAAGATACTCAGAATGATGTACTAAATAATATGCAATTTTCAAAATTTCGTTAAACAAGGAGTTAAGGGATCGGCCCATAAAATGTTCTTTATCATATATCTCAAGAACAGTAACGAATTTCTAAACAGTTGTTGAACAAAATGTGTTGAGATTTAAATGACCTTTTTCTTGAAATCAAGAACAAGGGACTGGCCCCTAAAATAAGGGGACCAAAGGGCTCTAAAGTCTTTTATCTGTAGCCCTTTACTGAGGGATATTTTGTGAACGGTTATAGAGGCAAATATGTTTATCTTACAGTTATGTATCCACGCAATGTAATGATTTTATCATGTGTTACAAAAACGGGTTTTTAGGGGCCAAAAGTCCAGAATTTTGATCACCAATATCTCAGAAAGGAAAAATATTTTGAAATGCAGTATAGAAAAAAAGATACTCGGAATGATGTACTATATAATATGCAATTTTCAAAACTTCGTTAAACGGTCCCTATAAGGAGCTAAAGGATCAGCCCCTAAAACGTTCTTTTCCATATATCTGAAGAGGGTATTGAATTTCTAAACAGTTGTTGAACAAAATATGTTGAGATTTAAATGACCTTTTATTTGATATAAAAAAAAAGGGGCTCGCCCCGCAAATTAGGGAACTAAAGGGCTCTAAAAATTTTCATCTGTAGCTCTTTGCTGAGGGAAATTTTATGAAATGCTATAGAAGCAAATACGTTTATCTGACAGTTATGTATCCAAGTAATGTAATGGGGTCAAGAGTCCATAAACTATGACCACCTATATCTCAAAAAGGAAAATATTTTGAAATGCAGTATAGAAGAAAAGGTGCTCAAAATGATGTACTTTACAAAATGCAACCTTCAAAATTTGGCTCAGCAGCTCCAATAAGGAGATAAGGGACTGGCCCCTAAAACGTTTTTTTTTTTCTCTTAGATATCTCAAGAACGGTGTCGAATTTCTCAACACTTGTTGAACAAAGCTCTTATCCCTGAAACAAAATTTTATCTGGCCCTTAGAGTGTAGACCCTGTTTTTCTATTCTAAATCATGTTTAGCAGTTAAATAGCAAAATCAAGATCGAACATATATCTCAAATGCTAAAATTAGACGGAAGACCTCCTCGTTGCTCGCAACGAGATCGTGTCTAGTTATTATCATTATTACCTAGTTGTTATAAAGAGGTAACACACTATTAAATATATAAGTATGTTTATTTTTTATTCATTTGAAAATTATTATGAAGAATTAACATCTTTATTTTTAAGATAAGGGTATAGTATTATAAGGATACAAATTAATACCACGACAATAAAATTAATGCATTTTTATATGTATTTATATTTTGTTTTGGAAAAGAAATCACCAAACAGTTGAAGAAACAAAAAACCAAAGGAAAGAATTTTTTTTACTTTTTACTGAGTAAAATCAAGCAAAAGAGAAAACACTCTTTTCATGAATCATGTCAAAAAGATAAAGAGGTAAACTGTTTCCATGACACTGAAAAAGTAAGACTTGGAACAGAACACTGATTTCATTTAGCTTTTCATTAAGCTTTAGATTTTGTAACAGATTTCAAATTGATCAAGAAGTTATCTCCGTATTTTAAAAATCAGGATGTCAGCAAATCTCTTGCTGTCCCTAAAGTATCACAATTTTTTTTTTTAAAATACGATTCCGCACCCCTAGTTACGCTACATACGGAATAAAGCATAGGTCAAGAGAAAAAAAACTATGAAAAAATAGCAGGAAAATCTAAAACTCCCAAAACCTAACAGTATAGATACATGTATACTTGAGTTTCATCCAAACAATTACCAAACAATTTTTCCTAGCAAAATAGTCTTGTAAGTGTTTGGATTAAGTATACCTTTATTTATTTCCTAGTTGTTTTTAATTTGAACCATGAGAACACAATTCTGATATTTTACACTGTTATTCTAAGGGCTTAGCACATTGAGTGATAACGTCCTTATTGTTAATCATATCCCCTCAACGGTGTATTATATATCTTGTGTTTTACCTTCGTTTTAAATTTAACCACGAAAACAGAATTGTGATAATTTACGCTGTTATTTTAAGGTCTTAAAACATTGTTTGAATGTTAACGATCTTATTGTTAATCACATCCTCTCAATTGTGTATCATAATTTATATGTTTTACCATGAACTAATTCAGTTTCCTAATCGGCAGTTAATATCTAACGAAAAAGAATAAGGTATTATAAATAAACATGTAAGTATCAAACGAATTTGTATAGGAAATAACAACACTGTATCAGCTATCAATATTTTGTCATCAAGCAGAATCATTCTTTCTCTTCTATATTTTTCAACTTAACTCAGTTTATTATTCAATTGCGTTTTCTTGCGTATTCTTTAACGTGTTCTGAATCGTAGTTCGTGTGTTTCGTTGAGAGGTATGTATGCAAAAGAGTTTGTGCTAAGATTTCTTCCAACTATTTTCATGGAAATGTAAAATATTCTGAAAGCATTAATTGAACATTTAATTTTATTAATATTTTATTTTTAATCCTCAAACATTTTAATTTATACAAATAAAAAAAAAAAAATAATCAAAAAATTAAAATTTTGTTCCCGATCCCTTTTAATACCCTATTTAGAGAAATGTTGTATGTTCTTAGATAAAAAAAAATCTTGCTTACATATCTCCTTGGTAGTCAAAGATTGTTCTCTGTATCAATAAAAAATGATTTAATTTCAATGTTCTCCAATTAAAACCATTCACAAAACTTGTAGTTCTTCCATTGTCTCCCCTTATTCTTGTCAATTTTCTTTAAAACCAACCAGAATATCTTTAGATATTTATTCTAGTAAACGTAGTTTGAATTTTGTGTGCATCTTTGAATTTTTCTTAGTCATTTCATGCGTCTTGTGGATAGATTTATTTGATATCATATCATCATACATTTAGTCATGTATACTGTACATAATGCATATCAATAACGAGTAAAAGTTTTTTTTGGAAAAAATGGCATGTAAAAGACAATATAAATACATGTATGATACCAGGATAACGCATGAAAGCTTTAAATCTAAAGCTTATTTTAAATAGCATACTTTTAAAAATATATGGAAAAAGCTGTTGTAGTTTTTACAGCACTATGATATCTGTTTGGAACAAATCTGTTGGCACTGTGTTAAAATATACCATGCACATCGCCATAGTCATAACAAATATTCACTATACATATGTTGCAAGGTGTTATATATAAATGACACTAAATTCCTGTATTTATTTTCGATACCTAGTATTTATCAAAAAATAAAATCTATGAATATATATTCACTTACACTCATAAAGAGTTACACGATTCATACGCAATATTGATGATTCTATTCAATTTCAGTATTCAAAACCCCAATATGTGTCCCCATTAAGGATTTACAGGTCTGGTACCTTAAATATTCCATCTTTTATACTTCAAAAATGAACATTGGGTTAAATAACACAAAATGTATTAAGCACTCTTAAGACCTTTTCTTTCAACTAACTTTGGCCCCTGTAATTAGCTGTCTAAAGACTCATAAAGATTTTTATAACTAACTTGAAAAACGATCAAGATTTTGTGATGCATTACAGAAGAAAAGTTGTTTATTGTCACATTAACTGTGTGGAAAATTATCCCCACGCCCACTTATTGCGTAATTTTGAATATCTGTAATAGTTTATATGTCATATGTTTAATATGAAAAAAACGTTATCTTGAGCATTGCATTATATATTGGCACTGCTATATTTTATCTGAGAGGAGGGGGTGGGGATTCTGTAATTTTATCGATACTTCTTGATATCGGTTCAAAACATCAGACGGAAGACCTACTCATCACTCGTAATGAGATCGTATACAGTTGAAATATCTGTTCATTTCTGTTGAATATACTTTTTGTTCCATTAAAAGTTTTGTGCGTTTAGGCAAGGCAAGTCAGTACAAATAATTTTAAATATAACATTAAAAACGATCCATTGACATTTAATATTTTGAAAGTGTACATTTGAACTTCATATGAACATTTACTTTTTTACAATGCTTAACCATTCAACCTTCTCAAAAGTCAAAACTTTGGAGAACATGTAACTGCCATAAAAATATGCTGCGATATTAAATGGTGAAAAAGGATAGAACAAAAGCGAGTGACTTAATAAGACAAGTTTTGAAAATGTACCAAAATTTTGTCCCAAAATCCAATAGTAATTATTTGTTGTAATTTTGTATTACAACTGTATGATACCCGGGCGGGTTCTTCGCTAATATCTCCATGAAATATATTTTTACATATTTCATAGATTTTCAGTGAATGCTAATTTGTACACAGAGCCGCCAACATACATGTACCATGAAATATAGTAAATATTTAATGTATTTTAAAACATTTTCTAGAAGCCAAATCTAAAATAATAATGTCAGTCTCTAACAAATTCCATTATATTGAGAACAATAAATAATATGTTGTAAACAGATCAATATCAGTTTACTAATTCATAATATTATGAATGACAATCCTTGCTTGTTCAATGTCTTAATGTAGAATAATTATCTCCATCTTTTGACGGTGGTGTTCGAAAAGTGGCTGCATCTTGTATATTACTGTAATCAGACAGATCTGTACTGTGATTGGGCACAGCGCATGCGTGATCGTAAGTGTCGTCATCGTGCTCTGTTTGTTCACGCAAATGATTGTAGACGTCATCGGTCCTTTCATCTTCTTGTTTGCTAGACACATTGTATCCTTGTGTTTCAGCAAAAGAAAATGGGGATAATGTTGAAACATTTTGCTGAAAATTAAGATATATAAATAAGTTACATCTACATTCAAATATCCAGAGGAAGGTTAGCATTTATGGATTTTAGCATGACTTAAGTGATAATGCGATAACGGATTGATGCTAAATATTAAGAATACTGTAGACGTACTTTTGTCCGCGTGGTATTAATTTACGCTATGAACGCAGGCACAAATTTTCCGCGGAATTTTATCCCAGTGTTCTTAAAATGCATTTTGGAATGAAATTTCGAAATTGCATAACATGACTAAGGATAACCAGAAGTTACTACATTATATAACACTTGCATATATGTGTACTCAATGTGTATCGTTTTTATCTATGTAAACCGTCAAACAAAGTATTGGGAATTCACATAATAATTTAATCTCCTAAAGATTTGAATTTTCTGTAAATTCACTTACATGAAATTTAAACTTCTCCCAGCTTGAGATAACGGCACGTGTCAGACGACAAATATCCCCAAGCGGGACCGTCTTTCAATGACCCAATTAACTACACGCTAAGACCCGTGTTTTTACTGCAATTTTTAGATCCCTTTGTGCTCTGACTTTTTATTGATAAAACTGATCAACTCATAATTTAAACGACATATGAACCCATAAATTAACAGTTAATAAAGATTAAAATGTTTATTTGGTTTTAAAAATACGACATGGATATAAACAGATAAAAAAGAAACAGTTCATTGAAATCAGTTTTAAAAACCTGTAAAATTACATGGACACATGACAACATATTCAGAATACGTTCAGTTTTTCAATCGCGTGAGAATTCCCGATTTTTTCCACCCTTGCAGAATGGTTTTGCATCTAACTGTCTGATGTGCCTTGACCAGCCACCCCGCATGAATGGGTTTCAATGTTGACAATCGTAGATCTACGTTTCAAGACTGCATTGTTTTTCCCCATTTCAGTTCTTTTTGAATTTGATCCGCGTACCACTCAGAAAACTGATTCTTTATGCATATTTTGAATTCGTCATTACCAGCAAGATATAACGGTTGTAATTCTGATGTGCAGCTAGCGGGAACATAGCGCATCCTGACGTTGTTGCGAGTCAGCTGATCTTTGAACTTGATGTGCTTTAAAAACGTCAAATATGCACAAAGCAGGTACATTGGAGCGACACAATGGCAATTTTTCCTCTCACGTTTGCAATATAAGGTACTATAATTTTTTCAACATAATCACACATGCTCTCTGAGTTGGACCAGTGATTTGACGTATGGGTAATATGCCAATCATCGGGGAATGGAAATTTCTGGTGAACCTGATTCCGCCTGCCTAGATAACTTGAGGTGGGAGAAAGTAGCCCGACATGGTACATGGTACATCCAAGGAGGACAGTTATCAGTCTTTTATCCGCAAGTCCAATAATAGGGACCTGTTTTGATCGTTTTTCCTGTATTGTGTAATCACCTATAGACACAATGTAAACATTTGCCTGATCAAAATTGATGATCAGGTTTTC
This sequence comes from Magallana gigas, assembly GCF_902806645.1. Lineage (NCBI taxonomy): Eukaryota > Metazoa > Mollusca > Bivalvia > Ostreida > Ostreidae > Magallana > Magallana gigas. Next base: position 29,119,888 of record NC_047566.1, on the reverse strand, counting down.
TGTAACAATTTCTTCATTTTTTTACAAAAACAATTCTTTTTGTTCTGGGAAATTTTCGGGTAATTTTCATGCAGCTTTCGTACCCTTGCGTTGGACAAAATATAACCGTCGTAAAAATGATTGAGCCCAGGAATTGTTTAAATCAATAGATCCGCCGAATTCAACCAGATGTTGACGATTTGTAGCCATAATAATACCACAAGCAGTAGCGATAACAATTGGTCTATTGACAATACCTCCCGAAAGTCGAAGAATTTTTATGTAGTCGATAACATCTTCCTCAAACGTGCCCAACAAAGTTGGTCTTCCGCGTTTGTCGCACGGGAGACCGTCCTGGAATTCATCCGATTCTGTCGTAACGTTTTTAAAAATGTAAGATTTTTTCATTGTTCTGATGCAACTCTCATTTACTGGCTTTCCCAACACTTTACTAAAATGTTTAGAAGCTCTCATTACCCCCTTTTCCACAGCGTACTTTGCCATTGTATATCTCTGCTCCGCGGAATAACGGTTGTATTTGCCTCGTTTTCTCTTAAGGGATTTTGACACTCCTTGAACGACAGCCCCATTTGCTGCTGAAATTTCCTCAGATTTTTCAGGTGTTAGACATGGGTTAGGTAAATATTCTTCATGTGGTGTTTCACAAGACGATTTTAGCCAGCGTCGTAACATCTTGACGGCTAACTAATGACTACCGACCAGTGCACAACCGATAATAACTGTTCACTGTGAACAGTTCTTACTATTATGACCCCGTGGAAAAAATACGGTATATTATAAAAAATATATGTATGTATAAAGCATCTTATTAATAATTAAAAATCATTATTTATGACTACTATTAAGAGTTATTCTAAAAAACATTAATGTACATGTAATCGTCGCAATAATACTTTATTTTTAACATCAAAAATCCTTTCCTAGAATCTTTTGATAGATTATATATGTGCATGTTTTGCTAGTTTCATGTATAAACCTGCTGTGATTCATGGCGCTTAAGAAATAAAGTCTAACGTTGTCGTAAAATTTTAAAATGAAACACTCCTAGAGCGTTGATTCAAGGAATAAGAAAGAATTCATTGAGCATTATAAGGATATAAATTTGGTCGGGGCGTGCACGTGGTTAAATTCAATAAAGCCCGAAGGACTCTATGATAGATTTGTTCACGCTCCGACAGGAATTATCACCTTGTAATATTCAACGAATTATTCCTTATTACTTATATGTATATATTTTCATTAAGTACACTTTAGAAGAACAATTTAAAACCACTATTTTTCATGTTATGGATTACTACGGGGCGCAGCCAATACCGTTTGTCGGCAATGCTATAAGGCAAGTCCATTTTGTGTCGCTCGCTCTTTTTTTAAAATTATTGAGCTATTGGCTTCAAAATTGATTTGCAAGGTTATCACAGACAAAGGCAGTTGAAAATATAGATATTTGATAAAGAATTTCAACTTTTTATTTTCTTTGCAAAATTAAGACTCTGCAATCTAACTGTAGTTTTTATAGACTTTATTTTATGTAACGCGGGTATTTTGGTTTTAATTTGGCTTTGGGGTTTTTTGTGCATTTGTGTGTAAATATGTTTTTTTTTATCGCGGCTACTTCATTTTGGTATTATCAAAGGCAGATAAATATTTTTATTGTATGTTAAAGGGGCATAGTCACGAATTTGGTCATATTATATTTTTAGGTTTTTATTATTTACAATGCCTTATAAATGCATTTCTAATGATGAAATTAAATTTTAGAGTCATTCGTAGAGTTATAAGCAAGATACAGGGATCTCAATTCTTTGTCATGTAAACAACGTTCGTGCCCTGTTTTTGTTTACATAGTTTCAATATACCAGTAAAAATCTTTTTCCAGCTTATCTGTCTATCCTTTTATTTATTTTAGGCATAGATATTAAATAGTGTCTAACGTTTAGCACATTCATTTTAGGTTTAAACCTGAAATTTTTACTTCAACGTTCAGAATGTAAACAAAGGCTTTGTCTACATAGCGAAGAATTTCAAGCTTTGTAACTCGCTTATAACTCAACAAATGACACCCAAATTTTGGTTGCCTTTAAAAATGCCTTTCTGAAGCAATGTAATTGTTTAAATTGGAAAAAATGATTTTTGACCAAAATCGTGACCATGCCCCTTTAAAAAGCATTGATATGATACATTTTATAAGATAAAAGTTAGTTAGTTAAATATTCATACACTGAAGTTTTTTTGGTTTCCCTAAGATCTTAAATCCTTTTAAAACACAAGTTTAAAATTTGCTTTACCTTTATGTCGTTTCTATTAGAAATTCGAGCACCACTGTCATCAAATCCTGCACAACCGTACTTTCTGTTGTCTGCAAACATAACGCCGAGGTCCTCTCTTTGAAAAAAAAGGATCTCGATTCATTGAAAGAATACTGTGGTTTCATTAATATTCAAAGATATCAATTGTCGTAGATAAATTGAAAATCACATTTTCAGGGATGCATAAATTCGTAGCCAACGACCCTATCAATATAAAATGTTAATATAAATTGCACTTTAATGAACATTTGATTTCATGGATCAACTCAACAACGAAATCCAAGAAAATTGGTGTGCAATGAATATTGATAAAACCACAGTATTGCTTTTCATTTCATATCTACTTATTAAAACATAGTTGGTAAAATAGATATTACATTCTAAGAGAGCGGGATTGTCGTGATTATATAAATATTCTTTAGAACGGAAACCTCTGTATAATGACATTAGAAGTATGCTTATTGTACAGCTTAAATATTAGAATTTTATATTAACGTAATAAAAGTTTATGGCTACAGTCATTTCATGAATATCTTTTAATGCTATGCTATGGTATAAGATTTTTATGCTATGAGATTTGCATGCTATGCTATGAAAAAATGAAGGGCTTAATAATATGTTATGCTTTGATATACTATGCTATAAGGTTGGAACAAAAACGCCTCCATACACAGAAGAAATCCAAACATTTTGAATTAAAATGATGAAAAACCAAAGTTAACCCCTAATCTGCAATGTAAGCATTTATTCTTCCAAATAAAAACATTTAAAACCGATTTAACATTATTTTGTATGCTATGCTATGTTATGATATGACGAATGAGATTCTATGAGATTGTATGCTATGGTATGAGATTCCAATGCTATGCTATGATATTTCAATGATATGCTATGTTATGCTATGCTATGGTGTATGTTCTAAAAGATATGCTTTAACTGACTGTAGTGAAATTATACTGAAATTTCAAAGAGGAGATGATGATTTATGTGTATACCATTCTGTCTTCTTAACAAACAAACTGACCTGTTTGTGATTCGAAATTTTAATCTTTTGTACATCAGTATCGTTGCAACAGCTGTTACAATCACACCAAGAATAAATCCCCCAAACAATGTCCCAAGTGTAACTCCAATGTTGACGTCTCCGGTAATATAAGTAAACGTATAAGTGTGCATTGTTTAAACAATAGTAAAAAATGTTAATATGATTTAAATATATACATGTAACTGACAATATATTGAAGAGAAATAGATATCGATGATTTTCATCAGGTTTTTTTAACTTATTATTTAAATAACATAAATGAATATTTAATTATTTTTATCGTTAGACAGTTACCATGCTGCTGACTTTCTGACCTTCCAAGACTGTTTGGTTGATCTAAAGAGAATAAATTAATAATGATATTATATATTTAAAAAAAACATATAATTTAAGTCACACAACGTTAAACATCCTAGTCTGAGACAAATTTAGCTTTGCTAATAACTTAAGTGATATGATTAATAACATTATCTATTCATCCGCTTAAGTTATATAATTATGCACAAACATTTGATATACAGCATTCAATCAAAGTTCTCATCTGAATATCAGTTTAGATTAAATATTCTACTATATTCTGTACTGAGATATCGATTTAAATTATGCTTAAATTCTCGATATTTGTAAATACATGTACCTCAAAGTTCAAACGATGTTCAGTCAAAAGTATGAACATTTTTTTCAGGATTTCACCTATAAAAGGCCCCCTTTAACTTATCAGATTTCAATAGAAGGCTAAAAAAATTGATGTCTACAGGCGTTTTTGTATTACTTAAAACCCGGATGATAACATTAAAAATTGTGCGATGCAATCAGAGTGACCTCCGAATAGAAAAAAAAATGTTAACTTTTCCCATTGTAAATTTCCGTAAGGAATCATTTTTCGTTCCTGTGAATTTTACCAATAAAAAAGATAATGTGTTAACAAAATTATTTTTGTTAAATCCCGTTCATCTATTGCGATTGCACTTCTTCCACATGTATGTGTATTTTTATTGAAAATCGTCCAAATATATATATATGCGGCATAAATATTTTGTTACCGATTATGAGAAAGAAATCATGGACATTGATACTTAAATTTACACTATGTCACTATGTCAAGGAAAGATTAATATTTTTAATCAAGAAGCCTGACTTACGTTTTATTTTTTTAAATATAGAACCACAACTTAGAAAACTCATTCCTTTATCTACTTTAAGACTTTTGTTTAAATATTGATAAGAGATGAATAATACTAGGTCGTATATTGTGAATAGGGAAACTCTAATTTCTTAAAATCAACAAATTGTTTATTTTATGTATTTTACAAATAATAACAGAGATTAAGACTTGTGATTACAATACAGTTGTCTCTTACTCATATTGTGCCACCCGTGCATACACATAATTTTGTTTAAACTTTTGCACAACATTACTTTTTTCACACGACAAGTCAATAAATGTGAATCCTTTTGAACATGTACATCTTCCGTTTTCGCACACTCCAGAATTATTACTTCCTTTGCATTGTTCGTGTAAGCTACAAAACCAACCGACGGGAACAGTATCTGAAATGATAAATCATGACAACATAAGTTAAAATCATACTGGTGTTCATAAACAAATATCTGAAAGTTTGCTCAAGCTTACGTAGTCGTAGTTTTAAAAATATAGATATATCAGGAATGTTTGTCACATTCATGACCACTTTTTTACATAAAAAACATTGTAGTTCATACTATCTAAATCGTGTACAAATATATTCAACAAGAACATTTTTCACTTTACTCCGTGTCCCGGTTGATACTGTAGTTGTCATCAGTTAAAGACGGCCCAAATTTTTTAAACTGAAGTTGCAATGTACAGTTTCTGATTTTTAACAGTGTCAAATGTTTTGGTAAAATTGATAGTTGCTGTATTTAGGGGCTTATGAGTTTTATAAGATTCATGAATTTTTTTTAATGATTATCATTAGTGGAAAGGGTGTCTCTTATTGAAATTGGTATGCAATATGTTAAGTACATGAGAACCAGAAGTAAAATGCGGAACTTGGTGTTTTGACTGTTGTGTTAACTTTGCACAGTAAAATTGTAAAATACAGACGGGAGGTTAAAAAAACGTAAGTGATTGGGACAAACTGATTTAACATTTGTAAGTCCCTGACATGTGATGCTGTAACATGTTCACATTACAGAATGTCAACCTTTTGCATGGTATTAGCTTGGGTATGTCTAAAAAACCGAAAAATGGTCGAAATATGGATGAGTCGAATTTTTAGAAAAGCCAATATATAGAAAAATTCACGGTCCAACTAGTAATTTTCCTTAGAAATTGGTGATTGGTCTAATAAAGAGTGAATAAAAGGTATTTGTGCTGAATGGGAACTGTGGAAATTCTAGTTACAGAGTTCCGAAGACACACATTATTCTGGCTACAGTTCATTGTATATTAAGTATCCCCTGCCACCTAACGTTACGTTCATCTTTGGTAACATTCACTATTTTGATTGCAGCATTTCTTTTTCTAAAAAGCTGAATTATTCTTGTATATGTTTATGATACATTTAACCTTACTATACATTCATTATAGTTATAGACAATACATTAAAATAAAGATTTAAGTTAGTTCAGATTATAAAAATAAGTATAAAAAGTACAACACAAGCTTGATCTTGCATGAGCAAATTATATTTACCAATTTTTACAGTTTGTTATTGTCATTTTTTATTTACAATGTTCACAAACCTTTGAGGCAGCCTTTTCTATCAAATGCAGAATAGCCATTTATACATTGACATTTCCTTTGAAAACAAACTGAGAATGGTTGGCTACACTGTTCTGTTAACTCACACGTATCATTTAATGTAAGATTTCCTGGAATGAAAGTAAGAAGCAAGGGACGATTATCTGTTAAGTCTATTCATTTAAAAAATTCTTTTTTGTTAATAAAATCCAACAGCAACTCTGAAAACTATGCTTATCCTCTATTGGCCCAATTATCATCATTCTTAGTCAGAAAACTTAGATATGGAAACTATCTTGATCTTATGTTATCTGTAGTCAACGGATTTTGTTAATTGACTTAAGCAGTCGTTATCAAAATATAAAAGAGTTTGGATTGTCAAACACCAGATCTTCCCTTAACTTCTAAATATAATATTTTGGCAATACGCTATTATAATTAAAGACAAATCTATATATTTATTTTTAAAATTTGAGCATCTCTGTGCGTCAATATATCGTATTCTTTGTCTAATGAAGGTATTTAAAGCCTAAAATTGTCACGGCAATCGAACCGTCTTAAACTTTGACACTACATCTCTTTTTTAAATAAAATTAGAAAAAAAAGTATTTTTTCCCTTTCAAAACGTTCAACCAATCAATGGATGGTCATTAAAATCATTTTGTAATGAATACTTATCATACTTTTAAATAAATGCAAATTGAAGAAGTTATGACCCGTGACCAGGATAAATAGAAAGTTTGAAATTTAACGTATCTAATAATCTGTACTTATTTTTAAAGTATCTAGTAGAATTTTGAGTATGAACACTTCCAATACAAATGGATTTCTTCAATTTAACACAATGACTACACACTGTTTAGACTTTCATTCATTTCATTTTGCTGAAAGTAATCACAGTTCAGATTTTTTTTACTTTATGCACAGTTCTATATATTTCCTCGATGTACGTTTTCTAAATCTATGACATATCAGTGGTTACAATCAAAATAAAAAAATCAGTACCAAGATTTCGAAAATCACATTGCTACGGGAACTTGTTTTTATATATTTAGTAAAGGTTTCTGTACGTTTAAATATGGGTGTAATCAAAATAATAGGAAAAAACATACTAAATAATTTTTCTGTTCACTAATATAAAGTACTTATTATCATTAGCATGAAATATTTTACCTTGGTACATATAGCACGTCCTGTTAATTTGGATGTATCCTGGGCTGCATGAACATATTCCATGATCACAAACATTTGCAAATTCTGTTCCATTGCATTGCCAATCAAACTCACATATACCACCAATATCTACCATTTCTGGAAAAAAGTAATAAAAGAAATGCAACAAATAGGCCTACACTTACATCTAATATTATTGAAAATGCATTCACAGATATTTCATGGTTATTTATACGTCTTAATACAGTAACTGTGTTTATCTTCATTTTTTAAAATTGTGTAAAAAGTGGTTTATGGCCCATTTGAACCTGGTGTTTAATATAAGTTGTGTTAATGACGGAAGACTCTGTTAACATATGTTATTAAATATTGATTTCTTCTACATTCCCTACTACATTGTATCATATATTTTAGCATTTCCAATCTCAACACAAATATGTGTTTGTTCTCTTGTGATATTCAACACCGTTTTTTGAGACGACAAGCCAGTCTGTGCGCTATATTTCATTGTATTGTTATTTAGTAAAATGCAATCTTACTTTTCAAACACTTTTTGTTCGCCAAAATATATCCAGGCAAACAATGGCAGACACAGTAGTTGTTGATTTTGACACAATTTGCATCGTTAATGCTGCAGGCATAAGCATCATCCCAAGTTATGATTTTCACTGTAAAATGTATTGAGTTTCTTTATTATTCATATTGATATTATAACTTTACTCCTGTTAAATAATATTTTAGACAGTGAGATAATTATTAAAAACATCAGTTGTATTCCTTTTCGTGCTTGATTACCCATTATAATATTCTAAAGGGGTCACTTACTTGCATTCCACGATGAACAGTTGACAAATAGATGTACTTTGTAATAAAAAGATGAAAAAATTGATCTTGAACAAGGGTTGAATATTTTTTTTTCATTGCCTATAGTTAGATCAATTTGTTGTAGAGAATTTCCGAAATCATGCAAATGCTCCATCCAGAAATTGCATTTATAAGGACAAGTGGTATCTGTGAAAAAAATATGAAAAATGACTTTTATTGGGTTTTTTAAAAAGTTAGACAGAACAACAATTGAAATTAAATTCATTTTACTGAGGTAGTGCTTCATGTGTTTTCGCATTGATTTACAATGAATCTTTTAACAAAATTCATAACAGTTTGATTTGTTATGCCATTTTGAATTTACTTAAACACAACAGAAGCTATTCTGTTTTGATTTTTAGCTTTATTTAAATTTTCGATCATTAATCCAATGTTAATAAAAACTGTCATGATCTCAATGAAATTCGAAGTTTGTTTAATCGTCGGAGGAAACAAAAAGATGGCACACAGCAGAGACACTTTTTCATGATTGCTGTAAAACAAATAATTCAACTGAAATTATTTCTTAACCTTTACCTGTTACGAAATCTCATGCAGGACTTTATTCTTCTAGCCAAACGGAAATCTTGTACGGTATATAGTTATGTTACGATAATTTGATTTTAATGAAAGGCACGTATTATCTGTTACTTTAGTTTTCTATACAACGTCGCCCTTGAGGCCTATAAATCTTTTTATCATGAAATTAACCGAATTTTAAGAAAAGGGTTCAATTTGGTATTGATTTTAAAGTTTTATTATAAATACTTATATTTAATCTAATATGACAGTAATCAATACAATCGTGCACGTTTCATGACAGAAAAATCTAGATATTATACTGCACTTCGACAATCAAAATAATTGTGAATAACCTACCATCTTGTAAAATACCCTGTGCGGTACTTAATTCAAAGGAACATTTGTATTGGAAATCCATAAATCTTGCAACTGTCTCTAAACACAGATTTCTAAAGGGACAAACAATGTTATTATTCATACGCCATTCGACATAAGTTGTTTTAAAACTATTTTGTTAATTCAATAAGAATATTAACAAAATCACATTCAAAAGTTGTCTAAAATAATAACATTAAATAGAGATCGAGTCGTACATAAAAAAAAAGGTTATGAGTCAAAAGCATTTTTTTAAAATAATCACATAATATCAAATCACGGACTTTTATTCGTATAATCCAATCAAATTTATTATATATATATGTATATATATATATATATATATATATATATATATATATATATATATATATATATATATATATATATATATATATATATATATAACTTCAGCAAACTGTCTTGTCAGTTGACAGTGCCTTTCGCCATTTTCTTACCTATTAATATCACTGGACATTGACTTGTGTATCATCAAAGTAAAATCTACAAGAGAAAAACACAAAAGAAGTTAACAATTATATTTCAAAGACTGATCAATAGAACATTATAAAAATATAAGATAAAGGAACATATTGAACAATAATGCAAAATAATTTTTCGTAATTATATTTCTTGTAGACAAAACATAGCTACATCGTATTAGATTACAAAATTGGGTATATTTGTATTTACAACCTAGACTAATTTTCGTGGAAAGACTTAGGTTTTATTGGGCAAAAGTATTTATGATTCAAAGTAATTGTTCGATCAATCAATATCGATATCTGACAGCAAATTCAAAATAAAACTAATGAAGATTGTAAGCGACCTGAAAGGTAAGAAAAAGCATAAAAGCGTTAAATATTTTCTTCATAATAGGAGAACATTTTGGTTTTTTTTTTTACCAGGGCCTATACAATTAAAACCAACAATAACTCTTGTTTAACCAATGAAACGTAAAACTAGTAAACCTGTCTATAAAAAATGATTGAGAAAAATAAAAGTGTGTCTTCATTGACTTTTGTACAAACGGATTTAATCAATATTAAAATTAGTTATATATAAGACAATTATGCATGCCATAGGCAGTAAAGACCCATTATTTTTATTACTTTATATTGATTATCATAAGTTTTTTTGAATGATTATGTTAAATGGTTGTAATTCATTGTTTGGATTGTTTTAAGGAGGCAGCAAACGATAGTTATGTGCTCTTTATATGTAAGTACTAGTAATCTCATTATTGTTTGGAATGCTGATCCTACATGTATATAATCGGATATTTCTCTATATTTTGAAAGGAGAAATGTTATTACATTATGTACTTACATGTTATGATTTGAAAACATTGAGTTACAAATATCCAATGGAGTTGAAATCAATTTTTCATTGATTATCTTAGACCCGAGGAAAGAATATTACCCGAAGCGGAGGGCAATACATAGGTCTTAAGAATGCTGCTTATGGGGAATTTATCTTTTTATCTCCCTTACCATTATGCAATTAATTTATAGCGCAAAAGGCTGAAAACTTCCGTTTCGGGATATATCGCAGTGAAGGAGAAAAATAAACTCGTTTTTATATTAAACAAAGCACAATTTGTCGGTGCATTACTAAGACAATACTTTACTTGCTCTATCACCCTCATATTGAGATGACACTTATGGCAACTTTGTTAAAGTTTATAAACAAATTACATTGAAGACTGCATTGTGTATTTTTGCTAGCTTAATCTCTCATGCAAAAGATATACATGTATGTGAGAAAAAATTGATCCCTATAAAAAATAGTGAAACACTTAAGATGATCTGAAAATAACATGTAGACTTAGCCTTTAAAAACCCCTTTGGTTACTTTATTGATTGTAAATTCTTGTCCTATAAATCAATCAAACCAAAATAAGGAAATCGCTAGACTTTTTACATACAATTCAGACGTCCCATCAATGAAAACAATATCAACTACTGATCCTGGTGTCTGTTTACCGTATCGATACATCAGCAATGGATCATTTGCCCTTCTACTTCATATTAACTATTTGTTGACCCCTGATGAAACACATTATATATGCATGATTTTTTAGCATAATGTATTAAATGATGTTCATACAGTGTTGCTTTCTGGTCATCGTAATGTTAAAAAGTTAACTTCCATTTACTTTTAGTATAAGTATTGATAAAATGCATGTATACGTACCACCTAAAAACACAGTCGCCCGTTTTGAAATTACAATAAATGTAAGTTATTATCTATATATGTACGAGGGTTGTTCGGAAATTATTGAGACAACTCGAATAATTTCTTTTCTAATTGACGAATTTTGGTGAAAATTGGCATAGACACCGAAGAAACGCCAACAAATAATAAAACAAAGTAATATTTAAATAATATTTAATATTTTGTTTACGACGGTAGATAAACAAATCGGTGGTCGGGGTACCCGGCGCAGCCATAAACTCGGAGATTTAACATCTACTTTATAAGTGTCTGTAGAGTTACAGTTAATGATAAAAGAAATCAAATTAAATATGTTCATTTTGCTATTCTTTGCGACTAACTTTTGATTAAGTTTCACTGATGTTCGAGTTGAAATACGGATATGGTACACATATATTTACCAAACAATAGAAATCTGACAACGACTTTACATTGAATTTTTACGTCAGGGCGGCGCATTGAAAACCGTCAACCCAGTGGAAATATCATCAGAAGAACTTTTAAGGCCAATCAATTGCTTAAAAAAACTATACGATGACAAGACAAGGTATAAAGCTTCAGTTCATCATATTTTTTCACCGACTGTTTAACTAGAATTAGGCCAAAGGGATTAATTATCAAGTACTTTTGACACACTAACTATTGAAAACAGTTCTAAAATATATATTTTAAAAAAATGACAGGAGACATTCACAGTAATTATACTTTCGGGAAAAGTACATGTAACTCGATTCATCCCCTAAAAATAACAAAAATGAGAGGAAATGTAAAAGAAAACATGTTGAAATGAAAACAAAAGATGAGAAATAAAGAATAATTCTTATTTCCGTTCGATTGTAAGGTGTTTAAAACACAGGAGCAATAAGAAGCGTTAAAATGACGTTGCGAAAAGTTTGCGGTTGCGCTGGGTCATTGGACGAAGGCACGTTGGTCAGCTTACCAGGAATTATCTATTCATGCAATGGACAAGAAACTTATCACATTGATAATCTCTATCCTGATTAACGTTATGGTGACATTTCAAGGGTTTATCTTTTTTACTAAAAGAATAAGAGAAAATGTCTCAATAATTTCCGAACAACCCTCGTATATTGATTTAACACATATTTTGTACATTAAATAAATACCGTATCGATATGTTTCAATAAACGTGACCTTGTCAATGTTTTAATATATGCCCAAGTAGCTATTATCATATTGACTTCCGTGTTCTGAAATGCGTAACCAATTCCCTTACCTCCGGTCTCTATACAATGAAAACACTACCTCTAGTTGTTATCTTTACAAATGAATGTGTTCCCTAAATGATGTAGCACATACGTTATTATACATTTGTTTTCCGAAAAGTAAACCTAGCTATTCCATTTTACGGGTAAATAATACAAAGACTGGTGTCATATGAGGCTTTATGTTAATACAAAAACTGTAATCTTCTCTTAACATCACTTATTTATCTATACGGTGTAAGTTGAATGTGTCAACATAATTACAGACACCATTGTTCAAAATCATTGGGGTTTTTTGTGAAAGAGGCGAATTTTTAAATGTTGTTATACTAAATTGATTTTTAAACTTCGTTATACAAAAACTAAAAACAAAACAAAAGTTGTTTTTTTCCAGTTTCTTGATTTTCATTTTAGCTTTTTTCATATACCTATTTATTAGCTATAAAGACAGTTTTATTCTGTAACAAGTTTATTGTCCCATAAGAGAACATAAACATATGTCCTAAGCAAAGCAGAACAAATATGACAGCAATTATTTATGCATGCTTTACAATGTTTATTGACGAGGGGGAAGTTTTATTTTTATGAGCCGTTTAAATATTTAGTACATTAATTATACAGATAGATAGAACCAAATAGTAAGAAATGAAAATACTTACATATGATGGTGTATCTATACACGACCGCCATGATTTGAAAAATTACTGTACACGTTCGATTACTTCCTCGTTTTAAATTCAATCAAGATAAGAAAATTGTGATAGTTGACGTTTCATACATTTTTTAATCTCTTATAGCATTGTTTTAACGTCCTTATTGTTCAAAATATATATGTTACTTTAACGTCGTGTTTCCTAAGCATAATATTACATTGACGTAAAGCTATATATCAAAGTATGTAATGATATCAACATAATTGTCTATGTTATGTTTTTTAACAAATGCTAAAACAAAAAAATAAGAGTTAAAACCAGAACAAATAACTGCACTCTGTGCTTTTATTTTGACAAACGACATTGCATGTTTTCTTCCAACAGGCTTTGGAAAATGTTTCATTTTTAATAGATGACCTGTCTTTCGGATGTGTCTTCGTAATATTTCTCCTGAATGTCATTTTGAATGACTAGGTTAGAAAACAATGTGAATACAGTATTCCAGACAGCTTTCTAGATAAAACAGGAAAAACTGTTTCAACATACATGCTAAACCCTGCAATGGGGACTAGTTTGTTATAACATCTCTGACTCTCATTTCTTTCGTTACCATATCTAAATAGTACATAGATATCAGTGGATAATGCTTTATTACACCTTTTAAGATGTGGATGAATTTCATTACCATTGTTAAGAATATCCACTCTACAGTTATAATTATGCAGTTGCGTAAAGGAGATATTTCTCATCTACAGCTTTTAAAAAAACCTTTAAAAATGTAGCTTTTGTATTATATAGTTTTATTTCCAGTTACTTCAACCAAATGGACAAAAAAGTACTAATCAAACTTAAACACGATAGTTTACGAGATACTTAATAGAACAGTCATTATGCATTAAACTTCTTATTATAAGATCAAAAGTAAACGTTATCATATATATTCCTAATACAAGTAAAATGGGAAATTCAATAATGTTTTTGAAAATTTTCAGTAATCAGTGGCATGTCCTCTAAAGCAACAACAATTTTTTGGGTGGTTTTTTCTGTTTCAAGTAGTTTGGAAAGATTTCTAGAAATATATTTATCTGCAAAGTTTGTTTTTTTACTTTTTTATTGGCATGTAATTGATTTTTCAATTATAATTGTTCATATAAATAAAACTGAACCTATATGAAATATACCGGTCGATAATAAGATTGATTAAATGTTTTAATATTGTTGAAATGAGACGGCTTTATTTCTTGTTATTAGTCATTGTCGTTAATGTTTTTCTTATATCTTTATTTAGCCAATATCTATAATAATTCGCGAAGGTAGGTCTTCAACGCTATTAGATATTTGATTCTGATGTTCGTAGTATAATTTTAGTAATTATGCGATCTTAAAACTGCATACCTATATATAGCGAAGGCATCCACTTTTTATCAAAGCGTTTTTTCGTCCATTTTACCGATATGTTATATCCTTCAAATCCTAGAACTGTTTCTTTTAATCTTTACACTTTTCTGTCTTTAAGACAAGCCAGCCATTCTTGCTATATTATCTGTGTATCCTGCCCAAACTTTTTATATACATGTGCATTTATCTTAATACTTATCTTTCTACTTGATTATTTTTGATATTTTAATAATTCTGTTTGAAGGAATTTAAATGCATGTTTTTCCCTACGTTATTTTAAGAAAAATGATACAATAAAAGATGTAATTTGAATTTGTTTTTTAATTGACTTTGAACTTTGTTAATTTGATCGGCCAGGCAGACACTTCCATTCTTGCAAAAGGTTTAAATTAAATAAACTATGGTTTAAAAATAATATCTTAAATGATAAAAAAGATCTTTTGGGTCATTTAATAACGACATACAAGACGTTTTTAAATTTTAGAAAAACTCAATGAATTTTTTACCTTAGTTTATAACCTTTAATTTATTCATTAATCTAATTTATTTATCTCGTGGGTCCGTACGCAACCAGCTTTCTTAAAAGTCCCAATTCTGAGATCATGCAGCTACCACTACCAAAGGAATATGTTGCTATATTAAACGGCCAAAAGGATAAAACGAACTCGGATAAATAAAGTAGACACCTTTAAAAATGCACTATAATAATCCTCAAAAATTCAAAAGTTATTCTTTATTTAACTATGCTATTAAAAGTGTATGATACCGCTCCATTGCTGATATCAATTACAATGTATCTATAACTTGACTTACTTATACAAGAGGCTACATGTGTATGTATAGGTTGTGTCATATTCAATATCATTATTGGATTTATTCAATAGAATTAAGTTACAAACAAAACGTTTTGACTGATTTTTGTTAATTCTACCTGCATTATTTTAACTTACATGTGATTAAGTTTTTTACTCGTTTGGTAAAACATATACAAATTAATGTAGTGTTAAATTGCTTCTTAACGATTAAGTACAGTACTTATTATTTTAAATTTACTATATCCATAATTAATTTCCGTATAAAGGGGTTTTAACTTATTTAGTTTAATTGACGTATGGTCATCACCTCCATCTTTCGATACATAATATAAAAACAAAACAAGACGTGTTTTATGTTGCTCTTCGTCACCAGCATATCTTTAATTGTCACATAATATTGTAACACATAACGTCTTTAAAATTATATAAAAAAAATATTGCGTAATACTACAACTGAAATGTAATTGAATTATGTCGCAATTCTGCATTTGGTCTTACTATGATGTAAATATTATCAATATTCGAACAGTAGTTAATAATCATATAGAAATATGAATTTATGAATTGGCTAAATTGGGAAACTGAAATCGAAAGTTGGTTACGTAATATCGTCAAACAAATTCATTGTGGTCTGAAAACGACATGTACACATACAATAAAATGTACGAATGAAAAAAGAAGAAAATGAAAATGAGGAAAATGATATAAAAGAATTAACACTTCAAAGGTTAAGGGCAGATGCCGGATTTTCAAAGAAGTCTGAAGGAACATAATCGGGATTTAGAGGTG
The DNA here is from genome assembly GCF_902806645.1 of Magallana gigas. Classification (NCBI taxonomy): domain Eukaryota; kingdom Metazoa; phylum Mollusca; class Bivalvia; order Ostreida; family Ostreidae; genus Magallana; species Magallana gigas. The sequence goes on along the minus strand of NC_047566.1, from coordinate 29,103,780 downwards.
TTTCCCGTGCGGCGTCCTGAAAGAAAGTTAAATAGTGCGTCTTTCTAAACAACACTACTGGCTCTGAAAAGTACTGAAAGTGCCATTTTTTACTGATAATTTCTGATATTTACTGATATTGAACTGTCAGTGCTGAGAATTGCTGATATTTACTGATAATTTTACTGTTGTTACTGATAATTCCTGTGGGTTCTGATATTTACTGATATTTACTGAGGCTTTTGCTGTGAGTTCTGATAATTGCTGATATTTACTGAGAATGGCTGTCGGTACTGAGAATTACTGATAATTACTGATATTTTTTCTGGGACCAGGAGAGGTAGAAAAATGCCAACAATATGATTTTTTTTATAGATAAATGTACATGTACATATCTATTTTTCTTTATGAAAGCAAAATAATTACATTTTACTACTTTAGACGACATCACAGACACTAAACACTTTATACATGATTAACTATAATTTTTAAAACAACTCTTTGTGCTATTTGACAAGTATAAGGATTTAAATTATTTTCTTCATTCGTTAATTATCGGTATTTATTATTTATTAGCAATAAAGATCCTCACCTGCGATAAATCATTTTGATCGGCATCGGAATACCAATAATTAGGCTTAAATAAAATAACTGTGAAGGCCGATTATCTATCAATATTTATTTCATCTATTCTTTCTGAATCACAAAATTACCAAAATTCATTAGTTTTCACACTAAGAGTAACTGCGTACAACTTAGAAATTTGATTGATTTAGACTTTATACTTTTATGCACTATATAGTATTTTAACACAGTAGTCTGTAAACCACTGCGCCCCTCTCGAATGACACTTATATTCTGCAGAAATACCATGCGCGGATCTAGAGGGGGGGGGGGGTCCCGACCCCCCCTGGAAAATGAAAATTTATTAAATTTACATGGTAAAATTATCGCGAAAATATGCCTCGGACCCCCCCCCCCCCCCCCCCCCCCGGCAAACACAATTATCCTTCGGACCCCCCCTGGAAAAAATTTCTGGATCCGCGCATGAATACTACACATTATGTTCATTAAAAATTTGGGTTTTTTTTTTGACATAAATAAATAATCATATCCATTAATTTCTGTACTTTCTTTACTTTGATGACCAAATTAAAAAAAAAAGCTCAACCAATATTATGAATATACGCCCCTGATTCAACAGCTTAATGATCAATTTTAAATACCGTACAACAAGACTCTTTCAACAGTTTTATTTATACACTTTTTGTTGTCTATGATGTTTGAAAATCATTGCCAGTATAATTTTGATTAATGTTGTTTCCCTGATCAATAAATAAAAGAAAAGAAATATTATAAGTGCTACTTTTATTAATTTTTATACTCCATATATCTAATAAATAACATACATGTAATAGAATACATCACGGTACGTGTATCAATTCTCTTACAGCCAGTATGAATTCAAACAAGAAACAGAGAAAAAAACCAAAACAGAAGACAATCATTTTAAATAAAATGCAGCAAGTATTTGAAAAGTATACTATTGCGTGAATAAAAAGTAAATAATAATCACTTCATTTGTAAATGGCTGTGGTACATAAACTATTCTTAAGTTCTATGATTAGCAAGTATATGTACACTATCAGAAAAATGAAATCAATTAGAGATGGCCGAGTCCTACCCATGTAGAGGGCATCTCAACAACAAGATACGGCGTATGAACCATCACCTAAATTGAATTGCATTTTTCATTTTCACTACGTAAATGTTCATTCAATAACTGTAAAGTCACAGTTGGTTTACCTTTCAAACCCTTTACTTATGAATATTAATATGAGTAAAATATTATATTTTCTGTTGTCTTATGTAGTTTCACACTTCACTTTAATTGTTTTTCACAATTGCATTTCCTAAGTGATGTTATATAAACATGAATATTTTCCATCTAGACACTTGTGACATTAAGTAAACTTTATATTTTATAAACATCATTTGTCTGAATACATACATGTACCTACCTACCTACATACTACATTGCTGCATGTAAAATTATACATTAAGGCTTCATTTACAGATTTTTGATATCGGCATCATTTAACACAGATACGAAGTTGTCTTTTTGTACATACACTAGTGGATCACTAATCAAGTTAATGTGAACAAGTCTCTGGAAGAGAACGGTATTTTGAAATTTGCACAGTCCATCTTTCCTTTCTCCCAATGGGAAAACATCTACAACAGCCCATGTCTGCAATGTACAATTCACATTATGCTCGAGAAACATCCTCACTTCCCCGAACTGGAGGTGGCCACTTAACACTTTCACAATAGAGGAGTTTTTTCTTGAGTTGTGATGTTTTGTACAAATCTTTCGATCTTCTGAGCTGTATGAGTATTTCTCGCTGGCATATTCATTGAAGAAGAAGATGTTGATTTTCATTGAAGTCTCGTAGAACTTTCGCATATGTGCAGACATAGCCTCTGTAAGGATGACATCCTTGTCCTGGGATTGGCTGATCTGAAAAGTGGTGACTTCAGGGGAATGTTGGACTCTGTTCATCACTTCATCGGCACCATGCGGAGGCTTGTATTTCTGACTCATCACCATGTACATACACCAGTCATACACCTAAAATGCATATTGTAATGTGTCAATGAAAAAAATCACATTTTAGCAGCAAGTAATGTATAATGGAATCACCATGATCATTCTGAATATTAGTAGATAAAAAGCTTACGAGATACAATTTACCTCTGAAATATATAGAAAAGCTAATTTGTTGAAGAGGATGCAACTCTCTGGAATTTGCATGATTAGAATAATCCAACTCAACATTGTCAATGAACTCTATTAACACCTGTTATATTTCAAATAAATAAATCCTCTTTAATTAAACAGAGAGTTCTAATAAAAAAAAATAAAGAATGCGAAAAATGTTCAAATTTTAAGCTAAAATATTGTTTTTCCTTTTAACTACTATATTATAATTTTTTGTAGAAAAATTTACATTTAGATTTTATGAAGAATCAGACAGATAATTTGTTGACTATCCAGCCTCCTTAATACTGCAATCAAACTGCTCTCTCAATAATGAACACTCATCCTGCCTCCATAAAACTTGGAGGATCAAAAGTCTGATCATAACACAAGTACTCACAACATATGTCTCCATCACAGTTGCTTCTTCAGCTCCTTTCTTTAAACACTGTCTACTAATCCATCCATTGGCCCTCTCATAAGGAAAGAGCCATCTCCCATACAGAGGACCAAAGGTGGGGAAGCCATCCACGACATGATGCAGCAAATGAGTGACCAGATTCTGTTCAAAACAAGAGATTTTAACATTCAGATCAGATGTATATTATTTTTTTTTTCCTAGTTAAAAAAAATTAAAACAAGTACTGAAAAAAACAACGTAATTATTGAATATTCACAGGAAAATAATCTTTAGTAAACCTTTAAAATATTACCTGCATGGAAAGGGGGAAATCTCGTTCAAATAGACTCAAAGCTGAGTGTGCATCTTCCTGCAACTTGGGAATATCTTCTTCTTTCAACTGCGGTGAAACCATTCTCTTGATAATATTCAAGACCAATAGCAGGGTTTCCTCTTGTTGCTTGGGTAAAAATCCGTTGATACACCAAGCAAGAGCACCACTTGTTACAAACTACAATACAAAATACCTACATCATTACACAAACTACAAAATTTCATAGAGGTACACTTACGTAACACCTTGAAGTTGACATAAACTCTTTTAAGTTTTTATCCATATAAGAGTTATTAAATGTTTTTCTTTCACAATTTTTATGTGTTACAGCATAGCACTATATGTATACTTTTAACTATAAATACCTATATTATATACAAGTCAAGAATTTGAAATCAATGGTGCTTTTTTTTTTTATCTCAACAAGATATTAAATGTATTTTATGGTTACTTATATATTGTACAATTTGAAAATCTTGAAACAAACGGTATTTCATATTAATGTAGTCAGACATTTGAAATACTAGTATCCTACATTACACAGTTGAATCAATGATCATGAATAACAATCCACAAAACCTGAATTTAAAAAAAAAAAAACTATATCTAAATTTAGAATCTGTTATTACAAATACATAATGGTTATTCAATTGAAACTATGTTTAAAAAAAACTTGCCTGAAGTTTTGCATTCATCGTCCGTAGTGTCCACGGCTTTGAGAAATGTGGTCCCGGTGAAATATTGTGAGCTATGCTGTAGGTGATTGACGCTGCTCTGGCATCCGCTGTCTTTATTTGTTCCTTTGATAGGGACCAAGGTGTGGGGTGCAATACGATACTTTCTTCTGGATTCACATTTTCTTCATTCAGTCTTCTTTTTTTGTTTCGTTTTGTTCCCTGGGGTGGCAAGGCTTCAGTAACTGCTGAATTTTGCTGAACCCAAATTTCAGGAAATCGGTTGAATGACTTTTCACAACTTCTTACATTGACTCCATCATGCTTGCCAATCAGCATGTCCATCACGTGTGAAATGAAATCTGCAATAGTATGCATTCCGTCCGGCTGCATTTGATGTAATCTGTTGTGGTAGGGGAGTTTCATGAGTGCATATGTGCCCTTCAGTCCAGTCTCCTTCTGGTGTTTTTGCTTCTGAGTTTTGTTTGGCAATCTGTCATACTTGAGTCTCATTTGTTTTTCCTGCTCATTCGATATTGTCGTTGGATTTTTGGTTTCTCGGTCCTGCAATGCAAAGCCAGTCCCTTCCCTCATCTTGTCACCAATTGGCAGGAAATGTCTGTTGGATACATGTATGGTCTTCTTTAGAGAATGGCAGTAATGTCCAACTTCATTACAATATGGGCATGATCGAAGAGCTGAGTGTCCAGAGAGATGAAGAAGTTTTGAGTAGGCGGGAATGTCACAAAGAAACTGCAACAAGGCTACTTTAACTGTTGTTGGTGCCCCAATGTAAGCATTCTGTAGTGGAAACTCTGTCAGATCTAGGAGCTCTTCAATAAGGATTTCTAGGTAGGGTTCTAATGTCTTTGGTTCACATCCCTTTGGACCACTAGGAATGATACCCATCAAAAGCATAGGTCCCATAACTTGGCGGATAGTTCTTGGCAGGTTGATCCAGGTAAGAATTAGTGGCCACATGGATTTTTGGCTGGAAGTGTGCTTGTTCGGATTAACTCCATCCGTAAATAAGGAGAGTGGAACACATAATGGCTCCTCTGTAGCTTCGAATACACCACCAGTTTGAAACCATGAATTGTATAGTGATCCATCTATAAAGTCAGTCAATGTTCCCCTCACACTGATTTTTTCTGCATACAGAAGCTTACAAAGGTTGAATGTTCCAAACCATCTTGCTAATCTAGGTCCAAGGGGCATATATGTAAATGATTTTCTCACTTTGCCATTGAAGTATCGTGGCTCCTTGCACTTGGGACAAGACTGTAATCCAGCAAACTCTGTATTGTCTCTATACACAACACAGTCATTAACACACACATCATATTTATATAATGGAATAAGGAGATGTTTGATCAAATCTTTCGCCTCCTTATATGATGCTGGCAAATTATTAGGTTGTGGGAGAGTCCTTTTTTCAGTCTTCAGTACATCTGTTAAAGCACTTTTCGACATCCCGTGATTGGTAGAAAACACATGTAAATGTTGTGTAACAGCTTCCAACAGAGTAGTGTTCGCTCCCGAGAAAAGAGGTGAAAGGAGATTTTCATCCCTGTATGCAGCCTCATCAAACTGATACTTTGGAAGTAAGGGCACTGTTTTGTTGCTGAAGACTTCATCTGTGTGGCGATGAAAAGTTCTCTTTGGTACCCACTTGCCATTGCATATTCCACACTTGCAGTACCACTTGGGATCTGTAAATAAGATAAAAACAAAATAAGTAAATCTAAATAAATCAAAATAAGTAATCTAAAAATTGATTTTGCTTTTTTTCCCTACTTACAGATCATAGTTAGTACATAAAACTTACTATTAGACTGAGTGTTTTCAGCAGATGAAAACATTTTAAGTAATGTCAAAAATGCAATACATAGTATTGCTCCATTACAGATCTTGCTACATGCTGACATCGAAACCTAACTAACAGCAACCTCTGAACCCTGTCTGTCCCCAAGCACTGCGATTTGAGTGGGAGTGGCTTTGTCTTAGCTGATTGGCTATTTATCATTAATGAGCGATTTCATAGGCAACAGATAGTCTACCACATAAATTCAAGTCATTTTTGTTTTTAACATCATTAGAATTGACAAAGGAATAAAAACTGTTAGACACTCAGACCTATGTATGTTACATGTATAGTTGCAGTTTTCAACAAGAACAATACATATATATATAGCAGTAGTTAGCCCGATATACAATGTATCTTAAAAAATGATGGATTAACAAATATTCTTGAATAAGATTAAAAAATAAAATATTTTTGCATTGACCACAATTAAATAATCTTATAAGTTTAGCTTGTGCACATGAGTATACTAGACATACATATATTAGTTACACATGAGAAGTTAAGTTTCATTTTAATTATCAGCTTCATAAAGAGGGGTGATAGAAATCTGTTGATAAATATCTGAAAATTCATAAACACTATATATATGTATAATGTTAATTTAGAGAGTTAATTAGTTAGCTCCTTTGGCTAATTACTTGTAAATCCAACTTTTTCAATCTTTAATGCATGTACTATTGTTTGTAAGACTATATTTGTTAATATTCTCTCAACACCCAAAAATGCATGCATGCAGTTCTGAGAATGAAGAATTTTGCAGTCAATTAATTACATATTTTAACCCCTCTTCTTTCCATATGGAAGCTAGTGTAAAAGTATAATTATCTTAATTTAACTGCTATCCAATTAAAGATCAAAATTAATAGACCTGATAGATATGATTACAAGGTAGACCTATGTGACAATTTAAGTTTGCCAATTATTAAAACAACAAATAATTTGTTATAATTAGGAGTAGTTAATTGATCATGATTAATGAGCAAATTTTTAAACATGAACATGTTACATATTGGTCAGAGTGTGCAAGGACAGTCTGGAAGTAACAGTGTTTTGTATTAACTGACATCATGAATTCATTCAACTACCAAACTTTGTCGTTTAACAACGCGGACTACAGCTACGGTTCAAATGGATCTATGCAGCAGAGTACATCATATTTGCCCCAAAGCGTTTCCAAGACTTGTGACTATAACTGCATTTGTTGTGCCCGTTTTCACGTTGGAAACCCTTGCCCTTGTAATACACCGAAGACATCCATTGGGACCCAAACAGACCTGGAAGTTCCCCAGGGACTTGATTCTGAGCGTTTTTGGAAACGTGGAACCTATGAGCATAGCATTTTACAGGTAAATTTGTAACTGATATTTTTTATATATTTACAAACCTTTATTGTCCCATATATCATTCCAAAAAAATGAAATGTTTTCTCTTATAATATGGATATAGTAGTTAATTCATATATTATGACAGACATATGAGGTACATTGGATTATATACATACTTGTTTATATATTTAAGTTTCTCCTCAAATGAAAATATAATATTTTCAATGAATATCATACAGTTATGAGTGTAAAATATAAATATTGAATTTACAAGTTCATGAAATGTGTATTTTGTGAGAAAGTGTAAAGTACAGTACATGTGTTTTTAATATAAATTGAATAATATTATATATATAGATATTATATGTATATTATTCTTATATAAGCCATGAATTTAATTGTTAAATAAAATAAGATGATTGAAGCAGATGCAATTAAAAAATTACATGTGGGCCAAGAACCATAGATTGATAATGTTAACAAAATGTCGATTTAACTGCATGTCAAGTACATGCATGCATTTATGTAATATATTAAGATAAATGTTCATGTAAATGAGATATCTATATTCATATCAATTTGTTGGGTAAATGTACTAAAGAGCCCAGAACATTGGATTTGTTGTTTTTTTATTCTATATCTTATTATAGCAATTTACATGTAGATGTTAATATTGCCCATGTGTTTCTGATAGAATGAGCTTATATAAATATATACCTAACATTTTTTGCTTCTTTGTTAATTAACCATGGAAATGAAAGTCTAACATAAAAATATGCAAATTACATGTACATGCATGTACCTAAAACAACCATCCAATGCTATGATTATGAGGATAACTAATGAAGAATAGTTTGATAAAAACTGTTTAGGTTAAGAAGTATTTTATTCATAATGTATTATGATATTAGTTAATACAGTTGATATGGAGTTATTTAAAACAGCTGGCAAAAGTGCCTTTATAAGTCATATTTAGTTCTTTTCATTATAAGGTACAGATGTAAGTTAAACCTACAATAGTAATCGTTATGTGTTTGTTGTTATATATACATAGATTTACCTTAATAATAGTCATTAATGTCTCAAGTATATGAAGGCAAATTTATATACATTAATAGTACAATGCATGTTTCAATACACCCAATCTCTACATTTGTGTGTGGGGGGGGGGTGTTTTAATCAGCTGGTACAAAATATCTTCACAAGTATATTTTAATTATGTACACATAAGCAATGTGTGTTAAAGCACTTTCTCTTAAACACAAGTATGATTTTGAGTAATTATTTTAAAAATAATTTTATGTTTATTTCATTTGTTTTAGAAATCCGTACATGATGTCGTTCAGAAGTACCACCTCAGTGGGAAAGCAGATGCTAGTTGGGAGCAAGCAACGAGTGAGATCATGATTTCATTTACAAAGGACATGCCACAGACATCAACAAACCGGCAGAAAATTCAACAACGCATGAAGAAAGCGATTTATTGGCTTAAATTCTATGGGAAGAAAAAGTAAGTTATTCGTGTGTCATTTTACTTTTTCAATGTATTAAAATCTTTAATTATGTATAAAAGTCATCATTTTTTTAAAATCTTGAAAAATATTTAGGAATATTGTTAGACAATCACATTCTGTAAGACCTTAAGGCATTAACTTGATTTATTTTGATTTAACAATTAATCCAAAAATTTTCCCCAAGTTTTCACACATATTTATTGATCTCGCAGGTGTCTGGGGGGTCTGTATATTTACACCTAACAAATGTCTGGTTAGGACAATAGGTGTGAAACTCTCTGAGCTCCACTGGTCGCTACAATTCGCACAGAATATACAAGAAACTAACAGGGACTGACCATACAGACCAATCCAGAATTCTTTAAATAACAATGAATGACAACCACACTTTCTCCTACTGTTTGTTCACCACTTTTTTATGCTATAAAGTATTAAAGAAAAGAAATAAAATTCATGTTGTAAAATAAATGGTCAACAAAATATTAAATTTGAGCAGTGACATTTTTTTTATATGTTAAATGACAGTCTTACTTATAAGTTTACATGTTAAATAAAATATTAATGCAGTTTTTAATTGTACGTGCTGTACTTAGCCATTTGCAATTTCGACTATTTAATCAATTAGTTATCAATATGATCAATTGTCAATGATACAATTACCAATGACTCTATTGTATGCTAAAAATAATTCATGAAAAAGAGAAACGTTAGATTTGTTGTTCAATATGCACAATATGAGGACACGTAGTAACCTGATTAAACCACATTCACCACTTATATTTTTCACTTCTTATTTTTCATGTATTCAATTTTCTCAACTTTATTTCAGAACTCAAGCCATGAAGGATGGGCAGAAGTCGGTTTTTCGATTCTTGTGCAAGTCTAGGAAAGAGAAGTCTCAGACCACACCAGCTGCAACCAGCACATTGTTTAAAGATGCCCATGATATGTAAGTGATTAGAATCTGTGGTTTATTGACTGTCATGAAAACCTAGCCTCTTTTATTGCTTTTTAATATTTGTTCCTGATAATGACATTCACGATATATCAATATTTCAACATTCTTGCATTATAACTAAATGAACCTGATATTTAAATTATCATTATAATTATTTGCGAATTGTCTTCAATTTTATTTGTCAATTGCTTATTCATATTGAAAATTGAAAAATTTGTGGCCACATGGATGCTTGAAAATACATTATATGTTTTAACATGTTTAAATCATGTGAAGTTACATACGTCAGGTTACCAAAAAAATGTAAAACAAATATCAATTCAAAAATAGATGGAACTAAGAAGTGATTATGAAAAAGAGAAAGAAATGTTTGTATGCCCCCCCCCCCCCCCCCCCATCTCCTCTCCACATGAAAAATTATTAGTAAATATGACATGTATATTGTTTAATTCATAATTATAATTTAATAAATTACTGAATTAAAAACAGATATGATAGACTTATTAAAAATTATGCATATTTCAGAGGAGCAGACAATCGTGGAGATGACACATTAGAGGCGATGATGTCCACACCTCCCTCTGAAGATGATGACAGTTCTGACAGTGATGTCCCATTGTCTACGTACATCAGGAAAGGAAAGACAAAGAAAGGACAGTAAAGATCACAGACATTATATATGTGTGATGATATTCCAGTGACCCCATGATTGTGCGCAGAAGACTGATTCACTTCACTACAAGCCTGTATCATGTCTATTTACTAAGTTCTTGTATGGGCCTATGTGTATTTAAATGTATAATTTGGCATGTTTACAAATGAAATGAAATAAAATCATATGGAAATTAATGTATCATTTTTGTTGAAATAAAGTCACCATTCTCTAAACTTAAATGGTAGAGATTATAAAGATGTTGACAGGTATAATTTGCCTAGGAATAAATAAACTTCTGTTTTACTCATGGTTGAGGAAATTCGAGAGTTCTAACGTTAAGAGTCTCGAATTTCCTCAGCGTTGAGTGAACACCAGTTCCACGCATACAAGTGAAATACATCAAAATTAATGTAAAATTACACATACCTGCGAAGACTATTACAGTTCTGTTCAAGCCACAGCTTTAGGTTTTCAAGTTGTCTTCTTCTTGATTGATTCTTTGAATGTACACTCGAAACAAACGATAGGCAATCAGTACACGTGCTACATGTTGCATGGTTTACGTTTAGAAACCTTTTGAGCTCCATAGCAAGCATTCTGTACTTTTATGGCTAATTACAAATGCTCTCAGTAAATGGACACAATGTTCAAAATAATTCACGGTATCCGTTGCTGATCTGAGGCACTTGCAATAGAGTACATTTTGAAATGCCACGTATTTTCGAGGTTCAAATGAAATCGACGACAGACAATTTCGGCACCTGCTGAATAATTGGCCCGTTTTGATAAAAGTTAAAAATGTAAAAATGTAAAAAAATGATTTACTATTTTGACAACTCTCTACTACTATATAACACAATATTCTATTTAAAAGTACCAATTGTTTTTGCAATACTATGTACCACGTATTTGTACCGCCTACTACTTAGTTACGCCTACGTACATGACACCCGGGTAAATTACTTGCTGTTAAAAACTTGTACAGAATTAGATTTGTATTCATGTTAATTTTCAGAAGACATATAGTTGATATATATATATTGACATATGATTTTCAATAGAAATGTATCATTCTGTTCAAGAAATTTTTTATTTGAAATCTGTGTTAATTAATTATAGTATCTTTTAAAATTATCAAAATCTACCAAAACTGAAAAATAATATATTTAACTACGGGGGTGGGGATCTTTAATTAACCACTTTTTACATCTTCAAGACCAGGAAAAATATCAGTAATTATCAGTAATTCTCAGTACCGACAGCCATTCTCAGTAAATATCAGCAATTATCAGAACTCACAGCAAAAGCCTCAGTAAATATCAGTAAATATCAGAACCCACAGGAATTATCAGTAACAACAGTAAAATTATCAGTAAATATCAGCAATTCTCAGCACTGACAGTTCAATATCAGTAAATATCAGAAATTATCAGTAAAAAATGGCACTTTCAGTACTTTTCAGAGCCAGTAGTGCAAAGAGAGTCGCTAGAATTTCCGCGTTTAATTCCATTGGTCAAATTATGACACCAACATTACGTAAACAAATAGAGCCCTCTCTATTTCTTGATTATACAAATATAAAAGTGCAATAACTCGTAAGCCGGAAAATTGACGTTGTTGTGATAAACATTTTTAAATTATCATCTTTTCCCAGAAGCATTGAGTCAATTTCAAATTCTAAAATATTTGATCCCCCAAAAATATTTTAAAATTGTTATAGAAGGCAAAAATATAAACTCCCAAGGAAAGGTTGAGCACATGACACATGTATGAAATGGGAAAGAATCAATTCATAGAATTAAACTTGATTTCATTGTATATTTTGATAGGAAGTACAACATACACCAGCTGTATGTATTTAGCTCCCGGTTTAAAATATAAATCGGATTGACGAACTGATAACAGTTCCATACGTGTTAAAAAGTTGAAATGTACAGTTTATAGCAAACAAATCTTGCGCTCGTTTTTTACTGATTTTTCTTATTTTACATTAACTCTCTGGAAATAGTACAATCTCGGGCAGAGAAGATTTTGTTGCATGTGTCATATATATATATATATATATATATATATATATATATATATATATATATATATATATATATATATATATATATATATATATATATATATATATATTGATGCAAAATTGTCCCTTTTTGTTAAGTCTGTTTGTCTGACTTCACAACTTCCACACAATCACAAGTTGGTACACGTACATGTCTTATGTTCTTTTTCCATAAATGGTTTAATATATTACGGAGATAGAAATTGTGATATTAATTTTAAATCATTCACTTCTACCTGTAAGATAACCCTTTTTTTGCTCTTATGTCAACTGCAAACAAACATATTTCCCATACAATATTAAAGTCATGTTAATTGGCATGGTTATATTTGTAAATGATGGATCAAACATTTTCTATAAAGCATATCGCAAAAAATCACGTAAGTCTCCAACAAATTTCATTATTTTGAGCTCAATAAATAAGGTGTCTTTAAATAGATCAATATCAGTTTACACATTCATAAGCATATTGACAATCTTTGCTTGTTTAATGTGTTAAAATAGAATAGTCGTCTCCATCTTTTGAAGGTGATGGTCGAAAGGTGGCTGCATCAACTATATTACTGTATTCAGAGAGATCCGTACAGTGATTGGGTACAGCGCATGCGTGGGCGTAAGTCAACTTGTTCTGTATGTTCGTGTAAATGATTATAGACGTCATCGGTCCTTTTATTTTCTTGTTTTTCCGACAAATTGTATTCTTGTGTTTCTTTTGCAAAAGAGTATGGGGAAAACATTGCAACATCTCGCTGAAAAATCAAAATAGATAAGTAAGTTACATATATATTTTTTATTGTAATCTGATATGGAATGCAAATATCTTTACGAAGGTAGGCATTTATAGAGTTTAGCATACAAGTAATATATTAAACAAGGTAATCAAACTGTTATCTTTCTTTTATATTATATTTTCAAACCCAGAGTACTCAAAGTTTGAAAAAAGGGATATAAAGTTAATCAGGTGAATATAAAATATCATAAATTAATAAAATCAAAATATAAATATTGTTACGAGTGATTCTAAGGAGGTTCTCGTTTAAATTCATTCGGTGTATTAATATTCTAATTTAAACAATCAACATCAAATTTCCAATGATCACTACATGATATATTATGCATGTACGCGTGCATGTTTTGACTAGTTTTATGTGTAAACACTTATCTGATGTGACTCATTGCAGTTTAGAAAAAATAGACCTAATGCCACATTCCATTGCCTTTTTTTTGGGGGGGGGGGGGTCAAGCAATAAATGCTTAGAATATAATTTTTATAAACAAAAACATTACCTTTCTAAAATTGTAGTATATTCATAATTTATATCACACATTGTCAGCATTTTGATGTGTTAATATGGTTTTTTTTGCAGCTACTGCATTTAGACATTGTCAATGTTATATGAATATGTTCGTGTATATTAAAAGGCAATTACTACATTTCATTTGATATATGATTTTTCAATTTAAATCTTCAGTGTCGGTTTTCATTAACTAAAGTGATGGCTTTTCCAATATCTTTAATCAATTTTAATTGCATTTAACATGTTTTTACCTTCTTATCGTTTCTGTAAGAAATTTGAGCACTGCTGGCACCACCATACGTTCTGTTGCCTGCAAACATAACGTCAGGTTCCCCTCTTTGAAAACAAAAATATCCCTACTCAATACAGTTGTTATTCAGGTCATATGTTAAGGATACATGTATGAAGAATATTTGATAGATAGAAAAATAATTGTACGCAAATGTACTTTTTTCTGGTTCGTAATTTTAATCTTCTGTACATCAAGGTCGTTACGACAGCAGTTACAATCACACCAAGAATAAATCCGCCAAACAATGTCCCAAGCGTCTCTCCAAGGGTGGTGTCTTTTGGTAATACAAGTAAATATGGAAGTGTGCTTTGATTAAACAAAACTATTAAATTGTTCAATGTAAGAATGCTTAGAATTTTTAAATAGCAATTTATCAAAGAGGAAAAAAAAGTTTTTTCTGGGTTTTTCTTTTTTACGAAATCTCATGATTTGAATAACGGAAATATATATATATATTTGCTTTTATATTTGATCACTTACCATGTTGCTGACTATTTGAACTCTCAATTCCAAAATTGTTTGGATGACCTAGATAATACAAATTAATAATCTCATATACTTATATACACACTTAGTCATACAAGTTTACACATCCTTGTCAATCAACAATTTAGATTTTATTGATTTAGGGTATTATCTATAGATATTCACACTTATTATTTTATAAACAGTCCAAGCAGTTCTCACAAATATATCTTTTTTGACAAGTTCATTATACTAAGATAGCAGTCATTGACACTGACAATTGAATAAACAGTGGTTCGAAGAAACCGCTATTTTTTTTGTTAAATTAAGGAAGTCGAATACGAGTGTTTTCATTGATAAACTACAATAAAACTTTATTTGGCTGACGTGTTTAATCATTCATATATAAGCAGGCAATTTGCTTGCTGATATTTTCTACAAAAATGAAACTAACAAAATATCATAGTATAATATGTATGACAAATTTTAACAAATTAGCTTTAGACCTAAAAAAAAAAAAGTTAATCATTATGGGGAAATTTTATTTAAGCTTAAAATGAATAAGAAGATATACAAATCAGCTTAAAAAGATTTTTACTGGCATATCGAACCTATGTAAACAAAAACAGGGTACGAGCATTGTTTACATGACGAAGAATTGTGAGCCCTATATCTTGCTTAAAACTCATCAACTGGCACCCAAATTTCATTTGATAATTAGAAATGCATTTATAGAGCATTGCAAAAAATAAATACAGAAAAATATTTGACCAGATTCGCGACAATGCCCCTTTAATCTGCCTAACATTACTTTTTTCACATGCCAAATCTGTAACAGAGAACTCCTTTGCACATGTGCATCTTCCGTTTTCGCAAATTCCAGAGTTATTACTTCCTGTGCATTGGTTGCTTAAGTTGCAAAATCCCCCAACGGGAATGGTATCTGAAAAGGTAATAGATAACTATGTATCTTCAATTACATTGAAACTTTTTACAAAATTACCTTCATAACTTATTGGGATCTCATATGAAATATTGTTTTTATGCGTTTAAACTGTACATTTTCATAAGAAGGAAAAACTCCGTACAAAATATAAAACAATCAAAAAATGACATGCTCTGTAAAGCATATATTATCAAAATAATTATTCTGTATATTTTTAAGGTGCATGTAAAAAACTATTTTTTACATATTTCTTAGAAAATACGTCAAGATTAAATGTGAAGATTGTTGCTGGTATCATGCAAATAGTCCACTCTCGATCGAACTTGTCCGCGAACTTTTCTATCAACCCTCGTATTTACAGGTTCCATTAGATTATGACGATTCAAATAATCAGAGCTATAGGTTTAGGTCATTTATGGTCACAATCATTGTTTTGATTGCAGTATTCATTTTCTAAGTTAAATTTTTGTGTGTATTATTTAAGATATGTTACCTTAACTGAATATTCATATCATTGAACGGTGTTTGATAAATCATTATTAGTTATTTGAATAACAGTTTAAGAGTCTATCCATATCATTAAACAGGTTTTTTAAAAAGGTACTCAATTATAAGCTCTCTGAGATACCATATAAGCAAATATTTTTTTTTACAAAGATGACATACCTTTCATGCAGCTATCGGCATCAAATGCAGAATACCCATTTCTACATGTGCATGTTCCATTGAAACAAACTGAGAACGGTTGTGTACACTGTGCTGTTAGCTCACACGAATCATTTAATTGTAGATTTCCTAGTATGAAATAAAAGAGTTATTAATAATAATTAGCGGCAATTCAATTTATTTAAAAAGTTTTTAAGACTATAAGGAACTATAAAAAAGGTAATAATTTGGAAAAAAAAACACTATTAAGTTAACGTGATTCTACTTTCACACTTATTGAATGCTTCTTTAAAAATAGGGAAGCAACTATTGCAACTACTTTTGACCTATCAAACATGTACATACATGTATTTATATGTAACTTAAAAATTTGCTCTTTATATAAAAAAAACATTGATAACACGGGTTATCGTCCTTTAGAGAAATGTGTATTCCCCTTAATGTTTACTTCAGAGCTAATCGCGGCTGATCCAAGACCCTTTGCAAACAAATTGTTACTGCTTGTTCGTCCAAATAAAAAAAAAAACAAATTAATACGTCAATCATCGAATTCATTAATTTTAAATATTTAAAAAAAATTATTAAATGATTTAAGTGTGTATTTCATTCATCTAAACATATACCGTCTGCATTCGGTTCCGATCGATAGTCTGCGATCGATGAACTTGTAAACAAACATGCCGATGTACAAACAAATTGACACTCTGCCTATTGGAGAACGTTTTTTGTTAATAAATCAGAACGAGTACGGATAATAGATTATCATCAGCGTGATCGTACGCTTGCTCGGCAATGTTATTGCTTCTTTGGTAGCCGGTGAAATTTGACGATTATTTCGGAATGAGGTGTTACAGAGGCCCATCTACAACGCTGAGCAACAGCTTCAGTTGCACTATGCGCTCTGGAAATACAAATTCCACTAGCATGCGCGTAAAACCTTTATATCAAATTCAGTGGAATAAGTTGGGTCCAGTCGTCTTACTTGAACAAAATGTTTCCGATACGCATTACGAAGCAACCATTACTATCAAAACCTTTGGGGTAACGCGGAACATCTGTCTCAACCAATCCGATTCATCTCGCTTAAAAGATGATATACTTCCTCTT
The DNA here is from genome assembly GCF_902806645.1 of Magallana gigas. Classification (NCBI taxonomy): domain Eukaryota; kingdom Metazoa; phylum Mollusca; class Bivalvia; order Ostreida; family Ostreidae; genus Magallana; species Magallana gigas. The sequence goes on along the minus strand of NC_047566.1, from coordinate 29,086,471 downwards.
TTTATATATAAACCGATCAGTTGATATTCGGAGCTGTTAGTAGAATAAAAATAAAGTTCTTGTTATCGTGAATGTTGCAGAATAACCTCTGAGGTCTAGAAATGTTGATTAGAAATATAAAAGCCGAGGCGAAGCGAATCATCACTTCAAACAAAGGCGTAAGATGAAACATATATTTTTTTTAAATCTGCTTAACATTACTTTTTTTACAAGCAAAATCGAAAATTGTGAATCCTTCTGTACATATACATCTTCCGTGTCTGCATATTCCTGAATTATGACTTCCTGTGCACTGTTTGTGTAAACTACAAAACCCACCGACAGGAACAATATCTGAAATTATGCACAATAGCAATTCAATGATTTAAACAGCAAAAAAAAAAAAGACTTCGCTTAAAAATTAATAAAATATGCCACTAAGTATATAAATACATCCGAATTACAATATTTGAAAGTCACATACAATAAAGTAGTAATTCCATACAGGTATGCAAGCAATGTTAAGAGTCATTATGATATCTGTGTCAATTCTGGTTCTCTACGAAACTTAATGAAAATATTACAATGGCAAAGACTATTATTTTACAAAGTTTACAAACCTTTATAGCAAATATTTGTATCAAATGCAGAATAACCATTCAAACATTTGCATATTCCATGGAAACAAACCGAGAATGGTTGCATACACTGTTCTGTGAACTCACATGGATCATTTAATTCAAAATTTTCTGGAATAGAAACAAAATATAAGGAATGTTGAAAGGTTTTATTTAAAAGTCTTTAGCTAAAAAAATCAAGTAATATGCAGACACACTTTTTAGCTGACGTGTTCTTGTGTTTCCATGTATTGAATTAATATCTAAAAAACACTCTCTGGAACGTATGAAATAATACGTTTACAGTCAGTTCAAGTATATCTGTTCCAACATACACCATATCATAGCATAACAATCTCATATTATAGCATTAAAATCTCATTCAATATCATTATATTCTAATTCCTCAAAGCATACCATACCATACCATATGCATACAACATTGTTTCAACTCGGTTGTAAATAATTTCAATATAAAATTAACTGTGTTATAATACATATTTAAGTTAAAATTTCATAGCTTTCATACTTTCAAATGTTTGGAACTCTTCTGTGTTTGGTGGTGTTTGTGTTCAAATTTCATAGCATTACATATCATATCGGTAAGCCTTTGTTTTAGTTTCCAATAGCATAGCACACATATGTGATAGTATTGCAAGTAATTCTAATTGCATTTTTTAAAATCGCATACCATAGCATAATGAAATGACTGATGTATTCATAAAATAGCAAAATATAATTTCATTAGCCTATGCTTATGTTTGACATTACGAGTAATGCCTAGGTCACGCGAACAATATTTTCTCGTATCATGGGCTAAAAAATATGAATTTCCACAGGAAGGACAAAACACCATCATGTCCCGTTATCGGCAATTTGATATGTGATAATTAGTTTAATTGTCGTTTAAACCTAATCCAATGAAAAGGTTGGTTAAAGCAACTTCGCGATCGTAGTCGCATATGGCATCACACATAATGGCGGGTTGATCGAGAAAGAGAATACGAATATCGCGACATTTGAATTTCATCGCTTTCAAACTAAAGGCCCTGTCACACCAAGCTGCGTCACCACGGCGTGTTCACGGCGTTGTAAAATTCATGGAATCGCCGTAGGATCACAAGGAAAATTCTGAAAAATGTACAGTTTTATTTGAAAATTTTACAAGTGGAGATGTCACGGCGTCCTGACGGCGACCAAGGCGTTCTTACGGAGCTCCTACGGCGTGAAACTGCGTTTCCACGGAGTTCTACTTGGCGATAAACTGCGCTCTCGCTGAGTCTCCGCCGAGCGCTCATGACGTGCAAGGAGTTTTTACCCCGCGTCCACGGCGTGCTCTGCGCGCTGACTGCGCTCACAATACGTTCTTTACTTCTTGGTAGGTTAATATAAATTTGTACAATTGTATGGGAAACAAACAAGAATTTACAACTAGAAAATAAATGTTTAAAAATTGTTTTGATTTTATGAAAAGGTACATTGTAATTGAAACATAGTTACTTCTAAACAATTTGTGAAGGACTAGGATCAAACTCTTAGTAGTCAGGTCTACAAAAAAGATCCGTTATTAGTTGTAAGAAAACATAGAAAAGATGTGAATACATTAGAACCAAATGGCACGAATTCCATCTACGTCCATTGATTGGTCTTGGAATATTAGCAAATGCTACTTTTTACATAGGTATCTACATCCAGTTTGATAATTATTACATCGATTGCTATTGAACCACAGCCTTTTTTTCGAGTGTTCGTGGTCTTGATGACAACGCACTAGAAACGCCGTGGGAGCGCGGTATAAACGCAGAAGAAACGTCACGAGAGCGCGATGAACACAGCAACAGCTCTTTGGGGTCGCTGTGTGAACGCAGCCAAATGGAAAACAACCTGTTCAAACGCTGTGGATGCGCAGTGAGAGTCTCCGTGCAAGTGCAATTGACATCACTCCGGATACACTGTGATTAGCTGCGTTCCTTGAGCACACCGACGGAGCTCTCGTGGCGCTGTTGGAGATTTTACCGCGCTGTCACGACGACCTCACTACGCTTCTACGTAGCCACGGCGCGTACTTTGTGCATGTTCAAAGTGCGCGCCGTCGCATGGCGTTCTTAAATGTTCAAGGCGATCCCACCGCGACGGACGAAGATGCCGTTGCGTTGTTACGGCGCTGTAGGAGACTCTACTGTGTTTACCTTGGCGTTTTACATCATTTAAGGAGGCCGATTTGGGTTTTTTTTGCGAAAAAACTACAATAGCATAACTCTTTATTGTTTAACCATATGTAATTTAAACCAACTCTTGTTTATTTGCGAAGGTTCATGAAAATCGACCGTCTGGTTCTTTTTAGGGACCATCTCAAAATAGAGGTACATTTACTATAGGAATATCAATATATATATCATTTTCCGCACATCAAAGCAGTTAAAAAAAAATACTACAATAGCTTTTTTTCTCAAATTGTTATATATGATTAGCAATATCATTTCCTACCTTATATGTAAAAAAAATTTAACCGTCTGGTTTTTCGTGTGGGCCATCTCAAAATATTAAAATGCACCAAATTTTGCTATATATTTGGATCATCACAAATGATGATTGGTACAATGGATTCATTCCAAAAATGAGGAAAATGTCCTCGAGGATAGCATCATTTTGTATATAAAATTTCAACAGCGTACAAATTTTACTTTTTCTTTTATGTTATTTCTTATAACGTACTCCTACAAAGCTTTATTTTATCATAACGTCATAAAAGCGCAATGGCAATGCTCCCCTACCGCACAATGTAAAAATCGTGTTAAAAATAAAAATTTCCTTTAAAAATCTAAATATTTTTATCTGTATTTTGTTAATTGTGTTCAATTTTATAAATGATATCGAAAAAAAATCTTAAGAAGTATAAATCAACTGTATTATAAAAGAATGCGCAAAAACATGCGCAATGCAAACTAAAGTCGGCCTCCTTAAGGACGCGGCGGGATCGCCGTGAGAACGCAGCTCCGGTGTGACAGGGGTTTAAGGAATTAGCCAGATTATTTCATGTAAACAATAATAAACTTCATTTTTAATGGGTATAGAATGATTTTATTTAAACATTTCCGAAAGCTGAAAAACATGCTATATGTCCTTTAAGATGTCTTTCACAAGCAAAGGCATAAGTAAATAATTAAGATAAAAGGTTTTTTTTTAATGATAAACTTTACTTTTTTTACACGCAAACTCAACCAATTTGAATCCTTCTGTACATGTACATCTTCCGTGTTCGCATATTCCAGAATTATCACTCCCTGTGCATTGGAAATGTAAGCTACAAAATCCACCGACGGGAACATTTTCTGGAATAATAAAATTTGTTGATTTATAAATTAAACTCGCAACAGAAAATAAGTAGGTTTAAATATTCAAATTATACTGCTGAACATTAAAAAAATAATAATGATTTTTAGAATCAAATATATTGAAAGTCTACCCAAACTAACGCATTAATAGTAATTGTACACCTGGTAAACCAACAATGTATTTTTTTGTGTTCTTGGTTGCTCAGTTCTACACTTTTTACATTATGAACCAATTCTGTTAGCAATGACGATTTTAAATTTCCCTCCATGTCGTAGTCGAAAACAAGAGGCCCATGGGCCACATCGCTCACCTGAGCAACAATGGCGAACTACATTGACTTAACACACTTTACGGTCAGACGCGACATATCTTCCATTATTTTCTATTTTTTCCTATCTCCACAATGTGAAGATTTCCACCAAGTAATTCCATAATTATGTTTTCCTGTTAATATATGATATTTTTTTTATTTATATATAAAGTGTTCAATTGAAAATATATACTATGACTTTATTTATAAGCATTCAAATCCATTTTGCATGCTATTTTAAGGAAAATTCTAAATATTATAGCTAAAAAATAGCCTGGTAGTAAACCTTGAATTTTTGGGAATTAACAGGTTTAAATGTTAATAAATAAGGAATAGTTTATCAAGAAAAATTATATGAAATTGAGGAACGTCTCGTGTGTCCTTAAATAATTAAGAACAGTAAAATAAGTTTAATATTAGCGAAGTTAAGTACCATGATAATTTTCTGACCTAAAACTCAATATTTTATAAAGGGGTAGGGGTGAAAATATATTGTGATATATTAATTATATATAACACCGGTATATTATTTCCTACAGTTTTTGCACATATGTGAACAGTATTAGCTCATTCAAGATAAAAAAAATCATACATTTCCCAAGACGTATATCAGTTAAAAAATCAGGACCCATTGTGGGCCTACCTTATTGTGTGTAATCATAATTTGAACATTTTGAATCTACACAATTAAAGTAAATCCACCCTCCTGTGACGTCATACATTTTACATAAACCATGAATTCATAAAAATTCTTGCAAGTAGATTTGTAATTTCTATGTTATCATAGGTGCACATCAAAAACTCAAATCATTGTTTACTTCGAGATACTTAATAAGCATTTTTCATCCTTTTATTGGACATAATTCAATAATGACAAAGGGAAATAACTCTTTTCTTCTTTTCTCTAAGTGATATATCTAAATGCTATAATTTTTCTAATGTAAACATTTTTTTTTTTAAATTAATTTTAGTTTTCTGGCAAAGTAAGCAATAAAATTTAAATAGACAAACAAGTATCCATCCACTAATATTTAATTTTTAAACAAAAAAAGTGTGATTTTCAGATGATAATTTCGGCCTTTGTTTTTTTTTTACCTTACATCTTAAATAGTATGGATACATATATATTTTATTTATTTTGTGATGAAATTCAAGTCCAATAAGTTAAAAAAAAGTTGAGTTATTAACTTTGAACCCATGATTTTATAGGTACGGAGTTACCTTAAAGGATGCCAACATTTTATTTATAAGACATTATTAATATGTTGTCTTAGAGGCCATGCAATACATATCTATGTTATATGATGAAAATACTGGAAAAGGTAGTGACCATTTACCTGCAATATTTCTTGTTTGGTATATTGGTATTTATGAAAAAAAAATATCAAACTTAAATTAGTGTAATTTTTATTTTCCACATCTAAGTGAATATTTTTAGTGTGTTTATTTAAGATGCCAAGCTCTATGAATATACCATGCAGATGAGATACATTTCATTTTCACAGCTCATATCTCATGTGAAATTAACAAAGATTGACGGACAGAGAATTGCCAGCTAGTCTGGAAGGCAGTACGCAGTGTTTGAACTCTGTGGCAAAAGTTGCTAAGGCTACAGTAAAAAACTTAATTGGTCTTCCCTTAAATAATTGTTTACCTGATGTAAACTTGTGTGACGTTTTATAACCTTACTCACTTGATCGATGTAAACATTTGACTGGAAAATGTTGTCACATGATGTGTTAAAAAGCTATATCATTTAATGTATTGTCAGGCATACAGGTATAAGTTCTGTACTAAGGCCCATTAATTATTTCATATTCCCTCAAAAACAACAAACGGCTACAAACCAAGATGATTTTCTGCTGCAATATTTTCTTTAAAATAATGATAATGCACGGATATCCTCATAATTGTAATGTGTCAGAACTGTTTATATTAAAAGAAGTTTTTGTTTACTCGTTTGAAAAATACCAAAACTGTTGCAGATTTCAAATAATTTATCAAATGAGAAAGGACCCCAGAAAGTAGTTATAGCACATCATCCTTTTGATTTTTCTGTACACAAGTATATAATGTTTAGCAAGACAATTCAAATGATCAACAAACATTTCAGCGTCAGTCGTAAAATAATAGGCAACTTTTAAAAACGTATCCAATTTGTTTAATTTTATTTTTTTATTGCATTCATACATTATATAGATAAAATGTTTTGCAATTGAGCCAGGTGACACAAAGTCAGATTATGCACTGTGTATTTTGGAGAAATTAGTCCGACCCTATGACCCAATTACAACAGTTTTTAGTTTTGAAGATAACTGTAAACAAATGGTGTTGCATTAATTTGGCAGAGTTATTAAATAATTACAAATTACCTTCTAATTGTAGTATCAACAAGAAATGTAATGATTATCGATTGTAATTTTCAATGCACGGTATATGTGTTTGCATCACCCGTATTTATAACCTCTAAAGATAAGACAGTCGCGGGTGATTAATCACAACAGGGTTTAACTGAGGCTGTGAAAATGTCTTTTCAGATTCATAAACATCTTTTTATTGTCTTTGGATTTAATTTACTCGATTATGAACTCGGAATACATGGCTACTTCAAATTCTCTTTCGGAGGAAATTCAGGCGAAGTTACCGATTATTTCAAACAAAGTCGCTCCCTTGTTTGATCCTTGTTGACACAATTAGAAATTAATAAACAATAAAAACAGAGGGAAATGCACTTTAGTACGTTGTTAATACATCAGATTTTATCATTTTCGCAGGTAAACAATCAACTGCCTATTTACCTAAGTCTATGTTCCAAATACAAGGCGATTGTTTCCCAAGTTAAAAAGCAAAATGAAACGAAAATCAAAACAAGCTAAAACCACCCTCACAAGAGAAAATGACAACGCGTTGAAATATTTAACCTCAATTTACTTCACAATAATCGGCACCAATGTTATTTCCATGTTTCATAGATTATATTCGCATGTGAACTGTTGCACAACAAACTGCCAGCTTCAACAAAGAACCTCGTTTTCGAGATGCGGTAGACTGGCGATGCCTGTCATAAGACCAGTCTATCGCAATGAATTGCCAGTCTACGATATATAGAATATGACGAGCCCTCTTTATTAGTATTTTCGCAATTGCCTCAAATTTGGAACAAAATTCGCCTATAATTTTTGCAATTTATATTTCCCTTTCCCTAAGGATGATTTATACTAAATTACGTTAAGATTAACTCAGTAGTTCTTGAGAAGAAGATATTTTAGAATGCACCCCCCCCCCTCTTTTTACAGTTTCAAGGTTTTCTCCGCTTTGAATACAATCTGGCCTTTTATTTTTGCAATTTATATTCACCTTCTTATAAGGATGATTTTTGCCAAATTTGTTTAAATTTGGCCAAGTGGGTTTAGAGAAGAAGATCAAAATGTAAAAAGTTTACAGACGGACAGACAGACGGACAGACAGACGGACAGACGGACAGACAGACGGACGGACGGACGGACAGACGGACGACGGACAACGGGTGATCAGAAAAGCTCACTTGAGCTTTCAGCTCAGGTGAGCTAAAAAGCAAACACTTATCAAAGATACAGCATGAACAAAAAATATTGACAAACTTAACGAACCTTGAAGGCAGGTATCTGTATTAAATGCAGAAAAGCCATTTATACATTTGCATTTTCCTTGTAAACAAACTGAGAAAGGTTGGGTACACTGTTCTGTTACCTCACACGATTCATCTAATTCTATAAAAATGATAATAATCTGTAGTGATTATTCATTAAAAACGTTTTTGCAAAAAATAAGCTTAACTTAAATTAGAATAAATTGAATGCTATGCGAAAACACTATTAGGTGACTTATTAATTGAAAGCTCTTACACGTATCGAATATCTCTTTTAAAAATCCAACAGCTCTTATAGCAACAATATTTATCCCTTTTATCAATCTGATTATCCTATTCACAGTTAGAGGAACGAAATATACAATATTTTTTTTCTTTTTATATAATCTATAGTATTAAGATTTGTAAATTTCTATTTAGAGCCCTCAAAATGAACAAATTGGTGTATTTTAAGATTAGTTAAACTATGTCAGTTTAAAAGATGATAAGTTCAACCAATTGTTGGTCAAATGTATTAAAATAATGTTTTATGTAACATAAGATAATCATATATAATCAGTCTTTCTTAATGAATACTTATAATTTTTTATACAAACTAAGAACAAACTAAAAAAAAATAATGACCAATACGAATATAAATATGTGTACGTGTATGCTTAAAAAGATTGTAAATATCTTGATTTGCATGCACATAAAACATGATCAAAAACATATGCTAATTCTGTTCCACTGTATTGGCAATTAAACTTACATATCCCACCAACGTTTGCCATTGTTAAATATTCACATTCAGTGTGTATTTCCCCTTATGACTGCATTTGAAATCTGCAATGTTTAATTTCCTATGAAAAAATTTAACCTATTCATGGCACATGAGCACAAATATAAACGTCAATATAAAAGTCAAATTTTTTTTAAATTATTTTTTACGTCAATTATTTTCATTGTGAGGTGAAAGGTTCAAACTTGATACGTTCTTATGATTCAATGTTACTCACTAACCAACGATGCTAACTAGATAAAAATGTTACTTTTACAACCAACTTTAGGTAGCAAGGGACAGTTTCGGATAAAGTACCCGTCAATATTTTTGTAAAATTGAGAGTTGCTGTACTTGAAGGCTTATACGTGTTGCTAAAATTCATAAAATGATTTTTTATGATTATCATTATTTAGAGGGGTGTCTCTTGTTGAAATTGATATGCAATATGTATGCCCCATATGTTAGGTACATGGGAATCAGAAGTAAAATGCGAAACCTGCGGCTATGACTGTTGTGTTGATTTTACACAGTGAAATTGCAAGTTACAGACGGGAGGTAAAATAACACGAAAAGTAAGTCGATGGAACATTGTAAACTATACACCGGTACGTTTCTGACATGTCATAGTGCAACATCCATGCGGCACGGAAGGTCAACCCTCTGCGGGGAATTAGCTGGGGGAGGTCTAAAAGGCTGAAAAATCATGAAAAATTAGCAAAATATGAAAGGGTCTAAATCTCATAAAAACCAGTATGTAGAGAATTGTACAGGTTTTGACTAGTAATTTTCTTCAGAAATTAGTGATTGGCCCTATAACGAGTGAATTAAAGGTATGGGAATGGGAACTGAGAAAATTTTAGTTACAGAGTTCCGAAGACATGCATCCCTTAGCTACAATGAGTTGTATAAAAAAAAAAAACTGTCCCGTGCCACCTTGGGGTGTGTTACTAAAAAACACGATATGGTCTTAGTTATTGGAGATCTTATAGCTAGAGTCGGAAATGATAACACCCACAATGAAGCATGTATCGGTGTACATGGCACAGGACAGATTTATGAACATGGAAAACGTCTACTAGATTTCTGTGATATGAATGGGCTAGTGGTTTGCAACACAATCTTTGCACATAATGACATTTACAAGTACGTTTGAGTTTCTCTAGGTAAGAGAACAGTGAAATCATGATCAACAAGAGATGAAGGAGATCAGTCAAATATGCACGGACGTTCATAGTTGCAGAAGTTGACAGCGATCAAATACTCCTGGGTGAAAAAAAAATAAGTTAAAGGCGATGAAGAAAGTGGAAGGACAAAGGACGTTTGCGGCGAAAAAACGTAAACAATTTGAGATAAGAGAAGCCATTAAGCTGAAGCTGGATTCTCTGCACTAGAAACCAATAATGGTGAACGCAACATCGACGAAAAGTGACATAATATCCAGGACTATCTTACTTCTGGAATATAGAGAAAGTGTGAAAGAAAAATGGATAACATCTAATAAACGGACTTCTATATCAGAGTGAAAGAAAATCAGATCAAAAACTTTTCACTGCAAAGACAACACAGAGACAAAGATAGAGAGGTCAAATGAAGTACAAGGAGACAAACGGAAACGTATAGAAGACAGTGCCTGCAGAGCGGAGATAGACTTGAAATACCCAAGAACTCTATAAAATCGTCAAAATGATGTCTGGAAAATTTACAAACAATTCAAGTGTTGTGAAAGACCAGCATAGCAACATTCTTTCACAGTGGCACAGTGAAGATGGTCAGAACGTTTTAAAAAAAACGCAAGAACCCTTGACATTAGTGTGGAGGAAATAAGTGTAATTAAAAAACAAAAAGCCATTAGGAGGATGAAGTATAATAATACCGAAAGAGTAACTATTGTGAAACTTCCAAAATTGGAAATTAAACAGAATGCAACAAATGGCGTGGAATCACACTTATACCAACATTTAGTAAAATGTTTAAAGAGTTCCCTTGGACAGAGTTTAACTACACGTTGATGGATAACTGAGAAAGGAGCATGCAGAATTTAGATCAGAAAGACAATAGTTTTGTTTTACAAAACACAATAAAGCAGTCAATAAAGGGATAGTCCTCTCTATCCTTCAAATTTGTTGACCTGGAAAAGGCCCTCGACATTGTACATTGGGAAAGTATTTCAAGACTGTACGGCCTACGATTGATGATTATTAACATCATCAGGATTTCAGTGTAGTGTGGTGACTACATGTAACAAACTGAATGTTTCCCAGTAACATCGGGGCTGAAACGGGGCTGAAAGCTATCAGCTCTGCTTTTTAAGTGGTTATAGACTGGGTAATTAGGGAATCGACTAGAGATTCGTAATACGACATTAGAGGGAAAATGAGAAGCAAACTGGGTGATCTAGATTACTGTTGATTCCTAATCAGAACAATAAATATCCGCGTAAAATCGAGAGAAGCTCCCTTCGCGGTTTTTAAAATCTCGCCATTAATTTCTGATCGTTGAGAACTATAAGAAATAATTAATTAAATTAGTCATTCGCGAATTTATATTCTTGCAATTTAATACAAAACAGCGGGGTCGCAGAAGTAAGTACTCGCGTAATATAAGGAATTTAGAGTATGCCTGCAACCTTTGCTTATCGCTTTCACTCATTAGCATTTGCAGGATAAAACAACCAAACTATATACAACATTTGGAAGCTTAAGACCTAATTTCAATTTAAAGAGTACCAAATAATGCAAATTAATGCACGGAACAGCAACCCCGTACAAGTAATTGGAGAGCGTTTGGAAGATGTAGACACCTCCACAAATCTGGTCAGCATTATAGCAACACCAGGAAGTACTGATATTACAAAAATCAACAAAGCCCTTCATATGTTTGCCATCTTAAAACCAGTTTAGAAATCTACCTATATAACCACAAGTACAAAGCTCAAGATCTTCAATAGTAATGTAAAATCAGTATTACTATATGGATAAAAATAATAAGAATGCTGAAAGCTCCGGAGAGAACTCACAATGAAACTGGGAATGTTCAATACATCGATGCCTACGGTCCATATCTAAGATCAGATGGTCAAAAGTAGTATCTAACAACAAACTCAGAGATAAAGTAGAACAAGAACACATATCTCTAGAAACTGCTGACTACGGTCTATTGGACCTGCAACGTATTTCAGAATGCGAGTATGTTAATGTTACATCCTTTCGATAGTTCTCAGGGAATGTATATTCCTTTACATAGACGCTGTTTTTGTACTTGGTGAAGCCAAATTCAATGCTATCAAAATGGAGTATCAAATAATAAACACTTTTAAAGCCTCAAATAAGGTAAAATACTATTTAAAATCTAATGGGTTGAAGACCCCCTCCTTTTTTATGTAAACTAATATTAAATTGAGATGGTGTAATGCATGCAACAGGGTTTGTGCATGTAAAAGATGATTTTTTTTAGTATATTGTATAATGGCACGAAAACCATCTACAATAGGCAAATTGTAAACCCCGAAAACTAAAAAAGATAATAAAACAATTATTTAATGCTTGAACAGTCAATAGACCATATTTTTTTCCTTCGTGCAGGGAACAGCTCAGCTCGGCCGTTGTCCTCGGGCAATAGATCATACTGAGCTGTTCCCTGCACCTCGGGAAAACTATTCTGGTCTATTGACTGCTCAAGCATTAAATAATTGTATACTATTTATAAACTACTATTAAAACTACCACAACTATATATTTGTGCATTTAATATCGATACATAAATATGTTTGCTTCCCCGTGATATTCAAAATTTTTAAAACAATTAACCAATCATTAGATTTCGAAGTGGTAATCATGGGTGGTCCTGCCTAACGAATTATAATCCTCGACGAAAACAAATTGTGAAGGAGTTAGTTTTTGTACTGAAACTGCAAACCCTGCACCCACAAATTGACATCCCCAGAAATAAGCAAAAAACTCACGATACATTAAAAATTGCCCAAATAGAATTAAAATGATTTAACAGTACTTATTCTATGCTACATGTTATTACTATCTTACTTTTTAGACACTTTTCGTCCACCATTATATATCCAGGCAAACAATGACAGACACAGTAGTTGTTGATATGGACACATTGTGCATCGTCTACGAAGCAGGCATGAACATAATTCCAAATAATGTATTCCTCTGAAAAATTAATTGCGTTTCTTCATTATACATATTGAATTAATTTCTTCCTTTTAAATAAAATTTAAAAAGTATTATCATCATTGTAAAAATTCAATTTGATTCCTTTCCATTCCTAATTATTCATTACATATGTTTAGATATATGACTTACTTGCGTTCCACGATGAACAATCGATGTTAAAATTTGCTTTATGACCGAATCCTGAACAAACGTTGAAAATCTCCCTCTTATCGCCTATCGTTAGGTGAATTTTTCCCAGAGAGTTTCCGTAATTAAACAAATAACTCGTCCGCAAATTGCATTTTTTTGGGACAGGTGGTAACTATCATGAAAAAGTAAATGTGATCTTCATAACTATTTGAAATGCCATGCAAGAGAAAATTCATTTATGTGTTAATGACTCTGTTTCATTATTCAGTACGATATTTTATGTATCAAAATTTGGTTTTATATGCCGAATGTCCTTATCAAATTAAGAACACATTTTTTGTTTTGCATTTATTGGGTAGTTTAAAGTATAACAATGTCAATCATTCTAAAATGAAATTTAATCTACCGAAGAAGTGCTTTGTGAGTTTTCGTTATGATTGACAATAGTTTTAAAACTGTTCTTTGTTTTCAAACGACATTTTCCATTAACATATAAAAATGGAAGCTTTATTTAATACGTTTTTTTTTTTTTCTTATTTTACCAACTTATAAATCATATTGTAAGCTGACAGGATAGTATTTTCCATAATATTTCTAAATCGATCTGAGAGACTATAGATGGGGTGCAACAGCAACACTGTTTTAATTATTAAAAAACTAAACTTCAGCTAAAGAATAAGCTACAGTTTCTTTCAATATTTGCCTAAAATTCAAAAGATGTTTAAATCTCTAAAAATACACATATACCATTTTGAACATGTGTTTATATAAAGAACCAGGTTGTATACTTTTATCTTGTTTCAAAACATAATTATGATTTCAACATTTGGGCATATTTCTAAGATTTGGTAAAATATGATTAAAAAATGGCCCATTTTTTTATAGTTTTTTGAAAAGGAAAATGTGTCCACAACCGTCGCCCACAACGAAATAAATGTATTTTATGTGATATCATGTGATAAAGTTATTATGTCAGTTTCATTGTTAGCGACAGCTGCGGACATGTTTTTCTATTAAAAGAACTACTTAGGAACTGGTGTCTTCTGCTCAGTTTTATGAAAATTTCGGGAAAATGCACTGTTTGTGACGTCATAATTAACCTTGTGAAAATCTAATCAGGTAACTCTTTATAGATTCTTATTTTATGAGTATTTTTGTGTAAATATCAATTTCATGTGATATTTTTAAAAATCACTCTAAAACAGGGCCAAATATGACTGAAACTGTACCTAGTTATTTACTTGTCATTTTCATTGATTATTTCATAAATGATTCATGTTTTTGCCAAAACGTAAATATTTTTGACTATTTATATATATTGTTTATATTATTCCTTTTTTTGAAGAGGCAAAAATTACGTTGCTAGTATAAATTTTCCATGCATTTTATTATATAGGCTTTTTAAAAATTAGATTGGCACTGTTTCAAAAGGGATTATTTTATTAATTATTATTAACACATCTATCTAAAATATTCGAGTGAAATAATTCACCTTTGATTTGATTCAAATAATGATTCGAGACAATAATGATTTTTTTTTTAAGAGCCTACCACTTTGAAAGATTTCCTTTGCAGTACTTAAACGAAATGAACATTCGTTTTGGTCATCTATAAATCTTGTAACTGTCTCCAAACACAGATCTCTAAAAAAAAAATGTTATCATTTTTCTACCATACGACATAGAACTTTATATTCAATTTCATGTTAATGGTTTGCGTTACAATTGAACTATTTTGTTGTTTCAATGCGAATGTTAAAAGAAGGATTGTCAAAAATGTTTCACCTAATAATGTGATTAAAAGGCGAAAAGTACATTAAAATAATCAGTCTAACACAATGTATATTGGTAAAATAAAGTTTCAATAATAGTCTTTAATTTGCTAAAAAATGAATAAATTAGTGTGCAAATATATATATATATATATATATATATATATATATATATATATATATATATATATATATATATATATATATATATATATATATTCTTATTTAATTACAGACCATCTAGTCAAGCGTTAATATAGTATTACTGTGGAATCATTAGATTATGTTGTGGCTCAATTTGGGTGGAATTCGTGGATATCTGTCATTCACGAATCACCATCCTCCACAAAATAATAAATTAATGCTTTAAAGTCATATTTCCATTTGTAGCATAAGAGAATACAGGTCCCCACGACTTATAAATATATACGCAATCCAGAAAATTGGCCCCCACGAATTCTGATGCATCCACAGTATTTTTAAATTAAAATCATTCAATATATATTCAACATACTGCTAGTCATTATGCAGTGTCTCTTACTATTTCTCTTACCTATTGATAGAACTGGACATTGATTCGTGTATTATCAGAGTAAAATCTAAAAATCGAAATAAAAACAAACATATAAATGTAAACATCAAATTTAAATACATCATATTGGGTTACAGAGAAAGGTGAACCTTTCCTAAATGGAATTGACCGTGTTGAAAAGGAACTGCGAACTGGGAAAAGTGAAAAAATATTCTCATGAAAAGAGAAGATAGGTGGATTTTATAATTGCCTCTACGAAAACCAATGATATCTATTCATGCAACCCATGATCGTATTATAAGTGAATCTGCCTAGAAAAATTTCATAGGATATTAATAATGTGTCTTCATATATATATTTTTTAAAAACCTATTTGATTAATTATTAAAACGATTATAGATAATGCATCAATGCATTGTATCATCAATAATAAGAACAATATATTGTTTCATCCCTTGTCTTTGTGTTGAACATGTATATATTTGATATGAAACGAATACAAAAAATGGTTGTTATTTATCGGTTGGATAATATTGAGAGAGGACAACAGCAAGAGTTCGATATCTAGTATTTTTTATAATAACCTCATTCTTCTTAAAAGCATGACTACGATAAACCATGCAAATATGGAAAAAAGCTGTGGCAGCAAGTCTCAAGAATGAACAGAATTTTATCATAGGTTTAAAGGATACCCATCTAGAGTCAGATATTTGATGTTTGTTTTTGCACTGGATGTTTCTATTTATAGTAACGGTCAGTATTGCATTCTGGTTACTTAGCCTCTAAAATCAAGAAAAATTCAGAGAAAAATTGTCAAATTCAGTAATAAATTACAAAATGTATAAACAATGTTTGAAAAAATAAGACTATATTCTTAAAGAGGAAGTTCAAACCTTTAATCGTTGCATATTTTTTTTTCATATTTCTATTTGCACCATGAAGTCCCAAGGGTGTAAATGTTGGCAGGATGCCAAGAAATGATAATAATACATTTTTGTCAATTTGTCAGAAAGAATTTCTCAGAAAGTGGCGCATTATATTTTTTAATGTTGAGTTAATAAGAAACTGTCTGATGTATTGTTACAAATATATAAAATTCATCTTTGGACTCTCAAGGACTAAAAAGTAATAAATTAACAAAAACATACCATTTTCAAATAAATAAAAAATTGTTGTTTTTTAAAATTTTATTTTACAAGCCATTTTAATCCACTGAAGTCAATATTTGTAATTATACATGAAAAAGAAACCTTATTTTGCTTTTAATTAAAAAAAAGATTAGTTGTTATAGCTGTTTCTCAAATAATTTTTATTCATTACATTTGCATTTCATTGCTACTGTTAGAATTGTCTCCCCTGTTGCCCTCTTCTGTAGAGAAGGTAAACTAGTCAGAATGTTGAGAAAGCTTTACAAGTTCAAGTTCAGGCAAAGTATTGAGAAATGTTGTGAGTGTTGTTAATATATATAATGATATTGAATGATTTTAATTGCACAAAAATTGCCCCATCTTGTTATTGTTATTCACTATATCACATATTGAAGTTTGATGGAGACTTGTATCTAGTCTATAAACTGCTATTTTCTGTCCCGAAATATATAAGCAGCACATTTGGACGACTTTTAATTAAAATATACAAACCTGTGATAGAAGTGCAATTAAAATAGATGATGGGGAAATTTTCGAAGATAATCTCATTCACAGATTATCATATTTTACTCGAAAAAATCCACAAAAACGAGTAGAGCACTGATTTCTTACAAAGATTTGATTTATAATGGGGTATGTTGAAAATGGATAGAATGATATGTCGTTAAAATGACAGATGTCCTATGGACCCAGTTTGACCTGAGCGTAGCCTGGTCATGGTAAGATTATTCTTTCTATGTTGAAATCATTCGGAATTCACTAGGAATGCCTGGTGCAATTTTTCATCGTTATCATCAGAGTCTGTTGCAATAGACATCACATTTCTGTACGTGTATATTTCACTGGCCATCTATAAACCACCCTGCAGATGTTAAGGTTAGACTCTTATAAACATTAATTTTGACTGATTGAATTTCTTGTGATTGGCATTTAAATTTTAAAATCATAATGTATTCACTTTTATCAAATATAACTATACCTGTAAGCCGTATCATTGCAAGTTTTGATCCGCCCGATGGAAGAATTTATAGTTCATTTCTTCCATTCTTCTTTTTACTTATTTATTTTACGAATCAGACTTTTTTCTAAGTTATAACATTCATGAAATTTTGAAATGACGGGGAGGGGGCCAGGTTTTTTTTTAGTTCTTGAGAATGTAACACAGTAAGTACAAATGAAATAAATAAAGAGCTCTACTCCCTACCTCCCTATTAGCAGTTTATCTCCTTTTTGACAAAAAAAAGTGTTACATGTAGGTTACCCTTTCCCCAAGGGATCTCAACCTACGAAAACCGCAAATAAATATAAACATAAACTATAAAAAAGTTATCCCAAATATCAATAAAGACATCATAATTTGTTTTTGTCGGATTGTTATTTGGGATGTTATTTAATTATAACCCATCATAAGAAGACCTGGTCCCAGAATTATGAAGCAGTCTAATAAAATTGTTTACAATCTCTCACCGTCTTGTGAGTAAAAAAATTGAAAAAAAAATGAAATGCTAATAAAATGTGTCTGTATATTATAATACGCTGATATTATGGTGATATTAACAAATTTTAAGTGTAATTAATAATGTATTATATTTTTATTAACAATTTTTCAGGCTTGATATTGGGTCCCTCCACCCCTCAAACAAAAAAAAAGTTCAATCCTTTATACTGTCGGACAAAAATAATTACAAAATCTGCTTCATTCTATGATCATTTTAATGTGATGGACATTCATTGGCAATGGGTTCCACATCACTTTCGCATTTTAAAGAATCGACTGTTAAATTCAACAAATATATGTTTCATTATTTTTTTCCCATGGAGGTGAACTTTTTGTTGTTTTGGTTTTGTTTGTTTTTGTTTTTGTTTTTTTTGTTTTTTTGTTTTGTTGTTTTTTTTTGGTTGTTTTTTTTTTTTTTGTTTTTTTTTTTGGGGGGGGGGGGGTGGCGGGGGTTTGAAATTTGGTCCTTCCTGAATTAAAAAATCACTAGTTCAAGCACAGGATGAATGACCATCTTTAAGTCCTCCTTAAAGATAGCTTTAAGGTGTTTATAGGTAGCTTAAAGACGATCTTTAAGCTATATGTGTTGCTTAAAGGAGGCTTTAAGAAAGCGTAACGATGGCTTAAAGGCAGCTTAAAGACTATCTTTAAGCCATCTTTAAGCCACCTTTAAGGACAACTTATAGTTCCTTAATGTCCACACTTCTTTAAGCCTCCTTTAAGCGCCCTTTAAGCCACCTTTAAGCCATTAAAAAAATTTCATTCAATATTGTGCTTAATTTACCAACAAAATGTATTAATTTTATGAAAAAAAAGGTATTAAAACGGTTTTTGTTTTAGAAAAAAAAAAAAAAAAAACAAACATAAAAACGCACACGGCGAGAATTGAACCCGGGACCCTTAGTTTACTAGCATCACAACACTTCCTCTGCGCCACGGCAACTTACATATTGATCAGCGTTTTGTTATCCTATATATCAGTGGATATTGAATCAATGTATTGAATGTGTTTACTTGAAAAGATTTTGACAAACCATTCAGTTTGTAACAATCAATTATATCTAATTTATAAATTACATGCATGCATGTATTTAGAATGAAATACGGAACTTGGTCTTCAGTGAACAAAAATATATCTTACCTAAAAGGAAACCGTTAGGCTCACTAGTAGGCTTTCTTAGTTAATAAATTTAAACCGAGTAGATATACGTTCATCTAATTTATAGCTATAAAAATGTTAGAAAGAAAATGAAATCATTTCTTTTATTAAATGCATTGATACTATTAGGGTATTTGTTCAATTTCCCGCAATTTCCCGGTTTTCATGATCGCGGCGCCGTTCCAATATGTTTAAATATTTCCATGTAATTGTTTACATGATTTTTAAACTATCAATTCTATAACAAATAATATAACCGATTACCCGTGACGTATTTACTGCATGTGGCAATTGCAAATGATGTATACATATACTTGTACATGTATACAATTGTATGATGTGCCAGGCCGGGTATGTGACATATTTACCCTTATACATATATTTAAATAATCAACCCCTATTTATGATCACCGGTACAATAATTAATTAGCCTAAATATTTTACTCTTACATACATGTATCGTTAATTTGTAGACGTAACATTTTTGAAACCCAGAGCTAGGAAATAATACTTTGAAAATGAATTACAAATGTACTAAGATTCATCACCTTTAGAAACCCTGACGTGCACCTGGGTACACGACACACCTGCTGTGTATATCTTGTATATTCTGTGTTAGTTCCAGGGGTTTTCTTAAGTTGGACAAACAATAGACTCTAATTAGATATACACAAACGAACAAAACTATGTCTAGACAAACAAAGCAGTAATATCCTGCCCGATATAACAAAGGCAGTTGAGAGTCTTTTCATCTTTAACATGTATCTAGCAGATCCAGAGTTAGACATAGAAATAATGAAAATTGAAAAAAAATACAAACCTTAAACCGATTATCAAATTAAATCATGCATTTTATCTGTATTTTGTTAAATAACCGGATTAACTGAGAGAGAGAGAGAGAGAGAGAGAGAGAGAGAGAGAGACAGAGAGAGAGAGAGAGAGAGAGAGAGAGAGAGAGAGAGAGAGAGAGAGAGAGAGAGAGAGAGAGAGAGAGAGAGAGAGAGAGAGAGAGAGAGAGAAAAAGAGAGAGAGAGATTTTTTTTTCACCGATTAATTTATAATAGGAAACAAACATACTTTAATTAATTTTATGCACATATTAAGATACAGAGACTGCGCTCATCCCTACAATAATTTTGAAACCCCCAAAAAATTATATATAATTTTATAACGGCAATCTGTGTCCATCGGAGCGGTGTTGATGATAGCGATCTGTGTTTAATGGAGCGACAATTAAAACTGCCTGGAACACCCCCCCTTCCTTGGAAATTATATTATCACTCAGATGACCCCCTCCCATCCCTATAAAAGAGCTTTTGCATTTAATATATGTTTTTATTGTTAAACTTGATCAAACTTGACATAAAGGGAACTTAAAGATGGTTTAAAGACAACTTAAAGGGAGCGTAAATGCCAATGAGAGAGAGAGAGAGAGAGATTGTCAATCTGTAGTAAACAATATGTAAAACTACACAACAACAGATCCCGGCTTTAAATACTTCAGTACTTTGCGTTTTGTAGTTTTCCCCCTGTAATTCTTTTTTCGTGTATCAAATGGTTACTCTGCCTGTTTTAATGTGTAGTACTGGCAAATAATGGGGTGTGGGGGGTATAGAAGCTTGCTTAATTTTTCTTTCATTGATAGTGAGATATATAAGATTTTTAAAAAATAGTTAAATCCACTTGCGCTTACATGTATATTCAAATTCCCATTTTCCCATGATTTCTATTGTTTTAATGGCATTGATTTAATGCTGAAATGTGTTGAAGCAACCCTTCAGTTCAGTAAAATATTGTTTGGCTCGCGAATATGTCGGGTTTTTCCCCATAATATACATGTGACAATGTAAAGCTAACGCTAAACTACAGATTCTGGAGAGTTTTAAAAGTAGAAAAATGTCCAACTTTAAGACAATATATATACAATACTATGTAGAGTCCAAAGACAGATTTTTGATATATTGTAAAGATAAATGTCCTTTTATAACTAGAAAAACAGATTTAGTGAATTTAAAGTGCCACTTTCTGACTTTAAAGCATTTTAAAAATGTATATTTTTACAATTTTACAAAAAGTTGGAAACAGGCCAGATTCGTGACCTATATGCACTTAACAGAAAGAATATTTGGGAATTCTTACAAAATGATTTACACATATGTATCTTGTTAGTGTTAACTCTAAATGACTTTTTGAATTTATATTTAAACTAAACTCAGAATTCTTAACAATAGTTTGGTGAATTATACAAAATTTCTTAAAAGGGTCAAAATACTTTTTTTAGTAACAGTGCTACATGTACAGAACCAAGTTTAGACTGACCACATCAAAAATCAAAAAAAAAATTGTGGCAAATTATTTCATATAGATGCACACTGTTACACACAAAATATGAAGTTGGTCAGAGAACCTTGCTCCCCTAACCTTTTGCATGGTTTTCTCGTAGACATGCTCTTAAGAATGCCGATCCTGTATAATTGAATATTTCGTCATTTATCTTTAAGAGGAGAATTTTATCATAAATATAGTATGATTTTTGTACATTGATTTACAAGTATTGATTAAGGCTGGGGCATTGATTACTTTAGCCCCGAGAGACCAAATATTGCACGACGAGAAGCAGAGGACAATACATTCGTCCCCAGGTGGCTTGCATATTCTTTTGAGAAATAATCTTTATGTCTCCCTTAGCATCATAAAAGAATGGTACACATATATTGTGCTGTATAGAAACTTCTACTTCAGAATGTAATTGCAATCATTCAAAGGGAAATATTAACCTATCTTAATATTAAAACAATTTGTCACCGTATGGATATAAAAGTACTTTGCGTTTCTTAATTACTCATATTGATATGACATATACGGCAACTTTTTTAAAGTCTTGAATGAATAAACAATTTACATTAGGGACACTACATTTGTTTTTATTTTTCTATGTTGATGAATTCCTTTATCGGTTGAATCGGTTTTTCCAGTAAGTATAAGTGATATATTAGGCAGGAAAAAATTGATCTCCATATAGAAACTGGTGAAACACATAACTATAGGTTGACTATTCATAACTTATCAACCTCAACTTTCAAGGCTCTTTTGGTTACAGTTCAGTTTAAAAGATGTTTCTTGTGAAAAATACACTATTATAAATAAGATTATCCGTACATTTTGTAATCAAAATACCCTTCAGACGATTAATCAATAACAACAAAATTAACCACTGGACTGAGTGACTGGTTCCGTATGAAGTTGTGACCTTTTACCCTCTCAAGTTATATAAAGCATTGAATTACCTTTGATGTAACATATGATAATAGGACCCCCGGTTTTCATTCCTTTTTTATTGTTAGGTTTTTTATAATACCCATACTGTGTTGTCATCTTTTCATCGTTATAATAAAAAAAATATTTTCATTCACATTTAGTCTAAGGAATGATATAACACCAAATACTTACCCGAATATTTAACATAACAACAAAGGTGACTTAGTGTCTCTATAATGATACATCACTGATTCACAACTATCATTATATCATATAATGTACTGGATCGTTGAAATTTACAATTTGAATTTTACTAGTATACATTTTGTGTTTGCCTAAAAATGGTTAAAGCCGAACATGAGCCTATTTTCATGCATTCTCTATATGAACGATTTTATCATTGTTAATTGATGTTTAGTTAATTTATAGTTAAACGTTAGACAGACAGATATAAATAAGTAGTAAATAAGAAATAAAGAATAAATACTTACATATGATGGTGTATTGATGCACAATCGCCATGATTTAAAAATTTCTTGTTAGCTTTTTTTGATTTCTGTATACGTTCATATAATCCCTGGCTTACAATCAACTAAGAAAAGAGAATTGTGATAGAGTACGCTTCAGAAAGTTTGTAATGATCATTACCTTGGTTTTACTTTCTTATTGTTCACGATATCCTCTCAAACATGTCTTTATAACTAAGTTTTACCTTCAAGTGATGTTATATAATAAATTATGAAAGTTATTATATAAAAAAATAGCAAGATAAAAATATCACAAAAGACGGTTTGATGATGAGGATATTTAGGAAATGCACTGACTGCAAAAATGAGTTCAGGAACTCTAAGTCGATCTCATAAAATAATAGCAGTTTGTTTATAAAGCCTTTAAGGGTGTTTTTTTAATATTACAAAGCACAAGTTCTTGTATCGTCGTGCAACTTTGATTATGCTATCTTAGTTCCTTTTGACGAATAAATTGCCTTCCGTTTTGTCTCGAACAATATTGTATCCGATGGATGGGGGAGGGGCTAAAAAAATCAGTGTTGCTCTCAACCATAGCCAACATTTGTATATATTGCGTGGGGCAGAAGTAAACACTTTCATTTAACGACTAAACCTAACAATTTCCTTTTAGCTTTCAAAATGTAAACCAAAACATGAAATGAGCTTTGTTTAAATACAATGTAACAAGAATTGTGGGCTCTGTAACTCTCTTATAACTCGAACACTAACACTCAGATTTTGGTTTACCATTAGAAATGTCTTACTTAAGCATGGCAAACATTAATTAACAAGAGGCCCGGAGGTCACATCGCTCACCTGAAAAACAATAGCCATAACACTGACTGTATGAGCATAAAAGTATCAGATTTGAAACATCCTGACAATTAAGTACAGCAGATCTTACACAGAAAGTATTCTTTAAAATCTGTCAATTTTTATCCACGTATTACTAAGCCCATTTTGTTGTTTTTATTTTTCTTCTTTATTCCTATATGACCCCCCCCCCCCTATGTGGCCCTATTTTCTCCAAGAAATTATGAAAAAAAAATTTCGATCTGCACAATCAAATAGCTTTCACACAGATTTCAGTCTTTTAGGCTGAATGCTTTTCCTGGAGGTTTTTTAATGATTTTTTCGATATCTTACCATTTATAAACTTAACATCACCTAATTGCTGCCTCACCATGCCCCTTAGATCAACTTTAATTTACACTGTCTGAGGATGCTTACACATAAATTTGAGCTTTTCTGGCCATATAGTTTTTGAGAAGATTTTTAAATATTTTCACTATACATAAATCCCTATGTAAAAATTGACCCCTCCTTACATTTATGGCCCAACCCTTCCCATGGGGACCATGTTATTGCCAAACACGACGCCAATATCTGGTACAGTAAATCTTGAAAACTCGACAAATTCTGGGCGGGCTTAAAAACACAAAACAAGATGTTTTGGGGTTCTAAATAAGGGTATAATCTAACTGATTAATAAAGTGTTATCCATAATATAAAAAAATAATTTAGGAAACGTTAAAATTTAGCCGATATCTGGTACAGTGGCAGTATTACTTCAGATACATGCAAACAAAAAAGCTTACTGAATCATGCAACAATTTTAAACATTGGAAAATGGATAATCTCACAAAAATGCTACCCTCTTATAAAGATACACTACTTTGATCGACATAGAAAACAGCTTGTAAAACTGCAAAGAGGCCCCACAAAAGTATTTTTGTTGTTATTAAACAAAGGGGTCATCATATAAAACAAAATAAAGAAACCTATTGTTTAATTTTCGTAAATACACATTCGCGCATTTAAATATTGCATTTATTTACAATTATCCTTTATTTCTATAATGTATTGGACCTCTGTAAGTTTACAAAATGATTTTGAATTACGTATACATGTAAAATGCAATTGCCTAAAATATATAAAGTCGATCATGAACATGTCTTTAATTCATGCGTTATATGAACGATAGAAAGGTTTAAAACCTTATACAATGTAAATATATTTATTTTGAGTTAACTAGACTGATAGAAATATAGACAAGTTGTGTCGAACATAAACAATGAATACTTACATATCATGGCGTATTTATACACAATAACTATAAAAATCCTTTTAAGTGTTAGGATTTCTGTAGTCTGAATGTTACTTCCTCGTTTTACTTCCTCGTTTTAAATTCAACCAAAATAGAAAAATGTTGGGATAGTGTATGCTCAAAAAGTATATAAATATCTTATAACTTAGTTTATAATGTCCTTTTTTTATTATATACACTGTACTTTCAACGGTGAAATTATTTCGCAATAGTTTTATCTTGAAGTACTCCTATATCGTTAGGTATATAGTTTATATACAATAAAAACCATAATGCATACCATTGAGTATTATTTTAAAAAGAAGAAAGCATTAAATGGATTCTTATGTGAGTATCAAAACCGTATCAGCTGTCATATTTAGTAATCGAGGGTAGAGAAATCTAGAATAACAATTTTCAGTCATGCTGAATGCCAGTGAACGGAAGTTATAAAAAGTTATTTTATTAATTCCTTTAAAATATATTTTGGGACTATGAAGTGTCATAAAATGAAGGAAACAAATTAGTTACTTATATACTGTAATTGAATAAACAATCGATCTTTTCAAAATATATTACCCATTCGTGAACACAATAGGAAGACATCTTCGCAAAAACTATCGTATGCATATTAAAATGCCTAGCTGTCGAAAATGAACGAATCATTTGTCTCAGAACATGTTAAGATGTGTCTTAATAAACCTAAATAAAAATCAACATGGATTTCAGTTGAAAATATAGTGAACAAAGTGAAAATTTACAAAGATTTGTATTTATGAAACAAGGTAATTAAGTAATTCAGTGTCATCCATAAATTTGTAAACAACAGTAATACTATTAGTAGAAGTAAGAGTCAGCGAAGGCAAATTCTCTTCACATGATAACAATGTCTTTGTATCAAAAATGTTCAAATCCAGCAAAAAGGAGACTCAAAAGACTATTTCTAGCAGTGGGATAATTTCTAAAGGTCCAAAAGAGATGGTATGCATCTTAATTTTTCCCACATGAACACCAAGCAAATTGCATGTTGATATTATACTTTTCCTGCATGTTACATGTAGTATTATTTTAATTCATCTTGTTAAGAATTAACAATATTAACCACTGGACTGAGTTACTGGTTCTGTATGAAGGTATCATTAATTGACATTTTTCCCTCTCAAGTCATATAAAGCATTGAATTACCTTTGATGTAACATATGGTATTATTATACTTTCATGTTAAATAATGAAATCTGATTGGTTTAGACGCAGTTTATAATCCGTTCTATTACCCTCAGCGTTAGCAACACACTTAGCAACGGGTAACACAACGAATTGTTACATGCGCGTAAACTATGCGCGTACGGTTCGCCAAAGAATTCACGTCATTCATATATATAAGTAGTAAAATTTTCTTTAAAACTAAGACATTCAGTATAATGAAATAAATAGTCCCCGTTTAGGAGGGTAAGAGTTGAAATTGACACCCCGAGAAAACTATTGTCAACCTTCGCGTCGGTTGACAATAGTTTTCTCGGGTGTCAATTTCAACTCTTACCCTCCTAAACGGGCACTATCTGAATAATAGGACCCCCGGTTTCCAATCCTTTTCATTGTTAGTTTTTTTTATAATACCCATACTGTGTTGCCATCTTTTAATCGTTATAATAAAAAAAATATTTTCATTCACATTTAGTCTAAGGAATGATATGACACCAGCTACTTACCCGAATATTTAATATAACAACAAAGGTGACTTAGTGTTTCTATAATGTTTCATCATTGATTCACAACTATCCTTAAATCGTATAATGTACTGGATTGTTGAAATTTACAAATTGGATTTAACTAGGTATATATTTTGTGTTTGCCTAAAAATGGTAAAAGCCGACCATGAGCCTATTTTTCATGCATGCTCTATATGAACGATTTTTTCATTATGAACCGATGAAATGTTTAGTTTATTTATAGTTAAACGTTAGACAGATAGATAAAGATAAGTAGTAAATAAGAAATAAAGAATAAATACTTACATATGATGGTGTATTGATGCTCAATTGCCATGATCAGAAAAATTCTTGTAAGTGTTTGGATTTCTGTAAAACGTTCATTCAATTCCTGGTTTAAAATCAACTACGAAAAGAGAATTGTGTTAGAGTACGCTTCAGAAAGTTTTTAATGGTCATTTTCTTGGATTTACTTCCTTATTGTTTGTTCACAATATCCTCTCAATTGTGTCTTCATATAACAACGTTTTACCTTCAAGTAATGTTATATCATAAATTATGCAAGTTATATCCAAAGATATAGCATGATCAATATATCACCAAAGACAGTTTGATGATGAGGACATTAAGGAAAAGCACTAAACGCAAAACTAAGCTCACGCACTCAACGTTGACCTAAAAAAATAATGGCAATTCGTTTATAAAGCCTTTAAAAGTGTTTTTTTTTCCTATTACAAAACACAAGGTCGTGTATCGTAGTGCAATTTTAAGTATGTTATGTAATTTTCTGGGGACGAATACTTCCGTTTTGTCTCCAGCAATATTTTATCCGGGGAAAAGTGGGGGGGGGGGGGCTTAAAAAATTTCAGCGTTCCCCTCAAACAGACGCCAACATTTGTATGTGTTGCGTGGAGCATAAATAAACATTTTCATTTTAGGTCTTAACCTAGAATTTTCCTTTTAACTTTCA
The DNA here is from genome assembly GCF_902806645.1 of Magallana gigas. Classification (NCBI taxonomy): domain Eukaryota; kingdom Metazoa; phylum Mollusca; class Bivalvia; order Ostreida; family Ostreidae; genus Magallana; species Magallana gigas. Next base: position 29,058,876 of record NC_047566.1, on the reverse strand, counting down.
AAATGTAAACAAACAGATGACCCAAGCTTTGTTTAAATAACAAAGAATTCTGGGCTATGTTACTCGCTGATCACTCGACGACTGGCACTCAGATTTTGGTTGATTATTAGAAATGTCTTACCAAAGCATTGTTAACATTAACAAGAGGCACAGAGGTCACATCGCTGACCTGAGCAACAATAGCCATAACTTTGATTGAATGTCCATAAAAATATCAAATTCAAAACACCCTGACAATTACGTACAGTAGATCCTACACAAAAAGTTTGAAAAAATCCGTCAATTTTTATCCATATATTACCAGACCCCTTTTGTTCTTCGTTCCTATTTAACCTCCCTCCCCTTTGTGTCCCACGATATTATGATCTTAATTTGATCAGCACAACCTGTGCCCTCGCACTTGTTTCCGTTTTTGTTTTGGCTGAATGCTTTTCCAGAAGATTTCTAATGATTTCTTTTTCTTTATCTTCCCATGTATAACTTAACATACGCCATTGTGGTCCCACCAACTTGAATTTACTCTATATGTTGATGTGTCTACACTTTGGGGTTTTTTATGGCTTAAAGGTTTTTAAGAAGAAGATCTTTATAGATTACCTCTATGAATTCCTGTGTTAAAATTCATCACTACCTGCGGATACCTGCACACACATTTGAGGTTTTACTGGCCTAATAAGTTTTTGAGAAGATTTTTCAAGATTTTTCAATATATTCCTATGTAAAATTGACCACCCCCCCCCCCCCCATTTTTGGCCAAACCCTACCGTCGGCGATCATGATTTAAACAATCGTAAATTTACACTATCTGTGGATGATTTGCACACAAGTTTCAGCTTTTCTTGGCTATGAATGGTTTTTAGAAGAATTTTTTTAAATTTTTTCACATACAAATATGTTTATGTAGAAATTGACTCCCCCCCCCCAATTTTGGTCCCACCATGACCCTGGGGACCATGTTTTGAACAAACACGGCGCCGATAACTGGTACAGTAAATCTTGACAACTTGGCAAATTCGGGGCGTGCTAAAAAGCACATAAACAAGATCGTTTGGGTTCTAAATATTGATATAATCTAACAGATGGATAATGTGTTATCCAAAAATACCAAGAGGCGAGGAAATAGGGAGAAAACCGTTAAACTTGAACTGATTATTGGTACAGTGCCAGTAACACTTCAGATAAGCAAAAATAACTGACACTTGATACGAAATCAGCAATTTTAAACATTGGAAAAGGATAAACTCAGAAAAATTCTTCCCCTTTATGAAGATTCACTACTTTACTTTGATCAACATAGAAAACAGCTTGTAAAATTGCAAAGAGATGTCGCACAAAAGAACTTTTTTTCGTTCTTGAACAAAGGGGTCATCATTTTAAGTACAAAAATGAAAATAAATATTAAATATCCGTATCCACACATTTGCACGTTTAAATGTTGAATTTTTTTTTACAACTATCCTTGAATCCTATAATGTATTGGACCTTTGAAAGTTTAAAAAAATTATCTTCATTACGTATACATATTGTAATTGCCTAAAAATGTTAAAAGCCTATCATGAACATATTTTTGATGCATGCGTTAATATAACATTTAAGAGGATGAAACCATATAAATGAAGACTATTTATTTTGAGGTAAGTCGACAAATAGAGATATAGACAAGTAGTGTAGAAAACAGAGAATAATTACTTACATATTATGTTATATTGATACACAGTCGCCATATCAAGAAAAATCCCTGTATGTGTTACGATTAAAATTTCTGTAATTTGTATACGATCTTTTTCTTCCTGGTTTCAAATTCAACCAAAACTCGAGATTTGTTTTGGGGGTTTTTTACAGGGCATTTACGATGAAAACCAACAATAACTCTCCATAAACCAATGAAACGTAAAACAAATTAATGTGATATTAATATTGTGTCTTCATCGACTTTCGTACAAACAGATTTAATCAATCTTAAAATTATAAATATATAAGACAATAATGGATGCCATGGGCAGTAAAAACCATATAACATTTCATTACTTTATGTTTATTATTATAACTTTTATTGTAACATTATGATAAATGGTTGCTATTTATTGTTTTTTTTTATTATTTTAAGAAAGAAGCAAGAAAAAGTTAGATGTTTATTTTTTTCTTGTTAAGAATGCTTATCCGATAAAATTAGATATTATTTTTATAATTTTAAAGGAAAAACTTTATTACTTATATGTTATGATCTAAATACATTGATTTACAAACATTGACTGGAGTTAAAATCAACATTGATTATGTTAGACCCGAGAGAAGAATATTACCCGAAGCGGAGGGCAATACAGACGTCTCAAGGAGGCTTATATCTTCTTTAGGGAATTTATCTATCTTCCTCTCTAATATGCAATATATGTATAGTGCAAGGGATGAAACCTTCCGTCCGGCATATATATGCAATCGAGGAGAATAATAAACTCGTTTTGATATTTAACCAAGCAAAATTTTACTTTCATTTTGCTAAAAAAAAAAACTAACGTGCTTTATCGCCCTCATATATCGACATTACATATATGGCAACTTTGTTCAAATCTTGAGTTTATAAACTAATTACCTTGAAAACTGCATTGTGGTTTTTTTTTTCGATAGCGTACACTCTCATGCAAAAGAAATGATATGTTATTCGAGAAAAAATTGACCCCCATAGCCAAAAAAGTAAAACACTTAAGATGACCTGAAAATGAAAAAAAAAAAAAAAAAAAAAAAAAAAAAAAAAAAAAAAAAATGGCGTCGCCCAGTGAGGGCGCCGTTATTCCGCCTGAGAGTGAAATCTGTGAAAAAATGAACTGTGGAACCAGTCTCGTGCCTGTAAGTAGCCAAGACCCTCAGTTTAGTTGTGCACTGTTAGAAAATCAAGCTCATATTAATTGTGGCTTTGAGTATTATCCTCAAAATACAGACTTTGTGCAAGCTGTCACCAACGGCTTATGTAGTGGTGTGAGTGACGCTCACTCTACAGTCGAATTTACAAACACAACCAGCACAAATGTTTACGCTTCGTTTGATCATGCACTTCAAAATCTTCCTAGTGAATTATATGTGCAAAAACTTCTCGAAATCACATCGAACAACGAACAGCTTATTAAAGAATATAGATATGCACTACTTGTGAAAGCAAAAACTATTCAGGGGTGCCCAACGGGTAAACTTATGACCAGAAAAACAACAAAAAGTTGCCCAAGTTCCACTAGATACGCAAGAGACTGTTTTGCTCTTTATTTGTTCTGCAATGGCGATAGTTCGCATGTATCGGATGTGTTTGATAAATCAAAACCAGATCATAATAATGATAATAATGAGTTTCCGATTCAATCGGTTATCGAACTTCGTTCGCTTACTCAAGCGTTATTGCAGAGAGTTACCGAACTTGAAAAAGCACAATCTAGCTATGTTAAGACTATAGAATCTCTTAAAAAGTCAGTCAATGCTCTGAAAGCAGAAAATGTAACCCTTTCGAATACAACCAACAAGTTGCAATCCGACTTTGTTTCACACGCAACAGTATGCGAGACTGCTCGCAAAAACACCAAAGCTCAGTTAAAGAAACTCGACGGTCTCGACTTTATTGAGTACCAAGCTGTGAACAAAAAAAATGAGTGACGAACTATCAAGAGTATCCAAAGTATGTGTTAATTTACAAAAACAAATTTCAAACACAAAAGCACAAAAATCGTATGCTTCAGCTGTTTCCCTGCAGAAGGCCCTTACGCCAACCGAGGTGGAACTTAACGGGACTTCACACCTGAACGAACAAGCTAACAGTACCTATTCAAATAGTGCTGACTGTCCTGTTATGCGTCTGCCGATAAACGCTAATGACAAACCTTCCCCGTCTGAAACGATCAGACCGAATTCACAGTACTCGTCCAATCGTTCCGACAAAAACGACTCTGCCGTTAATAAAGGCAAAAATGCCAAAAATCAGCACACACACTCGGACAAGAAAACAATGGAAGACCACTCTGGTCAACATAATTCCACCCCAGACTCACGTTCCTTGTCGTCTGCAGTCCGTACTCGAGAATCTACCAACAAGAATACCGAAATACCCGGTGATCACAGTGATCGTAGTGATCTTGTTCACGCCAACAATGTTGCTAGAGACACGCGTACGCCATATGCGGACGCATCTCCAAACACTGTAACTCTTAAATCAACAAATGGCGCTGCAATGTCGCAAACAATCAACATCTCCAACGACAGACCTAAAAACGCTTCTGAACCGAAACGACTCTATTTTCCCAGAAAAGGTCAAGTTTCCGACTTGAAGCAAGCGCCTGCTTCTCTCACACTTACCAACAATACTACAGGTGCCACAGAGGACGCTGACATATTTGAAGGCGTTACCCGCAAACGTAATGCACGTTTCTATATCTCTGGAATAAGTCCGCGGTCTACACAACTCGGTATGATAAACTTCCTGAAGGACAGAGGAATATCCGTTTCATTGTGTGTTCTCTTTAAACCTAAACGCGAAGGTGCACGACGGAACGCTAAAATCAATGTATCTCTGAAAGATGCGTTTACAATTGAGTCCGAAAATTTCTGGCCTAAAGGGATTTCCTGCAGACCCTGGCTTAGCAACAAACAGTGGCAGGACAGAATTGCGCGTTCGGACGATGCCGAATCTGACGATGAAGACCAGGACCCTCAAAACCGCGATGTTGATTAAAGAGACATTTTTTGTGTCTTTTTTTCTGTGTATCTTATCAATTGTTTTACATATGTCTCATAACCTCAGCATCCTCGCATGGAATGTAAGAGGCATCATGTCCTCTTCATTATGTTTGTCAAATATGCTTGATCTTATTAAATGTGATATTGCGATAATATCTGAGCACAAACTTAAGTGTGACAATGTTTCATATCTGGACTCTGTCCACCCAGACTACCTTAGTTATGTTTGTATAGAACCTACTGTTAACAATACATCTATACAGTGCTCTCGCTATTTGGGTAAAGGGGGCATTGCTATTATGTACAAAAAGGAGCTTGAATTGTCTATATGTCTGTTAACAGATTTAGATTCTACTCGCATCATTGGAATAGAACTCAAAACGTCATGTGACCGATCTTTGTTCATTTTTGGGGTTTATCTCCCCTCTGATAGTGCTATTCAGCCATATGCATCAGAACTGAACCTTTTGGAAGATCTTGTAGCTCATTACTCATTACTGGGTGATGTAGTAATTGGGGGTGATTTCAATGCTAGCTCTTATGAAGAAGACCTTCAGCATACAAATTTGTATAAATCAAAATTGTTAAAGGGATTTCTCACACGGAACAATATAGGACGTCCTCGTGCTGATTTTAGTACATCTGGTTCAGGCTATACATTTACCTCAACACAGACTACTCTAGATTTTATATTTTGTAGTAGTTCTCTTTGTAAGCACGTTAATTCGTACCATGTGTATGAGGAAGGTTCATTTAGCTGTACATCAGATCACCTCCCAGTTGCAATTAATATTGATATTCATGTTAAAAATCGTATTTTACATTAATCGTTTAAGAGCTTACCTGCATGGCACAAAGCTGAATCTTGCAAACTTGAACAATACCAAGAGCATGTTTCTAGAGAGTCTGCTTGGTTATTAGATAGACATCTTGATTGTGTTAATGACATTGAAAACTTTTGTTCTGATCTAAATTATATGTTACATGACGCTGCGTCCACAACAATTCCAACTTCCAAATATAGACCATACTTGAAACCCGAATGGACACCGAAAGTCAAGCATCTCCATGCCCTAGAACGTCAAAAACGCAGAATATGGATAAGTGAAGGACGGCCCCGTGGCATGTGTCATGAATCGTATAAAAACTACAAGCGTGCTAAAAGGGATTTTCGGAATGGACTCCAATCTGCACACGACGAATTTACGACAAAAGCGTTCAAGGACATTGACGAGGCTTCCAAATGCGACGTTCGACTCTTCTGGAAGTTGATCAAGCGCCAGCGACCTCGAAGCTCTCGCTCCTATCCAGAAATAGAACTCGGAGAAGACACATTTACAGATCCTAGTGATATTGCTAACGCATTTGCACATCATTTTAAAGACGTTTACAACCCTAAGGACAACGACTCGTTCAACCCTGTGTTTTACCAATCTATTGAAACCCTGTACAAATCCTTAAAAACCGAAACGATGCTTAACAACTTTTTTCCTGGAGGTTACATCAGCATGGACGAAATCTCCACACTTATTCGTGATCTGAAACGTAGAAAAGCTCCAGGAAAAGATTTCATCCAAAACGAACACATCATTTATGGTGGCTCAGAACTGAATCTCTGTTTGCTTCATTTATTTAACTCTATTATTAAATCTGGCCAGATCCCAGATTCTTGGAAAAGGGACATTATTGTTCCCATACACAAAGGAGGTAATAAGCCAAAGAAATCCCCAGATAGCTGTAGACCGATAGCTTTACTCCCTTGCCTTTTAAAACTGTTTGAAAAGATTTTACTTACCAGGATCAAAACCCATGTTCTATCCTCATCCGACTTTCCTAACGCCCAGCAACAGGGATTTCAACCCAAACTCGGCTGTCTCACTGCCTCTTTTAACCTTCAAGAAACCATTTTTCACAACATTGAACGTGGAAGCCCGGTATACGTTGCATTCCTCGATACTCAAAAAGCATTTGATACTGTCTGGAGGCACGGTCTAATGTACAAGCTTCATCGTCTTGGAGTTTCTGGGCGGTTATGGACTTTAATTGACGACTGCCATACTGGTACATCTTGCTCTGTCGTGGTGAACTACACTAACTCTGTTTGGTTCCCTGTCTCACAAGGAGTTCGCCAAGGAGGCATACTCTCAACTTTTCTCTATCTTGTGTTCATCAATGACCTTCTTCAAGAAATTCAAAGTCAATGTTCAAATACGGGAATCTACAACATCGCTAGCTCCAACCCCACGCTTGCAGACGATATATCTTGCATCGCCCTGACGCCTGTAGTCATCCAAAACATCCTTACCACCGCATATAAGTACTCCACAAATTGGAGATTCAAATTCAATGCAGATAAATCAAGCGTTCTTAGATTCTCCTCTTCATCAATTCGAAACCAGTCGAATCTCTCATGGCTTCTCGGAAATGAATCTGTCGAATTATCGGAATCATACAATCACCTAGGAATCCTCCCGCAATCTAAACTGGTCCATACCGAAAAAATCGAAAACGGATGTAGAAAAGGGAGACAAGCGTACCTCGGTATCAAAATACGGGATCATCTTAATCCCGACACTTTATCCCGACTGTATAAAAAAGTTGTCCTTCCATCTATTCTCTACGGATGCGAACTCTGGTGCGACCTTCGGCAACGAGATCTCCAAGCACTCAGCACGCTCCAACATTTCATATGCAAAAACGCTATGGGCCTTCCAAAAACAACGAGATCGGACATTTGTGAATCTCTCTTCGGACTTCTTCCCATATCATCCGAAATTGATAAAAGAAAACTTCTTTTTTTCGGTCGATTAAGTGATCTAGACACTAAAACCCTTACCAAACAGATATTTCTACATCGACTGTTTTCCTACCTACAATCCCCCGAACGCAAACAACTTGGCTTTATTCACGACATCATTGCTCTCATGCTTAAGTACAATCTTTTTCAATACCTCACAGTTTATCTTCAAGTTGGCTATTTTCCCCCGAAACTTCTATGGAAAAAATCCGTAAAAGAAGCAGTAACGAACTCTCATATTGACTCAAGACGCCATCGGATGTTTTCTGACCCAGATTTTTACCTTTTCAGTAAGATAAACGCAGGAAGACCACCTTCTGCTATATGGAAAATCCCATCCAATGTTTTCGAAATAGAACTTTGTAAATTTATTGTTAAACTATGGACACTTCCTGAAATTTCACCGGAAATTTGTCTTATGTGCAGCAACAACTTTACCAACGTCTTTGAGCACATCTCCACCGTTTGTCCAGGGACGTCTGCATTTCGAGAAGCTTGGTGGGATACAGTTATCGAAAACTTCGACATCTCTCTTAGTGCTGAACTCAGTGGTCTCTGTACACGTGACCTCTACCTCTTTTTGCTCGGGTCGAGACTTTTCTCCAACATTACAGCTAACTTTGATTTACGCACCTTGCACATCCTCAACTTCCGCTTCTTGAGGGACACCGCAGCATGGTACAACCGATACCTGTGTTCTATTCAAAACACGACGTAAATAGTCAAGAATAGTCATGATACTTTTCTACACTGTGCACATTGTTATAGTTGTAGTTTACATCAAGTCATACTCAAATGGACATCCCCATGTATATATGTTTCTGTTTTTGTTTTCTTTGTCATTTTTTTTTTCTTCGATGCCAAGTGGCAATAGGGTAATATAGTTTTTCTTTTCTTGTTTGTGTGTGTGTGTGCGTGTGTGTAATGCTTTTTGTATATTGTTCTTTGTATAATTTCATGCCACAATCTCCTAAGGGAGGAAATAAAGAAAGAATGAAAAAGAATGCTTATCCGATAAAATTAGATATTCTTTTTATAATTTTAAAGGAAAAACTTTATTACTTATATGTTATGATCTAAATACATTGATTTACAAACATTGACTGGAGTTAAAATCAACATTGATTATGTTAGACCCGAGAGAAGAATATTACCCGAAGCGGAGGGCAATACAGACGTCTCAAGGAGGCTTATATCTTCTTTAGGGAATTTATCTATCTTCCTCTCTAATATGCAATATATGTATAGTGCAAGGGATGAAACCTTCCGTCCGGCATATATATGCAATCGAGGAGAATAATAAACTCGTTTTGATATTTAACCAAGCAAAATTTTATTTTCATTTTGCTAAAAAAAAACTAACGTGCTTTATCGCCCTCATATATCGACATTACATACTGTGAAATCATTAGATTTCGTGGTGGCTCATTTTTCGTGGAATTCGTGGGTACCTCTCATCCACGAAATAACATCCATCACGAATTGATGAATTAGGGTAATAAAGTCATATTCCCTTTTGTAGATATATATGAATACACGAAATTACGTCCCCACGAACCTGTAAAATTTAAGTCATCCACGAAAATTGGCCCCCACGAAATTTAATGATTCCACAGTATATGGCAACTTTGTTCAAATCTTGAGTTTATAAACTAATTACCTTGAAAACTGCATTGTGGTTTTTTTTTCGATAGCGTACACTCTCATGCAAAAGAAATGATATGTTATTCGAGAAAAAATTGACCCCCATAGCCAAAAAAGTAAAACACTTAAGATGACCTGAAAATGAAATGTTAGCCTTTGAAAACCCCTTTGGTTACGTCATTGATTGTAAATTCTTGTTCTGTTAGTCAATCAAACAAAAATCAGGGAATCGCTAAACTTTGAACATACAGTTCAGACGCACTGTCAATGAAAAAAATATTGACTGCTGGTCTTATTGTCTGCTTACCGTATGAATATTTCAGTAATGGATCATTTGCCTTTGTATGTCATGTAAACAATTTGATGACCCCTGGTGAAACACATTAGATATGTATGACTTTTTAACAAAAGGTATTTAATGATCTCAAAAACAGTGCTGTTTCTAGTCACCGTAATATAAAGAGGCTTACTTCCATTCACTTTTAGTATAAGTATTGATATAATACATGTACCTAATAGAGGCATCCGTTTTAATATAACAATAAATGCAAGTTATTGTCCCTATATGTATATTTATTAAATACATATTTTATACATAAAAACATGTCCTTATTGATACTCTGGAACAGAGCACGTAACATTGTCGATGTTTGAATATTAGTTTGTAGCCATCATCAAATTGACTTCCCGGTTCTGAAATATGTAACCAATTTTCTGACCTCTGGTATCCATAAAAGGAAATAACATCATCTAGTTTTTGAAATAATTATTAAGTTAAAGAAAGTAATATGTCATGTCATATTTTAACAACGGGTTTTCTAAATGTTGTAACATATAAGTTTATATACATTTTCTTCCCGAAAAGAATACCTAGAAAATCAATCCGACGCGTTAATAATACAAAGACCATCTGAGGCTTAATAATTATACAAAACTGTTTATAATCTGTTAACATCATTCATTAATCGATACGGTTTTAATTAACTACAATCACTATAATTAAAAATATTTGCTTTATTGTGAAAAAGATGAGTTATACTAAATATGTAAACTGATTTTTAAACATTTTATGCTGAATAACTAAAACAAACCAAAACAAAGTTTCTGTCAGTTGATTTTTATACCAGCTTTTTAAGGTTTTCCGCTCTCAGCGGAAAACCTTACTATTATTCTGAACAATTTTCAAATTTCTTATTATTTTTTTTTTCTTCTAGACGCCAACTTTGATCCTTAATATCTCGCTCGTTTGTTCACCGATTGTTTTGAAATTTTCAGGACCGATAACATGCCGCGTGATGTTGTCGTTGCATATTTTAGTTGAGGAAAATCCATATCCGGTTTTGAGTTATTCCCCTTTTAGTAAAATTTAACGACTTCTTTTGTCCAGGGGGGTTTAGCTATAACGATGACTGGTAGAGTCTCAAAGATGGGCTGGTTTGGAAGCTAATACATTGAATTTGTGCGAGATATATTTCATTTATTATTTAAATGCAAATAAAAGGGGTGGATTAGATGTTGAAACAAAGGTAAGAAAAAAATTCAAAAAAATTCGCGTATTTTCCGTGTTAGTTTTCTACCTGATAAAAATTTGTTATAACATGTATTTTAAAAGTTTTTGGTCTTACCCAGACCTTTCATTCGGTATACCGAAAAAGGGGCTGGCCCCTATAATTAGGGAGTTAGAGGCGTCCAAAGTTTATTGTCAATAACTTAAAAAGGAATAAAAATTTCTAATGCATTATTGAAGCAAAGTTGTAAAGAAATTAATTTTGAATCCTTCCATTGTATTCAATTTAATGTATTTGTAATTTATAGTCAGTATTTGCAGAAACAATTGTTGTCAGTTCGGTCCATTTTTGTAGGGGTGCGCACGTTTATGGGGTTATGAAAGGACTTCTTGTAATGCACTAACTGATACATGTAGCGCGCAAAAATAATTCCACATAAAATTCCCAAATGTTTTTATTCATATGTACATTTTCAGTTCATAAAGATGAACCTCTCTGACCTTCTTTTTGTTTGTTTCATAACTGTGCCCCTGTCTATATTTAGATGCATTACGAGACTCAGGTAACCGATCGATAGGAGAGTCGCTAGCTGTATTCATGGCCGTCGCCTAGACGACAGTGCATGTGCTTGTAGAGCTGGACGTTCACGTTTAACGCCACACTTTGTTACTTTGAATTGTTTCAGTACTGGGAGATGTGTTAATAAAATGGTTCCAATACATGGTAATTAAACTCAAATTTTCTACAATACGTATACACGGCCGTCTTATAAAGCACAGTGTGTATTACTGACATGACAAATGTACGCGAACGCGGGATTGCTCCCGATAGAACATTTCTTTTAAAGCAAAAAAAAAAAAAAAATACTGATTTGCGATGGACATAATATAATTATCATCGTGGAGATGATTTTAAAAAGTGAATGTAATATTCGTATACGATAATATTTGAATCCTAAGCCGCTAGTTTTAAGTTACGATTATTAGGGATATTAATTATGACTTGCCCCGCGTTTCACGTTTTTTACTTGCAAAACATCTACAAACGAAAATACCAAACAACCTTCATCAGCAACTTTTAAATTATTTATTCCATACACAATTCTAAAGAGGTAATTAAATAAATTTTATAAATGCTTTATACTTGTACTCGCTATCTTCCATGGAAAAAAGTGACATGGAAAAAATGTTGTTCAATGTTCATCAAATACGCTGTAGCCTTAGCAATAGAAAATAATTAACAAACTGTATATTGATAGATTGACATAGCAACAAACATTCAGACCCGCAATGTGTTTTTTTTTTACAAGTTCTATAAAATGTAGACCTAATGACTGAATTATTTACCGTTTTCCGTCTGCGTTATTTTGAATCACGTGTGTACTTTGTGTTTAGCCATATAGATGAACACTTTAAGTGTTTAATTTTTAAAAGAAATTGTGTACATGCAGAGCAATGCAATGCTAGGACAATTAAATTTCAACAATGTATATGGTGAGGCCGGTCGGACTGATACTGGTTCTGCTTGTTCTACAAATAGCGAATGTAAGACGAAGTATTGGGGGTGTTATATTTTAAACAAATATAAGTATTGCTTTCTTAAAAGCTTGCATTACTCAACTTAGTATTTTATTGGAAGCATTCTTAGTTACCTTAGCTGCATATATGTACCAATGACAATGAACTTTATTCTCAATAAACTGTGTTTACAGTGTAGAGAAGATATATACAAAAAATACATTGTGAAGAAGGATTAGTTCATGTACACGCTCGGTCTGTATCCCGGAAAAATTGACTACCATCCGAAATTTTTCATACAAGGTCTACACACTTGCAGCTAACATTACCTTTAAAAATACATTTTAGAATTTGCCGCTGTTTATAAATTCATTAAAAAGACGCGCAGAATCAAGTGGTAATATGTCGTTTGATATGGGATTTATGACGTCTATTTATATTGTTTTCATTAAAATTATTTCAAGCTTGTGGGTGGAATGAAATCAGTTTCACATGTTAAATGACATAAAGATGTCCTTTCCCCACTTTTTCTCGCAGCAACTATTTTTTTAAAATTTACATACAAAAATTGAATTATCATGGAGTTGCCCCCCCCCCCCCCCCATTTTGGTAGCATGTAAAAAAATGGTATGAAAATCATGAAATTATGGGTGAAATTTTGACAATTTTGAAAAATTCAAAATTCTTTTTTTTTCTTTTTTTGCTTTTCAAGACTTGTTGGATGAGTTTGCCCCCCCCCCCCCCACTTTCAAAAACGATGCTACGTGTCTGGAAATTACTCATTTCTTTATTCCCTTCTTTAATAAAGAAAACAAACCAACAAACATAACCGATCCAGATAAATATAATTACATGTATCAAAAATAAACTTCAAAAACAAACTACACATTCATCCATCACCAACAATATTGCCTTTTCGATATCTGTCATCGTTGTAGACCCGTGTAACAATCTGTTAAGTAGCTGCTTGCACGACAAAGAACCCCTTGCTGATCTACATTTTCATTAACGCATACAAAGAAAAAATATATTTTGATTTATTTTTGAATTTCTTTTGATGTAAAAAAAAAAAGAGAAGTAATTGGTTCCCAGTCTCTCTTTATGCCTGTTTGTTAGCGGTTAATCCAAGTTCATTTTGAATATCCTTTTGTAATTTAAAAAATGCGATGTAATTTTTTTTCATGCAATATTTCGGATAAAGCAATGAAGAGTTGTTTCTTGAAATTTTATTAGACCATAAAATTGTAAAATGCTAACATTGAAAATTGTGCCCGATTTCTTTCTTTTTTTTAAGGTAAAACTAGCATTATTGATTTAAAAAATGATTCTTTGAGACAAACAAATTGACATAATCAATAAAGTTTGACAATCTCTAACTGCAGGTCTGTAGCTTTTAGTCTGAAAAAGAAACGGATGGACGACCTAGGAAACAGATCGTCCATCCGAATTTCTTGAAAATTGCCATTTCTTTGGTACGCGGACGCAATGCTCACCGAGACTAAATGGTTATTGGTTTTCTGATAATTATGAACATGAATAATTAAATAAAAATGGTTAAAATTACAGTAAAATTACCGGCACCGGTCTTCTCCATGCGCGGATCTAAAAGGGGAAGGGTTCCAGACCCCCCCCCCCCCAGCGAAATTTCTTTCAATTACGTGTACATTATAAACTTACCAAATATGCCTCGGACATCCCTTGGCAAACTCAAAAAACCGTCTGACCTTTCAACCCCCACCCCGGAAAAATTTTCTGATCCGCGCATGTTTCCCCTCCTCGAAATACAAAATTATTCTTCAGAACCCCCTGTAAAATTTCCAGGATATCCGCATATATACTAAGAGATTCATTGGCGCTTGCGTTCGATAAAAATGCGTGTAAAACGTTTGCCAATGGTCTTTTTACCTTCGTACCGGGCATAACCATAGTCCCACTCTGTGAATAAAATGCGGCGAATCAAGCTAGAGACAACGTGTTAAGATCTGTATTTGCTTATAAACATGTAGTATCATCGTGCAAAATGCACTGTTCAATTATAATTTTTTGTTTACTTTACTTGTAAAATTCAACATTTGTTTCGTATAATTTTTTCTCACAGTTTATTTCTTACAAAACAAAGTTACTTTTTTATTTAGTGATTGACACTTTTCAGACTTTATATGTGATTTCAAAGAGACAGAGTGTTATGTCTCAAGGACTGTTTATCTCTTAAAAAAACATTGTGCAATTATCAGATTTTCATTTCTTGGACATCAAAGACTCATTGAGTTTATTTAATTATTTTATATCTGTGAACCTTTCACTCAGCTTACTTATATAATTACCTGTCAATTTATACTCATTGTTAAGATTCTTATAAATAGTTATGTACAATTGTCAATGCGCAGTCTGGAATACGGCGGCCAGCCCCGGCCACGTCCGACTCTCCCAGAGTCTTGAGTCCGGAGGCCACTACTGGCCATATCCGACTTGTTTGTAACATGTCTGTCTGTTAAATTGTTATAATGTTGCCATCGTTGAGTCTCGTCCAATTAATGTGGAATCCTGCATCAATTGCCTGTTTATTTCTCTGGAACTGTATACTGGTGGACCTTCGGGAATACGGCAAACCTACCCTTCGTTTTAGCTTACAGCCCACAGCGCGCCACAACCTTATACCTTATACACTTTACGCCAACATTCCCTCACCCGGTTCGTACTGCACACGACCGATGCAGATCCAGACGAATTCTCTAGCACCGTAAAATCTACGCGGTCACAGAAATATTATACAATTATTTAATGCTTGAGCAGTCAATAGACCAGAATATTTTTCCCGAGGCGCAGGGAACAGCTCAGTATGATCTATTGCCCGAGGCCAACGGCCGAGGGCAATAGATCATACCGAGCTGTTCCCTGCACCAAGGGAAAAAAAATCTGGTCTATTGACTGTTCAAGCATTAAATAATTGTTTTATTACCTAATTCCTTTTTTAGTTTTCGGGGTTTACAATTTGCATATTGCAGATGGTTTTCGTGCCATTATGCAATATACTAAGATATTTTTTTTCATCTTTTACATGCACAGAACCTGCTGCATGCATTACAACATCTCAATTTAATAGTAGTTTAAACAAAAGAAGGGGGGCTTAAACCCATTAGATTTTAAATAGTCTTTTACCTTATTTGAGGCTTTAAAGCTGTTGATTATTTGATACTCCATTTTGATAACATTGAATTTGGTTTCACCAAGTACTAAAAACAACGTCTATGTAAAGGAATATACATTCCCTGAGAACTATCGAAAGGATGTAACATTAACATACCCGCGTTCTGAAATACGTTGCCGGTCCAATAGATTGCAGTCTATTGACCGGCGGTCCAATAGATCGCAGTCTATTGACCGGCGGTCTAATAGATCGCAGTCTATTGACCGGCAGTTCAAAATAGACGCAAATATTTAATTGGTAATAAAACAACAAAATCCGTTTGATTCTTTGTTTCTCAGTGTTTGTACATCTAATATTGTACTATGGTCAGCTATAAATTTTTTGTAATACGTCATAAGTATGACGCAGCTACGACGGAAAACCTAATCGTTGCTTGCAACGAGCTCGTCTCTAGTATTGTATACCTATTTATTAGCTATGAAGACCACAGAAATTTTATTTTCTCCCAAGGGAGTAATAACATATTTCCTAAGCAATGCCAAAAAATGTGACGGTGATTAGTGATGCGTGCGTTAGAGTGGTTATTGACGAAGAAAAAAAAATAATTATGAGCTGTTTAAGTATTTACATTAGGTACATTAATTTTAGACTTGAGATCAGAAAGATAGAGGCAAATAGCAAGAAATGATAAAAATACTTACATATTTTAGTGTATTTATACACGATCGCTATGATTTGAAAAAGTACTGTATCTATATTGCTGTATATTTATTTCCTTGTCTTCAATTCAATCAGGATAAGAACATTGTGATGGTTTACATTTCAGACATTTTTAAACTCTCATAGCATTGTTTAACGCCCTTATTGTTCAAAATGTACATGTATTCTCATCGTTGTCATTACTTAGCATAAACATTACCTTGAAGTTATGCGATTTATCAAAGTATGCAATTGATATCAACATAATGTTCTGTTACCTCTCTTGCTTATTTCTACCAACCTTTGAAACTTAGAAGCTTATACACCTGGAATTTGTTTACCAATGTCTTAAATTCACTGAAAAAAAATCTTACAATCTGTTTATACGAAAAGAATCCGGTATCTTAGGGTGGTATGGGACATCTGTCGATATTAATGTGGATTAGAGTACATTATAATTGAAATACTTTCACCGTTTTAGAATTTTCAAATTTTAGAATATCTAACCAAAAAAAATAGGTTTTAAAAATATTTTGAAAGGTAAAAATTGTAAAACTCACAGTGGGATTCGAACTCATGACTTACAGATTTGTAGTAAACCCTACTCTCTCTCTCTCTCTCTCTCTCTCTCTCTCTCTCTCTCTCTCTCTCTCTCTCTCTCTCTCTATATATATATATATATATTACTTTAAAGACAGGCCAATTATACAAAAAGCATCCTTCACTTCAGTAAAATGAAACATATACTTTGAATTCAACAAAAACGTGTAATTCAAGAGGTTAAACATATGCTTAACAAATTAAAACGAATTAGAACTAGAAACTAACACAAATAACTGCACTCTGTGTTTTTATAGAGTCAAACGACATTGTATGGTTTGGAAAAAGTATTACATCTTATATGCTGCCATTTCTTTCAGATGGCCTTATGGCTTGTATCCTTGTAATATCTGTCCTAAATGTCATCATGAATGGCCAGTTTAGAAAACGGAATTTCATAATGTTTTCTAAATATGACAGAAAGTGCTTGGTAAACAGACATGCTAAAACCTGCATTGGGGAAATTTATAATTTTTTCAATGCTGTTTTCATACTGTCGTACTTGGCACTTCGTATCGAAATAGTCATGGGTTTAAATCTACATATTCATTTTCAATGAAATTGATATTTATCGATATTGAAGATTGGCTATCAGCGTAAAAGCATGCACAAATTAAGAAGAATTAGATTTGAATAATTTCAGCCAAATTTTGCAAATTTGCTATATTTTGTTATTTCGAACAAATTACTTCTTAAGATACAATATCTAAACAGATATCAGTGGATAATGCTTAATTTCACCTTTTAATTTGTGTTGTCTTAGTGTAATTGGTCAGCACATCTCATGCTCCTAGCACTTGTATTTGGCTGACTTTAAGGTAGTGGCACAAACGAAATCTTACGAATGTTCGTCATAAGTTTACACATAGTAGGGGGAGTCTACTAAACCTGAATTTAAAAATGGTTATTTAAGTTATAAAAAGTCATAAAACAGCGTTTATGTAATGAAAGCTAGCGGTTTTATTAATGTCAATAAAAGCACTTTTTAGGGGAACCGTCGAAAGGTAGGAACCATGAATTTCATTATAACGTCATATCATATGAAGTACAGATAAATGACTTTCTTTACATTTATTACATAGTTTACATTATCTCTCTGTTTCTTTTTTCTTACTTAGCTAAATGACTGGACTTTTAATTTGGACTTTTCGTTCAAGGTACATATAATCAACTGATATCAGTTAATTAGTTAAATGTCGCTTGTGACGCATCACGGGCAGAGGAGATTTTGTCGCCAGTAAATACCAATCAAATATTTAAAAGATTTTTTTTTTGAATTCTTTATTACTAATTAATAATTGAATGGGTACATGTTAACGACACCTTAAAAACTGACTTTTGTTTTCATTGCCTGCTCCCTATTCCTTTTTTGTAAAGACTGACTGACTTAACAACTCCCACACAACTTGTACATGTACATGTATTTTTTTTATAAATGGTTGAATAAAATATATTAAGGAGAAAGACAATGTGGTTATAATTTTAAATTGTTTACTTCTACCTGTAAATTAACCATTTCTGCTTTTATGTCAAACTGCAAACAAACATAATTTTCATACAATGTTAATGTGTTGTTTATTGACATGGTTATATTTGTAAATGATGGATGAAACAATTTATGTAAATCATATCTCAAAAATACGTTCAATAAATAATGTGTTTTTAAGGTATTTGATGTATAATGAAAAGCTATTGAACAGTTTTGAATCATTTTAAACTAGTTAAATATGTATTGCAACATAACAATGAAAGTGAAATGAACCAAATTTACATGGCTGACAACAGATAAGAAGCCGGTCGTTTTGCACCTTATTTTTTTTTAAGTTATTTCCCCTTGATGAAAAATAAAGAAAATTTTTATTTCGTCAAAATATCTGCGGTGAATGATTCATTTCATATCATAATTTAAATAAAGAGAAAGTTTATGCATTTATTAACCATCAGAGTTGTACGAATTTTAAATTTCTTTTTACAGTATTTTAATAAAACATACGTTGCCCATAGACTTCAATGCAAAATAGAAGGCGTAATTTTTGAAAATACTTTTGATGGAGTATTTTTATTTGATAACACCTTTTAAATGATGCCATGATTAAGACTATCGGACCATTCATTTATTATGTACTAAATCAGGTCGTTATACATCGAATGCCTTAACATATCGATATCTTGACTCATTCATTAACATAATGACTATCTTTGCTTATTCAATTTCGTAATGTGGAATAGTCGTCTCCATCTTTTGACGCTGATGTTCGAAAATTTGTTGCATCATGGATATTACTGTAATCAGAGAGATCCGAACTGTGATTGGGCACAGCGCATGCGTGATCGTAAGTGTCGTCATCCTGCTCTGTTTGTTCGCGTAAATGATTGTAGACGTCGTCGGTCCTTTTATCATCTTGTTTGCTAGACAAATTGAATCCTTGTGTTTCTTTAGCAAAAGAGTATGGGGATAATGTTGCAACATTTTGCTGAAAAATTAAGATATATAAATAAGTTAAGTCTATATTTCACTGTATTCTGAAATGGAGAGCAAATATCCTGAGGAAGGTTGGTATGTACATATATATATATATATTTATGACAAGGTGGTAACAGATTTATATCAAAATATTAGAAACATAGACAAAGAAATAAACTGTCATCTATCTCTCTTTTATATATATTTTCTTTTCCATAATACTAACAGTTTAAAACATATGGGAAATGCTTGTTACGTATTGTTGGTCGGGTGTATAGAGCATATGATTATTTATTCAAAATCATTATATTTACCGTTAAGAGTTATTCTAAAGAATTTCTTATTTGCATTCAATCCTTTTAAATATACCTCAATTTCATCAATAAATTATCCGATGATCTCTATTAAATAATTTGTATGTGTGCATGTTCTGCTAGTAGATACATGCACCTGATGTGATTTATTGCACCCTTCAAATTCGCAAATTTTTAACATGGAAAAAATCAAAAGCTTTGATAGTATTCCTAATGGACACCTCTTTAAAAACATTTAACGCTTTCTTTTTTTTGCAGAATGCATTGCTACATTTTACCGCCATCTTACTGGTAAGCTGTTCATGCTTTAAATGCAATTCTCATATACACAACATGACCTTTTCATACAAAATAGAGTTTATACAATTTATGTCACCAAAATTTTTAGCATTTGATGTGTCAATATGTTTTGGTTTTTTTGCAGTTACTGTATTTAGTTATTGTTAATGTTATATGAATTTTTCATATACGTTACAAAATCATTAAAGTACAAAGTATAAGATAAATGTATTTTAAGTCTCAGTCCTCAATTACGTGTTCATAGAATAATGGTTTTGCTTCCCAAAGATTCGTTGACAATCTAATAAACGCTTTTGATATTTGATTTACCTTCTTATTGTTTGTAAAAGAAATTTGAGCACCACCGGCTGTACCGTATTCTCTATTGGCTGCAAACATAACGTCTGGTTCCTTTCTTTTAAGACAAAAAAAATTCTATTTAAAGTAGATCCAGTGTTCTGTGACGTCACACTTTTTTGTAAAACTTTGAATTCTTTAAAAATTGTGCAAGATAGTTTTATTTATTTTATGTGAATATAATCACATGGATATAATTAGAATTATTGGTAGGTTAAAGATATTTTCGCGCTTAATTTTATACGAAATTTCCAAATTTTTATATATTTTATCTATGCAAAGGGGAAATAACTCTTTTTCTGACTTTTCTCTCAGTTGTATGTCTAAATGCCATAGTTTTTCTTATTCCAACGATTAATTTTAAAATATTTTTGTAATTTTAGTTTTCTGATAAAGTTGACTTTAAAATTAAACAAGAAAAACAAATTTCTGCCTACAAGATTTTACTTTTAACAGAAAAAAAAATACATTTTCTAATGCTAAAATATGCTTTAGTTTATGTTTATCTGGCATCTCAAAAAGTGTGATGACATGTAAATTTTTTTTTTAACAATTGATGACATTTAAGTCTATTAAGTCGAAATCAGTTCGTTTTTTCAACTTTCCTCAGAGAATTTTACGAGTATGGAGCTACCTTAATTCAGTTTTTATTCATTTCATATACTGAGTATACATGAATAAAAAATATTTGATAAAAAAAAAAACAGAACATTTTTATCCGCGAACTTACCTGTTTGGGGTTCGAAAATTTAATCTTCTGTACATCAGGGTCGTTACAACAGCAGTTACAATCACACCAAGAATAAATCCTCCAAACAGTGACCCAACCGTTACTCCAATGTTAGTGCCTTTTGGTAGTACATATATAGGTCAGCTTATGTGTTAATTGATTTGAATGTTTATATGATAATTAATCTTAAACAGACAGATTTGTCTATATTTTCAGTCTTTCTTTTTTATACTTAAACACATTAATTGAATAGATAGAAAGATAGATAGATAGATAGATAGATAGATAGATAGATAGATAGATAGATAGATAGATAGATAGATAGATATAGTTATTTGGCTACCATATTGCTGACTATTTGAACTTCCAAGACTGTTTGGTTGATCTAAAGAAATAAATTAATGATAATAATACTCAGAAAATACTATATAATACATACTTAGTCTTACAATGTTTAATATTTCTTTATTAGCTCACCTGAGCTGAAGCTCAAGTGAGCTTTTCTGATCACCTGTTGTCCGTCGTCCGTCTGTCCGTGTGTCTGTCCGTCCGTCCGTCTGTAAACTTTTCACATTTTAAACTCCTTCTCCAAAACCACTTCGCAAATTTCAACCAAATTTGGCACAAAGCATCCCAATATAAAGATGATTATAAATTGCAGAAAAGAAAGACCGATTTTTATTTAAAACGGAGAAAATCTCGAAACTGTAGAAAAGGGGGGGGGTGCATTTTAAAAAATCTTCTCGAGAACTATTGAGTCAAATTCAACGTAATTTTGCATAAATAATCCTTATGGAAAGGAAAATGTAAATTGCAAAAATTATGGGCGAACTCTGTTTCAATTTTAAGTAATTAACGAAAATAAAAATAAAGAGATAATCGCTGTCAATCAGTTTACAACTTCGGGTTCGGTATTCCATATCGAAAACGAAAGTTCATTGTGTAAGGCAGCCGAGTTTGAATGTTGACGCATGGCAAACGGGTCAAACTGACAATGATGATTTTGCTTTTTGTGCAACAGTTTACATGCGAATGGATACTTGAAACATGCTAAATATATTTGTGTAAATTTCGTGAAGTCAACTGAGGTTCAATCTTTCGATGCGTTGACGTTTTCACTCATGGCCGTGGTTTTACGTTATTTTGAATTTCGTTTATTCTTTTTAACTTGAGAAGAAATATTGCCTGTATTTTGGAATGTTTACGTTTCGAATCAAATATAGACTTCGGTAAATCAGACAGTTGATATTTTACCTGCGTAAAATTAGCATAATCTGATGCACTAACAACATATTATTTTATAAATACTATACATTTTATTGGTAATTCGGTACGATCTCTACGTTATGGTTGATTATAATGCAACGTGTTTTGTTAAGATGCTCTGCATTTTCAGTCTAAACAGAGATTGTTTTTGCTGCTAGAAATATATAGGTATATGTATATTATGAAAAATGAATTGTGTTCTTTCTTTGTTTTAGTGCACGTTTCTTCTGTTTTAATTGTTTATTTACAATTTTCTCTTTACTAATTATTTTCAGCTGTGTCAAGTTTCGAATTATAAGCAAGATACAGAGCTTTGCTCACAGAACTGATGCCATGAGTTTGTTCATTCTGAATAGGAAATACCAAGCTTAAAAATCTCAAGTTGAATGTAATTAACTTCTTAAGTTCTGTATCTTGCTTATAATTCTACGATTGACGCTGAAATTTTGATTTATCACTAGAAATGTCTTACCAAACGTTAAATACTTGTACAGAAAAATTAAAAGGGTGATATGCTATAACAACTTTTTGGGGCCCTTTCCTTATACGATGAATCTACACCAAGTTTGATGGTTTTTCAGACACAATTAAATAAAAACGACCTCTTTGAAACAGTTTAAAACATTACTGTTACGGGGTAAATCTATTATCGCTATTCTTAAGAGAAAATTACAGCGGAAAATTATCTTGATTTGTAGCCATTTGTTATCGTTGATTTTGAATAAAGATAAAAATAAAGTGTGGGCCTTAGTAAAATAGAGCGGTATGCCTGTCAATACATTGCAGTCTGAGGCTCATTGAGATAGGGGGTGGGGGCAGACCTTATCAGAAATCTTGACAAGCAAAAAAACAGATTTTGAGTATGGCTTTGTCTAACTTTGCAAAAAAGGTGTGGGGGAGGGATAACCCCCTCCCCCTCCACCCAGTTCCGATGTCTATTCATTGATTATACATGTAATAGCACTTTAACATACCACATGACAACATTTTTCATTCGATTGTATTTATCGATCAAGTGAGTAAGGTTATAAAACGTAGCACGAGTTCACGCCTGGTAAACAACAATCGTTTATAATGTGGAAGACCAATTAAATTTTTGAATGTTTTAATTTGAGCACATCAAGGTACAATTTTCCTCTTTCACATATAGAATTTATTTTTAATAAAATACAATAACTAGCTAGTACAATGTAGTTGAAGATGAATATGTACCTATATGCATATTCTCATATATAATTTGGTCGGTTTATAAAGTGAAGAGGCATTATGAACCACAAGTGGATTTCCGTTTAGATAAATTTTTGAAAAAAGAATTAATAAACACTCTCAGTGCATGCATCCCTAAAAAAGGGGGTTTACATTCATTTTACCGTGTCGTTGATGCTAAAATAGTGCTTCATCTTTATTACACATAATTGGCAATTTATATCGTTCTACATTGATAATAATAATAATGCTTCGGGTATCATCTGATATAAGAGTTATATAATTTAAGACATGAAAAACGTGATTCTAATTTGTAAACAAACTGTTCTTCAATCGTGTTTTCAATACTAGGTTTTCCTGCACTCATGCGCCGTGGCGTTACAAATGGCCGATCACATTAATATTCATCACACGTGTAGCAAAGTTTAGAGACAAATAACTAGAGAAAGAACATGTTTTACGGGCCTAGAGTTTGCGAAACGTTTAATTAAAAGAAGCATGATGTTTATTTTTACTAAAACTCATTTCATAAATTTTACTCTAAATACGCCTTAGTTAATAAGCATATGTATGTCAACAATGATATGTTTTGACATCCATCACTTTTTTTTGACATATTCATCACTTGCTGAAACAAAAATCAATGTATTTTACACTAGGTACATCATGAACCGATGCATTTAACACTTACAAATTTAAACTTTACTTCGTGTTCACAACGTGAAAACCTAACAAACCTTTAATAAGGCAACTCTTTCTATCAAATGTAGAATAACCATCCATACATTTGCATTTTTCATGGAAACAAACTGAGAATGGTTGTAAACACTGTTCTGTTAGCTTACACGAATCATCTAATTCTAGATTTTCTATAAGAAATCAAACAAAAAAATTGATAAGCTTTAAAGGACTATATATAATTTGAGCCTAAAATAGCCCCCTTAAATAAACATCGTCATTTTACTGGAATTATTTGTTTTATTTGTACAGACATACATTTGAAGTTTTTTCATTATTTTCAGTTTGATTTCAGACCCCATAATTAAAAAAATCATAAAGTTTACCTTTTCCCGCCATTTTCGCATTTTTAGCATAAAACGGCTTGTTTTCAAGCAGTTTTTCATTTAAGCGACTGATTAAACAATCAAAATATTTTCACCAAAGATCTATCTATCCAGTACTTATAAGTGACAAAAAAGGTTTTTATTTGTTGAAAGAGTCGCTCTATATTATACATTAGAAAAAAGATATAAAAAATGTCGATTTTTGGCTGATTTTGATTGAATTCTAAAAATAGCGTCACTTCTGACGTCATATACTGCAAGTGCTTGCAAAAAAATGAAATAATAGGTCACAAACATATTTTATGTAAACTCTTCTAAAACATAACATAACAAATTAATGGATCTGAAACACTTTAAAATGGCGAATTATGGGGCCAAATTTGACTAATAGCGACCGCAGCTCGCCGGCGCACAGCGCCGGAGCGAACCGAGCTCTACTGGCAAGACGTGTGTGAATAGAAAATTCGGACTAGTTGCACATTCATTCAACGGATTTTTTTGGCGTCAGTAAATCGGATCAGTAATGCATTGTTTTAATCGTCCCAGTAGTTCCCTGTAATCATGGCAATTTTATCACTTCATACTCTCACGAGAATCAGCAAGACAATATAAAAACAATAACGATGTATACGACATACAGTCAGTGCTACCTCTAAAGTTCACCTCAGTACACTCTCAATAAAAAATAATCGAGTGACGTCACAAAGGTTTACACATTGATCCGATAGATTTTTTCGGCGTCAGTAAATTTTGACCCACAATTCATAGTACCAATGGTTTCCAACCTCATGTTTTCGCGAGAATCAAAGTAAATCTTTTGAGAAGCATATAAAATGTGTAATTTTAAGAACATCATGCCTTTTTAAAGTAAATAAAACAGTATACTTCGCGTACTTTTATTTCTCAGGGGAGTTTTAAAGAGTCAGGCGACACTTAACCGACGTCACCTTTAACGTCACAAAAAGCACTGATAAGTGGAAATTACTCTAATTGAAGTTATTGTAAATCTGCTGAAATGACTAAAATCCTCTCAAAATCTTGCAAAGGCTAAGCTAAAGAACAGCTGAAGAATAAGGGTTAGGACATTTCTTCACATACAGGAAACAGTTGTAAATTGCACTCATTTGGATGAATGCTCACAATTATTAAGGTCTTCCGTTTCCAACGGAAGACCTTACTATTATTCTGAAAAAATTTCAAATTTCTTATTATTTTTTTTTTCTTCTAGACGCCAACTTTGATCCTTAATATCTCGCTCGTTTGTTCACCGATTGTTTTGAAATTTTCAGGACTGATAACATGCCGCGTGATGTTGTCGTTGCATATTTTAGTTGAGGAAAATCCCCATTCGGTTTTGAGTTATTCCCCTTTTAGTAAAATTTAACGACTTCTTTTGTCCAGGGGGGTTTAGCTATAACGATGGCTGGCAGAGTCTCAAAGATGGGCTGGTTTGGAAGCTAATACATTGAATTTGTGCGAGATATATTTTATTTATTATTTAAATGCAAATAAAAGGGGTGGTATAGATGTTGAAACAAAGGCAAGAAAAAAAATAAAAAAAATTCGCGTATTTTCCGTGTTAGTTTCCTACCTGATAAAAATTTGTTATAACATGTATTTTAAAAGATCTTGGTCTTACCAAGACCTTTCATTCGGTATACAGAAAAAGGGGCTGGCCCCTATAATTAAGGAGTTAGATGCGTCAAAAGTTTCTTGTCAATAACTTGTAAAGGAATAAAAATTTCTAATGCATTATTGAAGCAAAGTTGTAAAGAAATTAATTTTGAATCCTTCTGTGGTATTCAATTTAATGTTTTCGTAATTTATAGCCAGTATTTGCAGGAACAATTGTTGTCAGTTCGGTCCATTTTTGTGGGGGTGCGCACGTTTAGGAGGTTATGAAAGGGCTTTTTGTAATGCACTAACTGATACATGCAGTGCGCAAAAATAATTCTACATAAAATTCCCAAATGTTTTTATTCATATGTACATATTCATTTCATAAAGATGAACGTCTTTGACCTTATTTTTGTTGTTTGTTTCATAACTGTGCCCCTTTCTATATTTAGATGCATTACGAGACTCAGGTAACCGATCGATAGAAGAGTCGCTAGCTGTATTCAGGCCGTCGCCTTGACGACAGTGCATATGCTTGTAGAGCTGGACGTACACATGTTTAACGCCCCACTGTGTTACTGTAACAGAGACATTTTGAATTGTTTCAGTACTGGGAGATGTGTTGATTAAATGGTTCGAATGCATGGTAATTAAACTCAACTTTTCTACAGTACGTATACACGGCCGTCATATAAAGCACAATGTGTATTACTGACATGACAAATGTACGCTGGCAATTTAAACGAACGCGGGATTGCTCCCGATAGAACATTTCTTTTAAAGCAAAACAAAATACTGATTTCCGATGGATATAATATTATCATCGTGGAGATAATTTTAAAAAGTGAACTTAATATTCGTATACGATAATATTTGAATCCAAAGCCGCTATTTTTAAGTAACGGTTATTAGGGATACATGTATTAATTATGACTTGCCCCGCGTTTCACGTTTTTTACTTGCAATGCATCTACAAACGAAAATACCAAACAACCTTCGGCAGCAATTTATAAATAATTTATTACATACTAGTACACAATATTAAAGAGATAATTAAATAAATTGTGCTTTATAATTGTACTCGCTATCTTCCGTGAAAATAATGGCATGGAAAAAATGTTGTTCAATGTTCATCAAAAACGATGTAGCCTTAGCAATCGAAAATAATTAACAAACTGTATTTTGATAGATTGACACATTAACAAACATTCAGACCCGCAATGTATTTTTTGCAAATTCTATAAAATGTAGACTCAATAAGTTAATTTTTCCGTTTGGGGTATTTTGAATCACATGTGTACGCTATGTGTACATGTACATATAGATTAATAGCCATATAGATAAACACTTTCAGCGTTGAATTTTTAAAAGATATTTTGTACATGCAAAGCAATCCAATGCAAGGGCTATTAAATTCGAACAATGTACATACGATAGGGATCGAACTGATACTGGTTCTGCTTGTTCTACAAACAGCGAATGAAATGCGAAGTATTAGGGTGTTATTTTTTAAACAAATAAGTATTGCTCTCTTAAAACCTTGCATTACTAAACAAAGTATTTCATCGGAAGCATTATTAGTTACCTTAGCTGCATATATGTAGCTCTCCTTCTGGAAAAATTGAGTACCATCCGAAATTTTTCATAGCAATAGCTTTCCAAAAAGCTTGCCTGACTACCCAAATTTATTCAATGAAGGCATGCATGTATCAATTAGACTATCTTATAAGAAATGAAATTTAATTTTCGCTGCGGATCATAAATTATTAAACTGAACGTGCAGAGTTTAGAAGCAATTTCAATCTTTTTCTTCGATCGAGTGCATGTACCTGTATATCACTGGAAATTAAATCATTTCATTATTTTAAATCATTTTAGGAATGTACATGTATCGAATAATCTCAAACAGCCAAATTGAAAATTGAATTTGTTATATATTAGATGCAAAATCAAAGACATTTTGTTATTTCTAACCATATAGGAAAGGATATTCAAACACGTACATGTAGCATCGTTATTTGAAAG
Source organism: Magallana gigas (assembly GCF_902806645.1). NCBI lineage: Eukaryota > Metazoa > Mollusca > Bivalvia > Ostreida > Ostreidae > Magallana > Magallana gigas. The sequence goes on along the minus strand of NC_047566.1, from coordinate 29,030,928 downwards.
TGTGTGTGTGTGGGGGGGGGGGGGGGGGGGTTTAGGTGGGCAGCTTCATCAAAAAAAAATCTTGACAAGGAATTTAAAAAATGGGGAATTTTGAAAATCCTAATCCGTAGGTGGGAGGGGGTATTTACATTTTAACTTCAATTTAATTCAATTAGAATTACTTTATTTTTTGGTTCCATTTATTACATGCTCCGACAAAAGTGAAAGATCCATGATATCTCTATTTATTATATGACCAGTTAAGAAAATAGAGTGGGTAAGACCATCTACACATCATGTGCTCTGGCCTAACTTGGACTCGCCCACTAATCGGCGAGCCAAAATTATGAATGAGACGTATTATGGCGCGAAGTCTTTCTTTACCATTCACGCAACAGCTGAGATCTCAGATAGATCCATCGGCATAGATCCACTGGGAGGGTGTCAACTAATAACTACATATATTATACTTTGGATTGAATGTTTTAGAAGAAATCTATCGAATTAACATACACACTTAATTGACTAGCAATTGTTCGATGTACATTTACATTTGTACACGCGAGTGAAACCCTTTTCCAGATGAATGAAATCGCCCAATTGATCGAAAATCGGGTCACACGTACCACCACTTCGGCGAATTACTTGTACGTACGTAGCCCCTCCAGTAAATATTCCAATTATATGAATTTATATTTGTTTTAATTAATCCAAACTGATGATTCTTTGTTAATGATGATAATCCAACACCAACTATTACTTACATTGTACTACTTAGACAATGTGTATCATCTTGCGATGACACCTCCCTCTTTTTTTTTTGACCTTTCAAATATGGCAATCTATTTTTAAATCAGGATTACACACGTGCAATGTGAAATGCCCTTTTAATTGAACACTCTTGCTCATTGTGCTTATTACATCCCATATAACGTTTTCATCAATTATGAATATAAATGTTGACACATTAAAGATGCATCCTCAGGCAATTATTAATTCAAGCTTGTGGGTCCCCCCCCCCCACTTTTTCTCACAGCAACTAATTTTTTTAAAATTTGCTTATAAAAAATTGAATTATCAAGGATGTAAAAAATTTATATAACAATAAGGAAATTAGGATTGAAATTGGGAGTTTTTTTTTTTTTTTGCTTGTCAAGATTTTTTGGATGAGTCTGCCCCCCCTCCCTCCCCCCCCCCCCACTTTCAAAAAGGATGCTACGTGCCTGCATAAAGATAACAACATTCAAGGGCCTTCCGTCATTTTCAAGCCATGATAAACATGATAAAAAGGACTCTCAAAATAAGAAAATAGACGCAAAGTAAACTGCATTCATGGCATATGTTCACATTGTATGATGTGTCTCAAAATTCCTATTTTGGACTCGTCCACTATAACTACGAAAAAATTAATGAATGAGACATCCTGATTCTGGCGCGGAGTCTTGTAAATGAAATTTCCATTGATCTGAATGGATTTTTCCGTGAGGGTCGGGGTACTAGGTATAAAAACAAATTTAATCGTTCAAAGTTTTGAATTGTTAACAACGATATATCAGATCGAATGTTTTAGAGCGATTTATAAATCCAAAATACAGTCATTTTTAATCTGTTGACGCGTGAGCATATGTATTAAGTAGGCGGGCATCCCTACACCCTATTAATTGAAGACAAATGAAATCGCGTCCAGCAGAACTCCCTGGCATTTTAGTGTTTGTTATTATAAATTTATGATTTTGTTTGTTAATAACAATTCAACATCAATTATTAATTAACAATGTACACTCTAGTACGCTTATACACAGTTTTGTTGCGATGACCCCCCTCCCCGGACATTATACCTATTGTTAAATCAGGATTACACACGTGCTTGCATGTGCAGAAGACAATCTGGAACTTAACTGATAACTATATCATCTCTTTGGAGATTTATTTCTCCGTAAGCAAATACGTGTAGTAACTGATACATGCAATTGTGAAAACCATAGAGGAATGCATAATCTGCGCATAATAACTAACTGCTTGATGCAATATTTCTTTTTTCCAACATGTTTTAAGTCAATGATAATATGAAAATATATGCTTGACTTCATATCGGAAATTACTCATTTTCTTTATTCCCCTTTTAAATAAACAAAACAAACCAACAGACCAAATTGATCCAGATAAATAAATTATCAAAAATAAACCTAAAAAACAAACTACACTTTCATCCTTCACCCACAATATTGCCTTTTCGATATTTGTCATAGTGGTAGATCCGTGTAACAATCTATTAAGTAGGTGCTTGCACGACATAGAACCGGCCCTTGCTGATCAACGTTTTCATTAACACATATAAAGGAAAAAAAAATATTTAGATTTTTTCTTGGATTTATTTTGATGTAAATAAAAAAGAGAAGAAATTAGTTCTATAATATATATGCGATGTAGATCTTTTTTCCACGCAATATTTCGTATAAAACAACGAAGAGTAGTATCTTGAAACTTCATTCAAAATTTGATTAGACCTTTAAATTGTAAAATGCTAACATTGAAAATTGTGCCCGATTTCTTTTTTTTTAAGATAAAACTTTATTTAAAAAACTGATTCTTTGAGACAAAATAAATAAACATAATCAGTTTGATATTCTCTAAGTGCAGTTCTGTAGCTCTTAGTCTGAAAAAGAATCGGATGGACGACCTAGGACCCAGATCGTCCATCCAAATTTCTTGAATATTGCCATTTCTTTCGTACGCGGACGCATGTTGGCCGAATACTCACCAAGACTAAATGGTTCGTATTTTAAGTTTTAACTGCGTTTAAAGGTAATATTGGAATTCCGATAATTTTGAAAATGATTAATTAAATAAAAATGGTTAAAATTACCGTCAAATTACCGGCATCGGCCTTCCCCATGCGCGAATTAAGAAGAGTAGGGTGAGGGTTCCAGACCCCACCCCAACCCCCGCAAAATTTCTTTCCATTACATGTACAATATAAAATTACAAAAATATGCCTCGGACATCCCCAGGCAAACTCAAATAACCGTCAGACACTCAACCCCCACCCCAGGAAAATTTTTCTTATCTGCGCATGCCCCCTCCCCCCCCCTCAAAAAACAAAATTATTCTTCAGAACCCCCTGTAAAATTTCCAGGATCTCCGCATACATTCTAAAAGATTCATTGGCCCTTGCTTTCGATAAAAAATGCGAGTAAAATGTTTGGTCTTTTTACGTTCATACCGGGCATACCCACTGTGTGATTATAATCGTCGTCCATATTCTGTGTATATTGAGTCAATTATGATGATTCGATAAGTTTCTCAAAATAAAATGCACATGCAAAAAAACAACATGCGGCGAATCAAACTTCAGACAACTTTTAAAGATCTGTATTTGCTTATATACATGTACTTTGTTTCTTTTACACAGTGTTTATACATCTAATATTGCACCATGGTCAGGTATCAATTTCTATATTACGTCACAAGTATGACGCAGCTACGACGGAAGACCTAATCGTTGCTTGCAACGAGCTCGTCTCTAGTTTTATTCACTATAATTACGGTAAATTCCTGGAACGTTCACGTAGCATCGCCTTTTTTTTTACAGAGGGTGGATGGGTGGATGGCAGTCTCATCCAAAAAATCTTTGCAAGCAAAAAGAAAAAAAATCATGAAAATTATAATCCATCAGCTCTTTAGCAGTTCAATGGTTTCTTTATTTTCACTTCCATTTACTACATCGTGGGGGGGGGGGGGGGGCACGTTCTTTTAATATGATAAGCAAATATTTTTAAGCGTAAATTAAAAAAAAATTAAACATTTTTTTTTTTTTGGATTGGAGAGGGCATGATAAGTCGATTTTCTATGTGTAAATTGAATAAAAATGAAATATCATTTTTTTAACATGGGGGGGGGAGCTCTATGATGAGTCAAGTTTTATATGTAGGTTTAAGAAAAAATGTCTACTGCAAAAAAGGGGGGATGAACTGACATTACAATCACTTTAAAAGAGGAGATACAGTGCAATGAATATTTATATATTATTAAAATCTTTATTATTCAACAACATTGTGTCTGAGATTAAACTACTGTTCTTCTTATGAATTTACTGAAAAAAAGGTATATTTTATTTTTTTGCATTCAAATTTTACGTTGTTAATTTTATTTTTATTGATTTATTATAATTCATTGTTTGATCACATGCTGCGCTCGCCCCAACGGTCGCACCGTAAAACATATCATCATATATTGTTCTTTAGCTGACCTGATAATGAATTTTCACCTATTGAATATTCTTATGAATAGTCAGCAACTATTGCAACTATTTGAAAACTATCAAATAACATGTATACATGTAATCATAAAAAGAAAATATAATTTTCATAAGCATATGCTTGTTGTTGTGCTGGACAATTTACATGTAGATCCTTTGAGAGACTACTGTATTATAAGCTCACAACTAAAACCTACACAGGATTTTTCAACAAATTATTGATAAGAGAAGAGCAATACTATATTTTATCTCGTAAATCTTATATAGGAAGCTCAATTTCTTTGTATTATTATATTTGAATGACATTTGTAAATATTGAATAATTTTTTTCCCGGAAAAAGATGAGCACGAGTGAATGTCGGACGCGAACCTTGGCGTATAAACCTTATGAAATAAAAATCATATCTTCTTAAAACCTGCTTAATATTATTTTTTTTTCACACGCTAAACCCAAGAATGTTAATTCTTTTATACTTGTATATCTTCTGTATTCGCATATTCCAGAGTTTAAGCAACAAAACCATCAATTGGAACATGAAATAATAAAAATGACGATTTTTGAATTTTAATACATGTACCAAACGGAAATAAACAGGTTAAAAAAAACCAACAAAAATAACATGCTCTTAAGCCAAAAAAAAAACATTCGTTGATTTTAGAACCAAATACAATTTGCCTGATTTCATGTTATGATTGTTTATTTCCCCATTTTGTTTTTAAAATAATGTTCAACTTTATAACAGTTACTCTGATTTAACTAACCGAACCCGTCCGCAAAGTAAAAGCTTACAATGCATGTATGAAATAAAGAAATTGCAGTTGTTTGGACCTGGCTAAATCCTTTGTCTTCGATCATATGTGCTATGAAACTTTATAAACTTTATTTTTATAATACATTGATGGACAGTAAGATCAATTAAAGAACTTCTTACAAACCGTCAAACGTGGATCCGCTCCATTTACAGGTCTTTGTGATTACAAATTCAAATTCATTTTGGTTTAAAAACAAGATTTTTAAATTTATGACTATTCTGGCTGATAATTAATAGGATTGATAAATTAATTAATTAATAAATAAATCAAGATTAGGTTAATTTTTAGTACAATGTTTATAATATCTAAAACAATTAAAATTTAGTTGATTTATTGATTTTAAAGCACAAAAATTATAGTATTATAAATATAATGCAATTAATGGTATAATTTTGCATTCAGGGTTACTGGGTTTCACATCATCATTTAATTATACGATATGTAATGTACCCCCCTCATAATGAATCAACCTTTAAACAAGAACGTGTTGAAATTTAACTACATATCATGGACATACCTACAGTTTGCCTAAGTTTGTAAGCCGGTCCGAATAAATGAATTATATTATTTTTATTCTTATATTTGTCATGCAACATGCTAACTTATATATATATATATATATATATATATATATATATATATATATATATATATATATATATATATATATATATATATATATATATATAAACTATATCTAAAAAAATCTAAAAACCTTTTTTTATAATGAATACTTATCATATGTTTAAGAAAATAAAAATATAATTTACAAATTACCTCGACCATCAACTCTCTTAAACTTTAACAGCTCATCTTTGTTTTATAAGATCAACAGAATTGAAAAACTTATTTTTTTTCCTTGCCAAATGTTTAATCAAACTTTGGTCAAATGTATTTCAAAGTATAGAATTTTTTATGCAAATGACATGTGGTGATAACAAACAGTGTTCAAAATCAAAAGTCCAAATGAAAAACATTATTAAACAGGAGCATAGCAAACATGGACCTCTAAACAAATTACAGGTAGGTGCCATGTAGGAGTAAGTATCCTCTGCTGGCCGTTCACAACCGCCGTGTGCTCATTGTCATAATCGGAAAATCGGAAAAATCTGTAGACAATTAGGTGATTAATGATGGTCTAACAAGCATTAAAGCGTCAGTCAGCATACGACCTAGTGGAAGATTGTATTTGCTGACATGGTTGTTGTGTCGACCATAGAACTTACGAATAGATGACTTCAATCGAGACTGTTTATAGACCTGTTTTATCAACACGTTTGTCAGTAGCTTGCCTCGTCTTAGAAACTGTACATACGTAAATCATACGTTTGAGCTTCTCATATCTAAACATCCTTTCGTAGTGAATACGTATTATACTTTTAAATAAAGGCAACCTAACTCCTAACATCAACCTAATGTAGATAAGACAAATGGCCAAAATGAGTATGCACGGTGTTTGCCTAATAATTTTCCAGTTTACTCAGAATGATATTTATCATCCTAAACTGAATATATTTTACCTGGGTAGCACTTCCTGTCAATTTGGATGTATCCTGGGCTACATAAACATGAACCATGATCACAAACAGTGGCAAATTTTGTTCCATTGCATTGCAAATTGAAAGCACATTCATCACCAATGGTAACCTTTACTGAATGAAGAAAAAATAAAACCATTAAATATCTAATAATTGTTCTCCAAAATGCATTTTATGAAATTAAAAAGGTTTTTTTTCCCCCTTTTTTAACATCTTTAAATTGCTTCTCTCGGGCCTTATGTATTATACATAATATTGTTGTTGAAATAAGCTATATTACATCTTAACACCTAAACACCCATACGTTACATGTATGAATGTGTATCATGCTTTTCAATAAATGCAAACTAAAGAGGTTAAGAGCAACTGCCAAAATAAATATGCACGGCTTTCGTGTTTGTTAAATATTTTCCTGTTAACCAAGAAATTATACTTATCATAATAAACTCGACTTGTTTTACCTGGGTAGCACTTCCTGCCAATTTGGATATATCCTGGGCTACATGAACATACATCATGATCACAAACATTGGCAAATGCTGTTCCTTTGCATTGCCGATTGTGCTCACATGTGCCACCAATGGCTACCCTTTCTGATTGAATCGAAAATTAATACACCAGTATATCAAAACGTCATTTTTTTTATCAACTTTCACCTCCGTCAAATATATTTAAACCTCAATTAATATAATTATTTAATGTCATTTTTTTTTATAATTTTGATATATTTTAATTACAAAGCTAGAACAATAACACTGCTAGATTTTATTCACATTTTAACATTACAGTTTCATTATAAAGACCGTTAAGTTTTACAAATTTTCGTCTTGGGCGATAATTTACAAGAGCTACCGGTATTTTGCATTATATTACATTAAGAATTACCTAACATAGTTACTTGTTTATTTCAGTGTCAGTAAGTAACATAAAAGGTCTGTATAAATTACAGTATAAACAATAATTTTTAAAGTTATTACCTATATATATATATATATATATATATATATATATATATATATATATATATATATATATATATATATATATATATATATATATATATATATATATATATATATAACTTATTTGCATACCAAAGTCAAACAATTGCAATTTTATTTTACACTCAACGGAAAGGAGATTTAAATGGTTGGTTTATGGCAATCTGGGAAAACATTGTTTAGTCGGATTTTTGTTTCCAAATTTAACATATTTATAGATGTAATTTTAAATCTCATTTAATATTTGATAATTTGATAAGATTTTTTTCACTAAGCTAAGCGCATTGATGAAGTTTTCCGGTTAATTTTATCCTTTGAAACGTCGATCAATTGAAAAATTATTAAATTCATTTCTTAAAACAAAGTATTATTTTTTGGAAAAACTGAATTATAGGAATATTTTAGCTGATCTTTTTTGTACTACCTTTATATGCACCGAAAACATTAGCAGCGATTTGCTTAATTTATCGTCGTTTTGAAAACTAAGCCTGTATATTAACACGTTGCTACATGTATTTTTTACAGCTTTACGCTGTGTTTATTTTTTTTTTCATATATAATGTGTAAAAAGTAGTTTGTAGGCACAATGGGCCACGTGTATAATCTAAAAATAATTGTTACATGTATTGGTATAATTTATGATATCTTAATAAAAATGTTTATATAAACTAAAACTAATACTACTATAAATCTAAACATTTAATCCCCACACAAAAAATGAATTTGTTTTCTTGAAATTATTATATTCAAATATTTTTAAGATATAATAAAACATTGTGTTCAATACTACATTTTCGTATTATCAAGTAAAAATGGTATCTTACCTTTCAAACACTTTTTGCCCTCCAAAATATATCCAGGGATACAATGACAGACACAGTAATTGTTGATACGGACACACTGTGCATCATTTATGGAGCAGGCATAAACATCAATCCACATTATGTATTCTTCTGTAGAATGAATTGTGTGTCTTTATATTGTATTTGTTACTAGTTTTTAAATATCATTTTGAATAGTAACATTGTAAGTAAAAAATAAACCATCAGTTTGATTCCTTTCATGCCTAATTACTTACATGTAGTTTATACAATTTTGTATATTGAAATGAATATGTGACTTACCTGTAATCCACGATGAACAGTTGATATGTAGATTTTTATTAGACCTGTGCGAGTTTGGACAAAGACTGAAATTTGTTACCTCCTTGCCTATTATTAGATCAATGCTTTTAATAGAGTATTTGCTGCCAGTATACAAGTTTCCTATCCGCAGATTGCATTTGTTAAGACTGTTGGTGGCTGTAATGAAATAAAAAAGGACACCCATGGGCCTCATCGCTCACCAGAACGACAGTTCAATGTATCATTTTATTTTAGTTTTTAAATAGTTTCCCAATAAATTTCACTGTCTTTTTAGTCTTGGATTACAATTTAAACAATTTAGAATGTAGTTCTTGAGAAGATTTTAAAACATAATCACTATATATTTCTATTTTAAACTCTTAACCATTTTCGGGGTCCCAAGTATCAGTCCGGGGTTTACAATTTCAGCAAGTAAGAATTTACATTATTGGAGGATGCTTGCATAGTAATATAACAACTGTTGGCAATGTAGTTCTTGAGAAGATTTTTAAACATTTTCCCTATATATTTCAATGTTAAACTTTGAGCCTCTCTTGGGGTACCAATTTTAATCTAGGGGTAAGGAATTTAACATTTTCAACAATCCTCATTATATATACAAGTTAGGGTGTGAGAATTGGCATTTCTGGTGCAGTAGTTCTTGAGAAAAAGATTTTTAAAGACATGCACCCTATTTTCACTGTTTCGCAATTATCTCCCCGTTTAAAACCTTTAATAAGGGTTGTGCCTTTTCATTAACAGTTTCCATAAAGTTACTTTGTACCAAGTTTGGTTAAATTTGACAATTGTGGAGAAGAAATCAAAAATGTGATAATGTGACGACGGACAACGGTTGATAAGAAAAGTCACTTGAACTTTCGGTTCAGGTGAACTAAGAATGTGATCTCATTATCTAACAAGGTCGAGTTTAGTTCGAGTACGCATGACTTTGTGTATCTTTCAATTTTCATTCCGCCGTAGGTGCATGTTATAATGTTCTTTTGAACTATGTTTTAAAACAAAATATACATTACAGTGGATATAACGATACGCCAGGGACTGGTAAATTTGCTTCGTTATAAGCGTATTTCGTTATATCCTTCAAGTTTACAATGGGATATATAGTCACAGAGAATGAAAATATCTTCCCTGTAAGAGTCACTTTATTATAAGCGTGTTTGCTATAATCGAGTTTTACTGTATATGTAATGTTTATTAGTTCAAAAATTGTGATTTTATGAATTTGCTGGAGAAAAATACTGAAATGGCGCTTACACAGCATGCATCGTTTCACGATATTTTAAAGCATGCATAAAGCCAACGTGTAAGTTTTGTTTGCTCATTTATTCGCGGCGGCGATTGATTTTAGAAGTAAGAATTTTTTGACAGAGAATTACGAAAAACATATTAGCTAGAGTGTTATTTTGTGAAAAAAAATAAGTTTTATAAGCTTATATATTTTACACTATGTCGATTTCTGGGAGAAAAAAATCCAACTTTTATATTATTTCTAAACCAAGCAATAAGGTAAACATTTCTATTTTTAATTTCACCATTTTTTACAATAGTTTTTATATATCTGAAAGAAAATGAAATCTCTCTGTCAGAAATACAAAAGTATGAGAAAAAACCGGAAACATATCGCGCTTATTCAACAAATTCCAGTACAGTCCCATAGTAAAATGTGTTAACTATCGAGGCGACTACCTAGTAAATCAGGATGGTAAATATTTCATTTCTTGATCTTAAAATGATGATATAGTAGTAAAACTAAGTGAAAGAAATTTCATCAGAATATCTTAGGTAGAAATAGAAATTTACAATAGTTTTCATATATCCGAAAGAAAAAGAAATCCCGTAAACAGTCCGCGCTAATTCAACAAATTCCGATACAGTTCCATAGTAAACAGTCACTGTGGTAACTATCGAGGCGACTATCTTAAAAATCGGGGTGGTAAATAAATCATTTTTTGTTTTAAAAAAATTGATATGATAGTAAAACTACGTGCAAAGCATTTCATTAACAAATCTCAGGTAGAAAAAATTACACACGGCCTTGATAAACGTCAGGCAAAAATAGATCAACTGTGTGTTTTTAACTCATGTCCAGTTCTTAAAAACGATATATTATGCATTAGTATATTCTCTTTTTTGGTTAAAATACGTATGTAGTTTAATGTACAAAGAATATTCATTTCATTTTATCTAGATTAACTGGGTAGTTTTAAATATGAATATTTACATTCCCATATCTGTGTCCTTATATGAACCTACAAAATAGCGGAAACGTTAAACTCTGTATGAACTTTTTCATAATGTCACTATGATAATAGCACGCGCTTATCGCTTGTCGCTTTAATTATTGTTAACATACCATCTCGGTAATTCTAACAGTTCTAACAGTTTCTTTAAAACACGAATGCTTAAAAGTTCACCGGGATTTGAACTTGGTTGGTACATGTTCAAATTTTCTGAGGAACTTTTCGGGCTTCACAGATTTGATCACGTACAGTACCCGCACCGTTATTTTTTACAATCCTATCCTATCGTATCGTGTATCAATCCTATCGTACTGTTCTATCGTGCGTTAATTCTATCCTATCGTGCATGTATACTGTTCTATCGTGCGTTAATCCTATCCTATCGTGCGTTAATCCTATCAGGTTTATCGTTTAATTTCAACAATTCTTCCGTTTATCATATCGTGTTAATCGTGTTATGCCTGTTCATAAGTATTACTAAGTTGCAACTCGTTTGGTGCGCCGTTAACGAATATTTATCGAACAAGAATTGTAAAATCCTATCCAACATTCCGTCAGGATACTGATTTTTAAATTTTCTTAGATCAAAATTAACCAATATTATATGTATCTGTTAACATTGAAAATGAAAAACGAAGTTCTTAGGAACAAGGGAACATGTTTACCTGTATATCGAATATATCAAATCGCACGCAGAGTGTATACCTGCGTAAACATTAGCTTTTATACAATATAATTTTGTTACATCATATTTTACAGAAACAAAACAATTTATGATATAATTTATATTTCATTAAACCCGAGTTTTATTTTGAACCCGTTATTTTCCGTGTGATTTTTGATTTCAGGCTGAAATGTTCTCGACAATCAGCTAGGGTGTGTGGTAATGAAAACAATGTTAACAAATCGTACGCAGAATGTGTATATGCGTAAATATTTATTTAACTTGTCTGTGATAATTCGTTTTTAATGCATCATTTTCTTATACAGAAAGAAATGTACTTATGAAAGATTTTATATTTACTTTATACAAGAGTTGGATTTATATAATTAAACCCGCTATTTTCCAAGTGATTTAATCTCGGGCTGAAATATTTGCGGCGATCGGCTTTCGGTAATGAAACAATTTTAACAATACAGAAAATTTATTGATCATTAAAGCTCATAATTTTAGTTGAAAAACAATTAACTGGTCATTTTTATACATTCTATAAATGATGCAGCGATGATTAACAACTCGACAATTGTTACTAAAAAGAAATTCCACGTAAATCTTTATTTGTACGTGTTCTCTCTCAAATTCTGCCATTATCAGTTTGTTCGTAAATATCGTTTAAAGCGACACACGTTTATCATGAACATCGTTTATCCTTTCCTATCGTGTATCAATCCTATCATATCGTGCGTGTATACTGTTCTATCGTGCGTTAATCCTATCCTTTCGTGCGTGTATACTGTTCTATCGTGCGTTAATGCTATCCTATCGTGCGTGAATCCTATCCAATCGTTTATCTTGTAAACAATAACGTTGCGGGTACTGTAACCACCCAAGTTCAATTTTTATACCCGCACATTCTAAAGAAAGTTCGAGTAAATTGTTGTTACCCTGTTCCGTCCGTCCGTCTGTCACGTTTCACTTTCTAAAACTGCTCTTACATCTTATAAACCAGCAAAATGAACTCTTGGAGTTTGATTTGGGGTATCATGTTGTTTTGTAAAAAGGTTTCAAATATTCTCTGTTAGTCCTGGGGGTCAAACAATTGGTAAAAAATGACGTTTTTCACAAAAAAACGTCTTCCTCGAACTCCTCCTACATTTTCAACAGTAGACAAATCATCTCTTGGAATATGTTTTAGGGTATCCTATAGATGCGCAATAAGGTTTCGGAATTTTTTAATTTTCTCCTGGGGGTCATTTAATGGCTGAAAAATGACGTGGTTTTTTTTTTACAAAAAAAAATGGTTTCAAAAACGTCATTTTTTTTTTCAGTACCCAAATGATCTTCTAGAATATGATTGGGGGTGTCATATTGAAGTGTGATTAGGTTCCAGAAAATTTTTTTATGAAGGGGATCAGTGGGCAACAAAAAATGACGTTTTATTGCAAAAAAAAGTATAGTTCCCAGAACTCCTATTACAACTGTTGGAGTAGCTCCGTCATTTCTTGGGATATAATTGAGACTGTCCTATAGATGTGCAATAAGGTTTTAAAAATTTAAATTTCATCCAGGGAGTCAAATAGTAGCAGAAAGTTGACGTTTATCACTAAAAAAACATAGATCCTAGAACTCCTCTTATGATTTAATGGATAGACACATCATATCTTGGGTAATGATAGGGACTGTCCTATAGATGTGCAGTAATGTTTTAAAAAAATTAATTTCATCCAGGGAGTCAAAAAGTAGCAGAGAATTGACATTTATCACTAAAAAAACATAGATCCAATAGCTCCTCTAGTAATGGATAGACACATCATATCTTAGGATATGATAGGTAGTGTTCTACAGATGTGCATTACGGTTTTGAAAAATTAAATTTAACCCTGAGGCCCGTTACCTACATACCTTTTGATGCCCTTTAATTAAGGATCAAGAATATATATGGTTAAGGGGTGGGGATCTCAACCGTTTTCGAGATATTCGTGCACTTCCTGTTCGAGGGGGGTCACGACCACCCCCGGAAGATATTAAGGGACTTGCTGTTCAAGGGGGGTCAAGACCACTCACAGGGCCCATGACCTACATAACATTTGATGCTCATTGACATCAGAACCATGAATATATATGATTTAGGGGTCATGATTATAACAGTTTCTGAGATATATGGTAATTTCAAATTCCTGGGGGGTGGGGATGACCCCAGGGGTCAGGTAAAATAAACCTTATATATTGCCAGTAACAGTCAATATATGATTATGAAAACCCTATATTAATATCTTTGTCCGTTTTAAAGTTACCATTTACAATAGAGTCTACTATTCTTCGTACAAGGTTCAATGTTAGACCCCACACCGTTCTGACCCCCTCCCCCCCCCCCCAAAAAAAAAGTGGTTGTCTAACCCAAAATGAGAAAAATCAAACCAGGATGCACAACTAGATATGCAGCCTATTATATCCTAGAGTTTTGTACAATTCTGTTCAGCCATCTCTTAGAAACAAGTTCAGAGCGGGAAAGAAGAAGACGAATAATAATAATATATGTATTAAGAACCGTACAAAAACAATAAGTCTCCAAATTTCATTCGGGAGACTTAATAATAAAGATTAAATAGAGATAGGATGATCAAACATCAATCTATCTATCAATATATCTAAAGATAATTGACAATTTCTTATTCTAAGGGGGTCAGGATAATCCTGACCCCTTCGGGTCATGACTTACATTACTGAATTCAAAATCCACTGATATTCCCAAATATTGACTGACATTGTCTGACATCCACTGTACATTGACTGTACCTCACTGTACATTTCACTGACTTCCACTGTATCCCACTGTACCCCACTGTACATTGCTACTGAACAGCACTGTATCCCACTGTACACCACTGTACAGTCCTACTGACTTCCACTGTACGCCACTGTACAGGGCACTGACCAGCACTGTACCCCACTGTACGCCACTGTACCGGGCACTGACCAGCACTGTACCCCACTGTACGGCACTGTGCTATTAATTTGAGAAAAATATCAGATTTTTAAATCTTCAGTATATTTTTTTTCTTCGATATTTTTTTATCATGCTGTATATAGCATTATCATTATGTATACAGATAACTTGACAGAAGAATGCAACAGGTCGTTAAATGTATTTAATATGTTTTCTTTATCAATAAATGTCTATTATTATTGAATGTTACGATCATAAAATTATGATAATTTCCCTTGCTATAAGGTGAAAGTATTGAATTTTTCATGTTGAATCTGATTATTAAAATAGTACATGTCATTATGTTCATTCTGCCAGTCATTCGAAAATACCCCCCCCCCCCCCCACCAGCAAGGTTACATAATCATTTCTTATTGATGATATATGACAAGCCCTCGATTAAATGATCGGGTTGTTAATTTTCTGTGTCCCATAAGCTGTGTTTAAGCCACTAAAAACAGTCAATTTAACACAGAATCCACAAAATATATCCATGCTTGTTTTTTTTGTACACATGTCCAAATATCAAGACTGCCCGCTTGACTACACAGGTACATTTTGAAGATAGCGTGCGAGTTTCTAGCTCATTTGATAATTGATTTCTTTTGATTATAATATTTAAATATACATTGCAAATGTCGGGTTTTAATTTTACAAAATAACACCTACTGCAGAATACATTATAAATGTTAAACATCAGTGACATATTAAGCGGTAATTAACTGTATCATTATAATTTCAGCAAGAAATAAAAGGAAGGATT
Organism: Magallana gigas; assembly: GCF_902806645.1. NCBI lineage: Eukaryota > Metazoa > Mollusca > Bivalvia > Ostreida > Ostreidae > Magallana > Magallana gigas. The sequence continues at coordinate 29,015,544 of NC_047566.1, read as the reverse complement.
TAAATCAAGGAAGGTTGTAACATCTTGTAATATGCGTAGCTGAGTGTATAGTTTTCGTAATATATGATTTACTTTTAAATGTTTAAGAAATAAGATATATAAAATGCCCTACGCTACACACTTTTTTGTATAATGAGAGAGAGAGAGAGAGAGAGAGAGAGAGAGAGAGAGAGAGAGAGAGAGAGAGAGAGAGAGAGAGAGAGAGAGAGAGATTACAGGTATATCACTTTCTGACAATATTGTATTGGTGTCATTTGCAAGCGTAGAAAAGTTCACAATAAAATCTATGTTGGAAGTGGCGGTTGTGATGCCGTAAGGGGATTTTAACGTGCTTATACCTTTCTGACTCGGGCCTCAAGTTTTAGCACTAGAAAATTCATGAGAGAGAGAGAGAGAGAGAGAGAGAGAGAGAGAGAGAGAGAGAGAGAGAGAGAGAGAGAGAGAGAGAGATCCATTTATCAGAAATTGATTAGAATAATAAGAAATTGATTGTCTATTAATCTGCTTCTTTTACATATCGATTATTTTTCTTTATGTTTTACGTTTATTGTTGCCAACCAACTCCGTGGTTTTAGAAAAATATCTGCAAACTTTAAGTCGAAAAATGAAATGTTATTATATCGATAATATCACCCCCCCCTTTTTCTTCCCGAATCCAAAATATTGCGCGGGGGGGGGGGGGGGGGGGGGCTTATGTATGCCTTCCTGACTTTGGAGGAGAATAGTTACAACATGAGAGAGAGAGAGAGAGAGGAGGGAGGGAGGGAAGGAGGGGGTATATTTTTTCTTATTAAAACTGTTACTACATGTATATCATGGCAACATTCTTAGCTGTGCAAGAGAAGATACATGTATATGTATTACATGTGTTGATAATGAACAGTGTTCAAATTCAAAAGTATATAATTAAAAGTACCGTAATAGGGTGAAATATTATTTGAACACTGTTCGCTATCACCATATTTCATTTTTAATTTAACACAATACTTATTTTGATATCAGCGACTGGTGCGGGGGGGGGGGGGTGAGGATTTATAAATGTTTAACATATTTAATATCCGACTTGATTTAAATAATAAAAAAACGCATCTAAAAGGATTAATATAAAGAGTATTTCGTTTATTCATACATGGTATGTTTTTAAAAAAAATATATTTCAAATGGATTTAATAATCTAAAGACCACAAGTACCCTTATAAGGGAATTACATAATATCTTGAACAAGGTGTCAGACTGACAATATACAAGGTTGAATATTGGGACATTCACACCTTTTGATCTACTGAAAGTATGTATACTATACACAGATACTGACTCGCTGATCTTCCTGTGAAGTAAAACTTCAAAGACATTTTAAAGTCCAGACCAGTTATCTTCCCTCTTTTGAAAAAAAACTCAGTATGTTGAGCAATATGGTGGAATTTTTTTTATCGTTTAAAAAGTTGTCCCTCCTCCACATATATGTTACATTAACGTTTTATGATTCAGATAATTTAAAACTATCTATAAATTGTAATTCATAGTTTTAAATTCTCTTAATTTTAAAACTTTAATGTAACATATATACTTATATTTATTTGACAATATTGATTAAATGAAATTCATCGAAAAAAAAAAGCAAATAGATATTTAGTTACTAAAACATTGATTTTGAAATATATAAAAATATTTTCCCCTTTTTATTGAATAAGTTGCTATATTTTGTATGATAATTGGATTCCGAGTTTTTAGATAAATACATGCGTGGATCGGAGGATGGGGGGGGGGGGGGGGGGGTTCAGAGGATAATTTAATTTTTTTAAACTTACATAGTACAACTATCCAAAATATGTCTAAGCTCCCCCAGAAATCAAGTATCCCTGCCCTTTCCCTGGAAAGAATTCTGACCGCGCATGTAATTATATACATGTATGAACTTAAAGAAATAGAAGCCCATTTTCTCTCTTGTAAGCAATAGGAAAGAAGCAAAACAAATCCAGATTTTGGTCTCAAATAAAGTAAATATTCAATTCATTGTTTAAACATAATAACTTATAAAATAAAAACTAGGTACAGTGGGTTACAGTGGTGTACAGTATTTGTCAGTACCCTGTACAGTGGTGTACAGTGGGGTACAGTGCTGGTCAGTGCCCCGTACAGTGGTGTACAGTGGGGTACAGTGCTGGTCAGTGCCCCGTACAGTGGTGTACAGTGAGGTACAGTGCTGGTCAGTGGGTAGGTACTGTGCTGTCCAGTGAAGTACAGTGGAGTACAGTGGCTCTGTACAGAGGGGTACAATGGGATACAGTGTGGTACAGTAGCTCTGTACAGTGGGTGTACAGTGGATTTACAGTAGGGTACAGTGGTTATACAGTAGATGTCAGACAATATCAGTCAATTTTTGGGAATATCAGTGGATTTTGAATTCAGTAGTGTTACATGCCATAATGATCTGATGCGCCATGACCTAAGGGGGAATAATATCTATTGATTAAGGTGGGGATCTTAATGGTTTTTATGATATTTGATAATTTCAGGAAGGGAACTTGATCATGTCCTACATACCATCTGAAATGCCTTGAACAAAGAAACAATAATATAATATGTACATGATATATGATTCAATTAAGAACCCAGATATAGATCAATCATCTATGTTTTGAAACACTTCCTATGTATATACACATGTGTTAGTTTGTGTTTTCTTCTATACTATTCATGTTCATTACTGTAGTATGGCTTAGTTTAATTTAAATTACATTAAAGAATTGTCAAATATATGACTTGGAACCCACCCCCAAACAAATTCAAATATAAACTGCCCCCCCCCCCTTAATTGTCGAATGATCTACTAAAATCAAAATATAATTTGGGTGACTAAAAACTTTTATAAACTGCTAAAAAATGTTCTTCTTAAAAACAATTACATATTGAGATATGATCAAATGTCATATTTCTACCTTGGGATCAATAACTAATATTTATTGACAAGTTAAATTAATAACAATAAATGATTAAAATTATAAATGTTTATACTCCACATCCAACCCCCCATCCAACCTGGTTCTAATGATTCAGTCTTCTTAATACATTCTCACATGTGTACAGTAGCAAATTGTAAATCATTTCTTGATTGCTTTTTCTCTCCTGATGCACATTAACATTTTGGAAATTGCTTAATTCATTTTTTAAGATTTATAAACAAAATGTTATATGCATGTGTATTCGCCTATTTTGGGCAATTGTAAACTCTCCGAAACAAAGCAGTACACGTATCATCATTAGGCTATGAATTACCCACATGGATCAAACACTACATATGAATAAGATAAAATACTTTATTATTTTAAGTTCTAGAATGTCAGAGTGTCTCCAAGGGGGCAAAACCTATATATACAATTTGACGCGCAATGACACAAAGAGCAAGAATAAATTATATGGTTTAGGGATGAGGATCTCAGAAGTTAACAAAATATACAGTGTATCAACATTTCCTATGTCATAAAGGGGGGGGGGGGTTAAAGACAACACTTGGGGGTCATTAATGCACTTTAAACCATATTTTCCCGTTTCATGGGGTCAGAACAGTCCCATAAGGTCATGACCTACATTGTATTTGATGCATAATAATACATTAAGAAAGAAATACTCCTTCCTTCCTATTATAACTCATATAAAAATGATAAGTGTCTACACTTACTTACATGTAATACACAAATTTAATACGAAATTGTTTATACAGGGTCAATATGGGGTCAACTAAATAATGTAAGTCTGACAAATAAAAAAATAACTTTTGCAATTAAAATAACAGCAACTTTATAAATGCGATAGGATAGGTAACAATGATAAGCTTATTTAAATATTAAAAGATGATGATACAGTATGTTGTCAAAGGGAGATCACATTTAGAAAGTGAAAGTAAAACTTATGTGTGCTGGCATCTCATTATATTGTGCTACTTCTACTACATGTATAATGCTTACCTATATTGGTCAACATCATAATGATAATCCAATTAAAGCACAATAATGAATTCCTTTAGCTTTTTCTGTATATGGAAAACACATACATGTATGTATACATGTGAAACCATCTAATCGAAAAGCTGGGTAAAACTAGTACCCGCTAATGAGACCTGCATACCTGTGTTGTGTACGTAACTTCAAACAAAGATCAGTTATTTGTAACATGCATGTATTTTTATGACCTATTCTTCAAAACCCCTTGCACTATTTTATTAGGTAAATAACAGCTTTAAGGTGGAGCAGGACACCTGCATATTGTATTTATACTTTCTATTGAGATAAACAATAAAGTATAGATATTAATTAAATATAAACCCACCAAATAATGTTATCTAACATTGAAGTGCAATGGGTTGGAGCGTTTACATGTCTGTAAGAGCATTGGGGTTCAAGGTGTATTTTGGTAATTTTACTATTAATATAAATGATTTTTCATGGGGAGGGGGGGGGATCTCGACCCTTCAATCCCACCCCTTCTCTAAATTTGTGCACACGATGATGTACATGTAGGCACACAGAAGCAAATCTAAAACCGGCAACCGCCACGGGGAGGGAGCATAATTTAATTTTGTTTGTAATAATTATATAGACCATTATACTTTATATGACATGAAATGTTAAGATTATTGATTAACTGAAAATTCACTGCAAACAGTTCAACCCCAAATTGCACATAAAGTGCTGCTCATGTGTATTTTCATATGGGAAGGGTTCTTATCCTTCAGTTATGAAAATTATAATTTTTAAATGTATTACCGGAGCTTGCATGTGGCCTTCATTTTTAATTTAACTGGTACAAAACAGTGTTATTTAGGGGCAAGCACTTGGTGCGGGTATTACTGTCTGATGACAGCATCTAGTTTAACTTGCGTTTTATTTCTTATTAAAATGAATAATTCTAATTTGTTATGCTGTCACAGTACTTTATTAGTTTTCGTTTTGATTTGATTTTGATAGTAATTTTAAATCAAATTCATAACAGATAGGTTTTTTTAATGGGACCATGTATTGCCAATATTTACATTTGCAAATATGTTTACTGATATGAACCTATAGATTAGCAAAAACGTTACATTCTGTATATTTACATTCAGTGTATATTTCCCCTTATGTTTGCATTGGAAGTCTGTGACATTCATTTTCCTATGAACACTCTTAGATGATGAGTTTTATTATGACGTAACAAACGTCGTAGTGTAACGTCACATGCGAAAATCAGAGTTCACGCTTCTGGTCGTTACAATGACTCTTCCATAAATTAAACTTACCCTTAGAATAACACAGTAATTTTGAGGTATAAATCACATTTGCAGACAAGGCAAGATTTCAAAAGAAATATAAATATGTCATGCAGACAAATTACCATACAGCGCTAAAGCGCGGTATTTAATTTGTCTGCACAGCCTGGTGGGTTATAGGACAGGCGACATCCCAAAATAAGCATTAATTGCTTAACTGAACTTTTTCGTGACTTCACAATGATCACTGCACGCGCTTATCCTTTAACGGTTACATTACTGTAAATACAAAAACAAGGACTTATTGATTATTATGAACAACTTGACATTTTTAATATATATGTACTTAGTTGGTTCGTGCTCAATTCTTCTGAGAAGCCCTTCGGGTTTCCCAGGATTTGATCAGAAATATATTGTTTATTTCTTAATTATACAACAGAACCTATCATGTTTAAACCTTTTGCACGGTATCAACATGATACATACAATGTATATGCAAAGAGGGAAGAAAAAACAAATTTTTTAAAGTATAAAATTCAATATATTACGTGGGAGAGGTCTAAAATAGACTGTGCCTGCTGCCCAATCCTATTCAATATATCATACTAAATAAAATATGGTTTAAATTAAAAATATTACGTGACAATAACAAAATTCATTTTTTAAAAACATACCATCTTTTAAAATACCCCTTGCGGTACTCAAATCAAAATCACATTTGTCTTTGCCATTTGTAAATCGTGCAATTGTCTTGAAACCCAGGTTTCTAAAAGGAGAGACAAATTGAATTAATAATCTGAAATGTTAATGTATATTTATGTTCATGTTTATGGTTTACGTTGTAAAAAAAACTCTTTTGTTGACGTAATAAAAATATTGACAAATGCATTGTCAAATAAATATATCTGATAATGAGAATAATAATAACAATATTCTATTATAAATGATATATATTAATAAATATATATGTTATATATATTAATAAATATATATGTTATAACAATATGGGTCAAAAGCAAAATAAAAAAATGTAATGTTGAAACGCGCTTTCTTGTTGGCTATAAAGTTTTTTATATCGGATACGTTATAGTAAAACTACCATAAAAAAACGTATTCATCCGCCTTATGTTACTTTTAAATTTTTATTTACTTTACGTTATGTTTTTACGTTACTTTTATACGTTATTAAATGGTTTGGAACAGTGTACGCTTTTTTATTAACTGCTTTGCAGTTTTTAAAGCGTAAACTACCTTAACCATTTTATATCGTATAAAATAATAAATATAATTCACTCCTTAACAAAACCTTAAAATCTTAAGAGCTTCTTAAGTAAAGAAATGCAGAGAGGAACCAACAAGAAGTGCAAAATAGGGTACAATGGCAATAATTGGTTATAAAACTTTATTTTTGTATCTGCAAAACAAAAAACGTCAAATGTAAAGCATGCAAACTGCACTTAACCTACATAATGTAAAACTGTACTCATTGTATATTTATACGGTATGTTTCACTAAATTTAAAGTTTCTTTAAACTGTAATGATATTTTGAATCACCCTGTTGTATAAATGATTCTAAATTTATTGCATAGTATCAAATCAAGTTGATATTATTTTGATTTTAAATCAAATTCATTCAATATATGTTATCTATTTTAACATACTGTCTGGTCAGTAAGAGTGTATTTTACCATTTTACTACTTACCTATTAATACGATAAGCGTACATTGATCCGTGAACCATCAGAATGAAATCTACCAAACAAGATAAAAACAATATTAAAAAAAAGTGAAAATATGTATCTTTTAGATTGTAATTGACATCATTCATTATCAGGATAGAATATAAAGATAGAGAGATATAGAAAAATAAAGCCATAAAAGAATTGAGTTTTTTAAATCATATCTTTTTCAATATTCTCGACCTAGCTAGTTATCAGATATAAAGATACGCTGTGTTAGAATGCAGTGTATGGTCAATGTTTTATTAAGATTCTAGACTTCAGTTTTCCGTGGTACCGGGTGTCAGGCAAAAGCAGTCAACATTCAAATCCATCATTTACTAAAGCAGATGTATATAAGGAAAAGGGAATCATTCTTTGAGTATTATGAGGTGATAATTTCGGTCGGGGCGTGGTCAAATCAAATAAAGCCCGAAGGGCTTTATGATAGATATGATCACGCCCCGACTGAAATTATCACCTCATAATATTCAAAGAATGATTCCTTTTTACTTATATTTATACAATTTTAAGCCATCGTACCATTAAATATATAAATATAAAATAGCAAACCCCGCTGGCGCCTCAATTTAGCGTCATTTGTATTATGGGTTTTATACATGGAGTACAAAATCGATACGTAGTGTTATCACAGGCAAAGACACTGGAAAATGTAAATATATTCGATTAAAACGGTAAATAGGTGGAAGGGAAAAAACGCGATATGTAAAGTTAGACAACGAAAACTGTTCTCGTGAACAGAAACGATAAGTCGTTTATGTTAAAGCCTATATAGTTTAAACCAACCATAACTCTTCATAAACATATAAAACCTAAAACAAGCAAACCTTTCTAAAAACAAAAAGATGTTAATAAAATTACTCTTCAAAATTTTTGTTTGTATCGTTTTCATTCAAAAAGATTAAACTAGTGTTGAGACTATTTGTATCTACAGATAAAACATCTATACATGACAGTTTCATCGACAGTACAGAGTATCTATTATTTCATTACATATGTTAAATATAATTCAGATGTTACAAATAAAACACTTAGTCTAGTAAAGTGTAAGTATTTATTGTGTTGCATTTCTTTCTCTTTAGAGAGAATACGATCAAAAGTTGGATGTTTGGCCATTTTTCAAAAATAAGTTCATCTTTTAATACACTAAATGTGATGAATGCTGATTCCTCAATTGGATATTTCATAGTTTATTTAAAAATAGAAACATGTTACTACTAATATGTAAGGACCAATGTATACTTATTTTTCATTTTTATGATGATGTAAATGAGCTTTCGCGACCCCTAAACAAGGTGACTTTACATTAAGCAATCAGTCTATAGACAAGTACAAAACGTTTATCAATGAGTTTTATAATAGAACAGATACAAATATTTAAGAACTTTTGAGAAGCAGCAATGGTAGAACTTTTTTTTAATTATATGAGCGGCGGAATGATAGCAAAGTTTGACCATTCGATGACAATTATAACATTTTCGAAATGGACCCATGAGTTATATGCTGACCTTACTAAATTTCGGCATTTTTCTTCAGAAAACCCTCTTTTATTCTTTTTTTTTCATATAACAAAACACATGTTAACAATGTATATAAAGGCAATATTGATTATGTTTGTTCGTTGGGTCGAATAGATTGTCTTCCGTTTTGTCACGTGCTATAATTCATACGCGAGGTGGGGGGGGGGGATAAGGGGCTAGAATAGTCAATGTTGATCTGAACCCCAGTCATCAATTGCTATTGCATAAAGACCTCCGTTTTGGGAAATTATTGCAGTCGAGGCTAACAATAAACTCATTCTGATACTATACAATGAGCATCTTGTCATCATATTGATATAAAAATACCATAAGTAACCTACATATATATCGATATAACAAATATAGCGACCTCTTTATTATCTTTAATACATAGACAATTAAAACCTGAGACTACATTGTGTATTCTCTCTGATAGCTTGAACTTCCGTGCATAGAAATGATCAATTATGTGAGGAAAAATTGATCTCCATATCGAAAATAGTAAAACACATTTGAAGACATAATAATACATGAAACATACTGACAACCTCCCTTAACCCTTTGCTTTATTACTAGATTGATATTGCACGATAAAAAGGGAAATCTGTAGACTTCGTACATGTACATGTACCTATGCACTAAAACGGTCCATCAATGAAAAGAAAATTATCTACTGGTCTTCGTTTCTGGTTTTCGTATGGATATATCATTAATTTATATTTTGTCCTTTACATCATATAAAACATAGAAAAAATATTTGATGTAACATATTATATGACATCCGTTCTTCATGCCGTTTAATTTAACCATGCTAGGATGTTTTTGTAGCCATGCTGTGTGGTCATATAGTCACCATAGTGATAAAAAACTTTATTTTTATTCACCTGTAGTCTAATTATTGGTAAAATACTAAATACATGAATGTACAAACACCGGCATCTGTATTGATATAACTATAAATGTTATTTATTGTCTCTATATTGATTTAAAATATATTTTTAGTACATAAACAATATTTTCCGTATTGATTTTCCTTGTTTTTCTTTTCATAAACCTTAGTCTATTTGTTGGGGGTTTTTTACGACTAAGTTAAACAATTTATTATTTCATGTTAAACAATTAAAATGAAACCAAATCAAAGTATAATTTTTGAGTTAGTTTTTAAATTAACTTTTATAATCGTATGTATGATAAGTGTTCAGAGAAGCATGGTCAAATATTTTGAGTGCCACTCGTAAAGTTACATGTACAATGTATAAGCAAGATACAAAACATACAATATTTTGTTATGTAAACAAGGTTCGTGCCATGTTTTTTGTTAACATCGGGTCAATATAGCGGTAAAAGTACATTTTTCAAGCTGATTTTTTTTCTCTGCCAGTTCGTTTTAAGCATAAAATAGAAGTTCTTAGCATTTGTCGTTTTCACTTTAGGTCTAAAACTAGAATTTTCCTTTCAACTTTTTAAAATTAAACAAAAGCATGACACCAGCTTTGTTTACATAACAAACAATTTTGTGAGCTCTGTAACTCGCTTAAAACTCGACGACAGACACTCAAATGTTGGTTTACTATCAGAAATATCTTACTTAAGCATTGTTAACATTAACAAGAGGCCCATTGGGCCACATCGCTCACTTGGGCGTTCAAAAGATATTGTGCCATATGGTCCCTCGGTAGAATAACAAACAATAAATATTGTAAAGTATTCGAATATTACACTTATTTTTGCATACACGTAATCTTTGACATTGTACCTTCATGAAATACTATTTTTTACCAGAATAAGAAAATCCTACGAAAGATATAAAGCTAAACATTTGGTAGGGGTACACTGTAAAGATGTTAACTTCCAATTCCCTATATTTTCGTTCTGCGCCCCCCCCCCCCCCCACTTTGTAAAGCGATCAAAATATCTGAGAGCATATAGGCACATTTTTTTCATCAACTACTTACTAGTTATTATATCTAAAAAAAATTAATAGTTATTGTTTTTTATTTAAAAAATCCTACATGTATAGATGTGAAGAAGGAAATTGTACCTCAATGTGCTCAATTCCTCAAATTTAAAACTTTCAAAAATTGAATTTGTCTTCTCCATTATAATTAAATGACTGTTATTTACCTCGCGTACAAACAAGGAAAATTTCTGCTGTGATATATTCTTTAGGAATAGCGATAATTACTTTATCCCCGCAACAGAAATGTGTCAGAACTATGAAAACTGATTTAAAAATGTCGTTTTTATTTACTCGTGTCTGAAAACTATCAAAATTGATGTAGACTTCACATCATTTATTGTATAAAGAGGGGACCCCAGAGAGTAGGTATATACAGAATTTCATTCTTTTATTTTGTTTGTACAAGTATTTAACATACTCTAATTCACATAGAATTTCTAATGTTCAACCAAAATTTCAGCGTCGATCGTAGAATTATAAGCAAGATACAGAGCTCACAGTTCGCCTAGGTTTGAGTCATATTTTGTTCACATGAGTTTATTACATTCAGCTTAAGATTTTTAACTTGGTATTTCCTATTCAGCATTTAAAATTGGAAAAAAGACTGGACTAAGATTTTCAATTCTTTTATTCACTCAAGACCAGTTCACTTGTATTTGAGGTTCAAAATCAGTTTATACAAATGTACACAAACAAAGTCAAGGATCACATGTACAGTAGGAGTAAAAATGACGAAAAAAGGTTATGTTTACAATACAACAAGTTGTTAAAGTTGGTTTCTGGAAGAACAGACTTTGAAAATTTTCTTAAAAAAATATTGACAATTTTTTTTACTTTTTTAATCTTTTGTTGTTAAGATCTGTGTACAAACATAGAATTGTGAGCAAATCTCTGTATCTTGCGTATAATTCGAAGCTTAACACTCAAATATGGTTAGTAAATAGAAATTGTAAACACAAGAAACATGCACTATAACAAATAAAGAACACAGTTTATTTTTTTCGAAATGAATCATATATATACATGTATATACCTACATATTTCCGTCAGCGATATCAAACTCTATTTAAACTGAATACATTCGAGAAACTGCGAGCATCTCAACAAAACCTATTGCATTAATCTACTATTACGCAAAAGATAATGCCGAATTACCGATAGAATGAATAGTATTTCAGTACTTTTTTGATACATCAGATTTTGCTTAATTTGCGCAGGTAAACAGTCAACTGTTTGATTTACCGAAGTCTCTGTTTGATTTGATACGTTATAATTTGCGAAATACAGACGATAGTTCCCAGGTTACAAAGCATAAATAATGAAAACGAAACGAAAATCAGAACAAGCTAACACCAACGTCATGTGTGAAAACTGTCAACGCATTGAAATATTTAGCCTTAATTTACTTCACAAAATCGGCACTAATATATTTTGCATGTTTCAAAAATTTCCCTTCATACGCGAACTGCAATCGCAACTTCTCGGGCCTTTCCGGCAAGCTAGGAAAAACACCTCGAATGTATTAACATCACCGGATGTTAAAATTTTATACAAAATGGAGTCACTTCCCGTTAAAATAAATATCGGTTAGACAGACTTGTATGTCGCTTCTGTGTTATATTTTAATGTATATCGTTTACTTTAATGAAGTATGGCTCATATCTCAACATATCGTAAAATGTGTTGTATTTATATCAAGTATTATAAAAAGGGGGGTTGTCATTGACGCTTAGGTAATACATTCGAGGTGTTTTTCCGAGCTTGCCGGAAAGGCCCGAAAAGTTGCGATTGACGCGAACTGTTGCACAACAAGCAAATTCATCATAGTCAGATCGACCCTTTTTTGTATAATGTCATGGCTGCTTTAAACAAAGAACCTCGTTTTAGAAGTATGGAATACGAGTATTGGTAAAATAGGTAGGCAAAATAAAAGCCGGGGCAGATCGGCAATCGTCAATTCCAAATACGCATTATTTTGCAGCAATATTTACAGCGAATACAGATATACTGGTCCAACAAATATCATGAAATTTTAATGAGATTGGCAGATTAATAACTGCCAATCTTTTGTTTTGCCCAGGCCAAGTCTTGCCTACCCATTTTAACGGATGCCGAACCCGAAGCTATTAAACTGATTAAAACACGCCTTTCCTTTATTATTATACAGTCGCACCTGCTGTTACGGCCACCTTTAATCAGCGGCCACTCGCCATGAGCGGCCAGTTTTAATCCCGCCCGTTTAGTTTTACACTATATTTTAACTGATTTAAGCGGCCACCTGTCTAACGCGGCCAGCGGCCACTGTTTTTAAGTCCCGTGGCTTCAACATGCCTGTTTTCGACGGCCATTTTGTCTGTTTTGTCACATGACCTTTGAATCTGACATGTGACCCCGTATCGAAAGAAGCCAAACTTCGAAAGCTGATAATGAGTTAATGACAAATAATTGAGTGTGTTATTTGAAGTCTGCTGAGATTTAATGTGATAATTGATTATCATAACACCTGTTTTGTGTTGTTTATATATCGACACGTACTTATATACTTCATTACAAAGTCATTGTATATGGCCAGTCTTGCGCTGAACAGCTTAACATGTGCAAAATAGCCGGTAGTATGCAGTTTTTTCCTAGAAAATTTCTTTGAGATAATAAAACGGGTTCTTAATATATATAAGAATGGAATTTTGATACTTTTTTTAAAAGGTAAAACATCGGCTATCGTAGTTCAGTAAGTAGCCTTTGTGCGGAAACGCTACTATGTTTGTTTACCGCATTTAATCCCTTGAAAATTATCATTTGGGCGTATTTAGCAGAAAATGTTTTGTTCTTAATCCCTTGATAGATAAATGGAACTAAAACAGCCATTTAGAATTAATATAAACTGTTTATTTAGCGTTCCGAGCTATGCATTCACCATCTCTGTGTACGCCGCCATTACAGATGCTATTAATAAATCTGTGCAATAGAGCCAAAATGAAAATACTCGATGTTTTTTTTTCCCATTATTTTGAAACCTGGAATAAGAGGCCACCTGTCTTTAGCGGCCAGTTTGGCATTGTCCCACAGGTGGCCGCTTAAAACAGGTGCGACTGTATTCGTAATAACTCAGAATTAGCCCTTAATTTTTGCAATTTATATTTTCCTTCACATAGAGATAATTTATGCTAAACTATGTTGAATTGGACTCAGTAGTTCTTGAGAAGAAGACTTTTAAAAATGCACCCCCTTCTTTTTCTACAGTTTCAAGGTTTTCTCCGCTTTGAATACAGATCGGACTTTTATTTCTGCAGTTTATATTTGCCCTCCCATAAGGATGCTTTGTGCTAAATTTGGTTGAAATTGGATAGCGGTTTTAGAGAAGAAGTTCAAAATGTAAAAAGTTTACAGACGGACGGACGGACGGACGGACAGACGGACGGACGATGGACAAAATGTGATCAGAATAGCTCACTTGAGCTTTCAGCTCATGTGAGCTAAAAACGGAGAATAAATTTTAATCAAAGTCGTGGTCATGCCTCTTTAGTATTTATTTGTTTTAAGAGTCCACAACATATAAGATATGATAAACATTAAAATTATTGTAACGGTTACTCATTGAAGAAACAATATGTATTTATGATATCATTAGATCAATTATTATTTTTAACATTCGATATCTTTTAACTCAAGAGCAACACATTGGATAAAAATGCAGACTAAATTTTAATGAGAATTTTCCACTTAAGATATTTCACTCCAGATAAAAAAAACAACCTACATTAGATTCTGAGTCAGCATTTTCAAACATTGGAAAAAGGATAATTCATAAATATTTTCCCCGTATGAAGATTCACTCGTTGATTTGTATTGAGACGAACGTGTAAATAGTGTTAGTTGTCTAATAAAGGAATCTTTGTTGTTATTGAACAAAGGGGACATTACTTTAAACATAAGAATTAAAAGAACGTTTATTACCCCCCCCCTCCCACACACACACACACGCGCATTTGCGCGTTTAAAAATTGCATCGATATTCAACTATCCTTATATCCTATAATGTAATGACCTTTCAAAGTTTAAAGGTTGGATTTAACTACATGAACAAATTTTGTTTGCCCAAATTATTGTAAAGCCGATCATGAACTTAATTTTGGTGCATTCTTTGTATGAACAAAGGAAAGTAGTATCATTATGAAATTTAGAAATATTGAGTTAATTTATAGTTAGCGTTAGAAATTATAATAATAATTAGTAGAAAAAAGCAATAAATACTTACATATGATGGTGTATTGATTCACAATGGCCATGATTTGAAAAATTCTTGTAACTGTTTGGATCTCTGTATACGTTCATTTACTTCCTGGTATACAATCAACTAAGGAAAGAGAATTGTGATACAGTACGCATCAGAAAGTTTTAATGGTAATTATCCTGGGTTTACTTCCTTATTGTTCACACTCCTTTCAACGGTGTCTTTATATAACTAGTAACGTTTCACCTTCAAGTAATGATATATCATAAATTATGCAAGGTATACACAAAAAGGTAAAAAGATAAGGATGTCACCAAAGACCGTTTGATGATGAAGAAGTTTAGGAAATGGACTGAGCGCAAAAACGAGCTCACTAATTCTACGTTGATCTTACAAAATAACATCTTCGAGTTTTCAGTCCACTCCGGGGATCAAAACCCCTAGGCTAGCGAAGATGACAAAAAATGGCAATTCGTTTTTCAAGGCTTATTGGTGTTTTTTTTTTCATATTACAAAACACAAGTTCTTGTATCGTGGTGCAACTTTGATTACTGTGGTTTCATCGAAAGTCGTTGAATACCAATATACAAATACAAGATTTCGTTGATAATTATGTTAACGAAATTAAATGCTAATTGAAGTGCAATTTCTATTAACATTTTGCATTGATAGGATCATTGGATACGAATTTACGTATCTTTGAAACTGTGATTTTCACTTTATCCATGAAAATTGATCCCCTTGAATATTAAGGAAACTAGAGTATGCTATGTTAGTCCCTCGGGACGAATAAATTTCCTTCTGTTTTGTATCCAACAATATTTTATACGTGAGATGGGGGAGGGGTTAAAAAATCAGCTTTGCCCTCAACCTTAGCCAACATTTGTATGTGTTGCATGGAGCAGAAATAAACACTTTCATTTTACGTCACACCCTAGAACTTTCTTTTTAACTTTCAGATATAAACTGAAATTTGACCTGAGCTTTGTTTAAATGAAAAGAATTGTGGGCTCTGTAACTCGCTTATAACTCGACGAATGACACTCAGATTTTGGTTGACTATTAGAAATGTCTTACTAAAGCATTGTAAACATTAATAAGAGGCCCAGGGGTCATATCTGAGCAACAATAGTCATAACTCGCTGAATGCGCATAAAAGTATCAAATTCGAAACATCCTGACAATAAGGTATAGTAGATCTTAAACAAAAAGCTTTTTATAAAAGTATGTCAATTTTCATCCACATATCACCAAGCCCTTTTTGTTGTTTTATTTTTTTTTCTTTATTCCTATTTAACCCCCCCCCCCTTTTGTGGGCCAATTTATCTCTAGGAAATTATGATCAAATTTCGATTTGCACAATCTGTGCTTTCACAGAAGTTTTCGATTTTTTCAAGGATGAATGCTTTTTTCTTTCAAATTTTTAACGATTTTTTTTCGATATATCTTCCCATTTATAAACTTAACATCCACCATTGTGGCCCTACCATACCCCCCGGGATCAACCTGAATTGACACTATCTGAGGATGCTTGCACAAAAATTTAAGGGTTTTTCCCTAGTAGTTTTTGAGAAGAAGATTATTAAAAACTTCTTTTATATGTTCCTGTGTAAAATTGTACCTCCCATTGTGGTCCCATCCTACCCTAGGGGGTCATGATTTGAACAATCTTGAATTTACACTATCTGAGGATGCTTGCACACAAATTTGAGCTTTTCTGGTTAAATAGTTTTGAGAACGTTTTTAAATATTTTCACTATACATATATTCCTAGGTAAAAATCGACCCTCCCTTAATTATGGCCCCACCCCACCCCATGGGGACCATGTTTTGAACAAACATGACGTCGATAACTGGTACAGTAAATCGTGAAAACTCGGCAAATTCGGGGTGTGCTAAAAAGCACAAAAAAAGATGTTTTTGAGTTCTAAATAATGATTTTATCTAACAGATGGATAAAGTGCTGTCTAAAAATATCAAAAAGTGAGGAAATAGGTGGGAAAAACGTTACTTTTTCGCCGATGACTGGTACAGTGCCAGTACCACTTCAGATATACAAAAATAGATGACACCAGATACTAAATCAGCAATTAGCAATTAAAAAAAAGAAAAAAAGGATAATCTCACAAAAAATCTTCCTCCTTAATATGAAGATTCACTGATCGACATTGAAAGCATGTGCAGCTTGTAAAAGAGTTGCCATTGTTGTTTTTGAACAAAGTGGTCATCATGTTAAGAAGAAAAATTAAGAAAGAAAAGTTTAATATCCGTTCACACACATTTGTGCGTTTAAATGTTGCATTTATTAACAATTATCCTTGAATCCTATAATGTATTGGACCTTTGAAAGTTTACAAAATGATTTTAATTACGTGTACACATCGTAATTGCCTAAAAATGTTAAAAGCCGATAAACATACATGGAACAACCACACGAACATGTTATTTAGTTAGCTTCTACGACAAAACAAAAGTGCCAGAAACTTTCACGAGAAAAATCTTCTTATTTAAGGAGTAGATATATATTAATGATAGTTTTTCAAAAGTACATATAAAATTGGTTATGTAAGATTGAACGTTTCATTTAATCTTACAGATATAAATATACTCAATATTAACACGTGAAGACATTTATATTTGTGCTCAATGCGCATGAATTAGCAAAGTATATTTATAGAAAATCGAACGTCTCCGGTTTCCAATGCTAACATAAGGGGAAATATACACTGGATGTAAATATTTAAATATGAATATACATGTTTCAATAATTAAATTGACTTCCACGCTCTGAAATGCATATCCATATTTTAAAACTAGCCTATTAATTAGGTTATAACAGTGACTAATTTTATATATGCTGTAAAATATAAAGTGATATACGGACTTTGTGACGACCAGCAGAGCTAGGATACCCAAAGTGGTCAAACAACTTGTTAATATGCGTATGAAGACTAAAGGTCATATAATGCTCTAATTATCTTGGTACGGAAATTGTTGATCACCTATTACATAATGAGGTATACTGTTTATATTAAATGTGTCATTGATATGTTATCTAAGCGACAAAACCAGATTCATTTTAACTTAAGTGTTATACAAAACAACTTAAATTAAACCAAACATTTCTTGTGCGAGTTGATTTTTATATCAACGTTTATACCCGGATGCATGTTTAACGAAGCATTCATTATATTTGAGAATCCGCAACATAAAATATAACGAAAATTAACCGCTCGAAAATTATTGTAACGGCTGCTTATTGAAGAAACAGTATATATTTATGGTCTTATCAGATCAACGAATATTTTAAACAAAAAACATCATTTAACTAAAGAGCAAAATATTCATGTACAACAGATTAAATAGCAGACTTAATCTGATTAATAATCCACTTTAAATCTTCCGCTTCAGATGCACAAAAAATGACAATAGATACTGAATCAGCAATTTCAAAAATTGGAAAAAAGGATTATCTAACAAAATTTCTCCCCCTAATAAAGGTTTACTACATCGATTTACATTAAAAACAGCTTGTAAAAACGTGAGATGCCCCTTAAAAACCTTTGTACAAAGTGGACATGATATAGCATCATTTTAAGCATAAAAATAAAAACAAATGTTTAATATCAAGCACATACACACACGCACACACAAACACTTGCGAGTTTAAAAATTGCAGAGGAAATGTAGAGGACCTTTGAAAGTTTATAGATTGGATTTAACTACATAAACAAATGTGTTTGCCTAAAAATGTTAAGAGCCGATGATGAACCTAATTTTGATGCATGCGTTATATAAACGAAGGAAATGTTTAAACATTATGAAATGTAGTTGACGTTAAAAAGATATAATGGCAATTAGTAGGAGATAAACAATTAATACTTACATATGATGGTGTATCGATGCACAATCGCCATGATTTGAAAAATTATTGTAAGTGCTTATATATATATATATATATATAATGTGATAAGCCACCAGAAAACCAGGTTTATTGAGTTTTTCCAACAAATTGAGATTTTTGCAATTTTATGTTGCTTTGGTATAAATAAATAAAAATACCAAATATTAGAATTTATCTCCTTTTATTTCAGGAGCTATGACGCTGCAAAAATGAGATATGTTTTAAGCAATTTCTCACAATGCATTGAAAATTGGAAGAAAAGTCAAATATGAAAAAGTAATCTAGAAGATAAATACAAAGTTATTAAATAGTAAAAAAAAAAAAAGATTTATTCATTTAAAATGTTTTGTGATCAAAATTGAATATAATGGCATCATTTTCTATCAAAGTTTAGTGCAAAAAGGTCATGATTTGAGAAGTTTTACAATTAGCTTTTTACATGTAATATAGTTGTCTAAAAACAGAACTTTACGGCTTATCATTTTGAAACATCACACAATTATTCCTATCTAATAAAGGTAATACTAGTAATTAACAAATAATTTTACCTACAAACTACATACATGTACAAATAATTTCAAATACTGCAATTTATATAATATATGTATTATATTATACATAAATATGTATATTATGACACTGCACATTACAGTACACAATACACCTAAAATTTCACATCTCAGGAGAGGCAAACTGCTTTGGACATTTTCTTTTCTCTGGGTCTATTTTGACACGAGGTTTTGGACACACAGGCTTAGGGCAAGACTGTAGACTATCTGAAGTATCCCTGCAGAATGGTCTGATTTCATCATAAAGATACCACTGTCTGGCAGCATCAAGACCCTTGGGTGTAATCACGGATGGCAGGGTGTCAACATTAGGTAGTTGCTGTCCTTTCTTCAAAATGTTGATGGGTTTCTCTGCAGAGCTACGATAAGCCTTGACAAAGACAACTCCTGGACTTTCTTCAGACATTCTGAAATGGTGGAATTTAGAGATGGATGGTAGTTTCTTGAAGAAAGCTTCAAAGAAACTTGTCCAGTCGTAGAAGGAGACCGGCCTCTCAGAATCGTTGATGAGCTGGGGTATGTTGTGGCCATTTCTTGAGGAGCGCCTCACTGATTCTGCTACCTCATCAAGAGTTTCTGCTGTAGAATGTCTCCACTTCATCTTCCAGAGGCCAAAATGCCAGTCTGGACTAAATTTTGTATGTCCAGCTTCCATCAAGGAAAACTTTATGCTGCGATGACGACCTGTCATTATCCTCCACATGCCATATCTGAGAATTTCAAGACATAAACATTAACATGTGATATATACAAATACTATAAACATGTACAATCTATAAGTTTGTTCACAGATATACTTAAAAACATATGACACTCTTTATGTAAGGAACATTTGAACTTTTTACCTAATCATTGTGTTGTTTTTGTTTTGTCCGGCACAATTGTCCATCTGCAGCACAGCATCCTTCTCTCCATATCCCCAGTGCTCAAAGAAGTGATGTAATAGGCTCACCACAGTATTGGCTCCCTTGCCTACCTCCTCAGCCTCATCCACCAGATAGAATACTTGCTCACCTATAGTAAAAGTGAAATCATTGATTTACTCGCATATTCTTTTCAATATATTTTTACAACCCAAATAAAAGAAATTTACAAATTAGACTTGATTAAGCTTGATTGTTAATGATAAAACATGTACCTGCTCCCTCTGCACACACACCAAAGGCTTGGCACTTTCTGGGGGTTTTGAAGAACAGAGGCCCCACCTCTTGTGCATGATGAGGATAGTGAATCTGCTGAGCAAAGTCAAAGCTGTACATCTGAGTCACGTCCATTGTACATACTTGTCCTAAAATAAATAACATTTTGAATGACTATATAACCTCTAAAATACTTATTACAATGAACATGTACTATTTCAAACTATATAAATCACTCACCAATACTTATGAAATGCATTTACAAATTTCAAGCATGAATTTATGCAACATATTGCTCACAAAGATTGTTGTTGCTGAGTAGTTCTCGTGCAACTATCCATGACCATTTACGATATCTTGAATTTTGTACATTAATTACTTGGTGTAGACTATCATCTTCAATCAGGAGTGAGTAATAAATAATATTAATTTGACTGTATGCATGGAACCAATTTATGAAAACATTTATTTACCTTTACCAAACACAATTAAATGGTGTATGTGATGAAAAAAATCAAGAAGAAACTTACCTCTTTCAGTTTGATTTAAGTCATGTGTTTGAAACAGTTCTTTGGACAGTAGACACCTTTCTCTGTAGTATTCTCTCTGTTGCTTGGCTTTGTCCAGGTGACACGTGTACTCATCCAGCATGGATTTCTTTTCCTCTTCTGACAGGTTCCCTGCATTACTGATGTTATGAACATATCTCTGGCACTTGGGACACAGATCAGTAGCTGGCTTCATAATCAGGATGTGTGGTGTTTGTTCCAACCAAACTTTCTTGAACTCAGATAAGCTC
Source organism: Magallana gigas (assembly GCF_902806645.1). NCBI lineage: Eukaryota > Metazoa > Mollusca > Bivalvia > Ostreida > Ostreidae > Magallana > Magallana gigas. Next base: position 28,994,437 of record NC_047566.1, on the reverse strand, counting down.
ACTTGTCTGTCATTTAAACGAAACCTAATTATGCATAGTTTTGAAGACTACCATGAAATTTTCAATTTCATGTTTTCAAAAAATACAAAACTTTTTGGACATGTACACTATTAATCAAATATGTATATCATTCGTACCGGTAATTATTAGGAATGTTAATTCTTTTAAAGTACATCATGTGCACCATGTATTATAACACACTCTAAAATGCTCAACAGACCCACAAAATATGCACTACATTATTTGGTTATTATTCAGCATGAGTACATCAAATAACTTTGACTATTTTATTAAAACAGAATCACACATACCTATAATTAAGCATTGTCGCTGCTTGGTTATAAAGTTCCCAAATATCAGACTTTGTCTTGTCAGAGGGAAGCAACAACAGGACTTTGTCACCACTGGTTGAGTAGTTTGGCTGTCTGCCTGGCAGTGGGAGTCCATTCTTCAATGTATATTCTTTCAAGAACTGAGATATACGCTGAACATCTGTGAGGCTGAGTGCATGTTTAGGGGTTTTCCCAGTGTTTCCATGAATCCTAGGTTTTAGGCCATCTTTATCCAGAGATGCAGCTATGCTGTTAAGCTTGAATTTCCCTATGCCATGGCAAAAAAGAAAAGTATCTCGGCATACTTGCTGACCAGCAAAATAGTACTTTTGTGCTACTCTTTCTCTCTCTTTTGTTTTTTGCTTTTTACTTGTAGACTGGGGCCAGTATGTACTAGATTTCCTGTGTGCGGCAAGTTGAACTTTCACTGTTAAATCTAATTCCTCACTTGACATTTCCTGACACTGTTGTCTGTATTCTAGCATGTGGTCGAATTCGATTTTTGTACTACATGGGGAACCATACAATTTACTGCAACCGCATGTTTTTGTTTTGAATACACCGACAAAATTAACTTCGTCTTGGTCGACAGTTCTGTATTCAAATTCGTGTTGATAATCTGAATTACATGTAGAATCTGAATAATTACCGACACTGATGTCTGTAGTCTCACTGTCCTCTTCTTCGTCTTCGGACGATGACAATGGCACAAACTCGGTATGATTTCCGAAGTATAAATCATTCAAAGATGTGATTTCATCGATGAAAGGTTCATCTTGGTGACAAATTATTTCGTCGGGCACTTCACTGGCTCTGCTTGACTGGCTCATAATGAATATTTTATCATTCTCCTCTACTTCAGCGTAGCTGTCAATGTTCGTCTGCGGAACTTCCCGCCGATTGTTTATATTGGTTATACTTTCGTTTTTACTACGTCCGATAACTCCGACAAGAAAATACGGGATGTCATTCGTGTATAAAATTGTTTCTCTTATATTGTATAGACCTAAATATTTTACACGACGTTTTTCCCCAAAAACTTTAATTATGATTGAATTTGACTATTGAGCATTAATTTTGTCAAGGACCATGGAAAAACTCGGAATACTTGTAACGTTACAATTTGGCTATCAATCGATACACATGCAGTAAATAAATATATCAAAAGTTACATTACTATTGTCGTAAATTTCAATTTTTTATGTAACACAGATTTAAAATTGACTTTATTTTATTCATAATTAGTTTATTGATTAAAATCGACGTAGTTTTGTATGGAAATCATTTCAAAAATGTACAAAACGATTATGGAAAATGTGTCATTCTTTTTTCGTTATAAAAAACGCGACGTTATTGACGTTGTGTTTCAGCGCCGTTTTCTCGATTATGACGTAAACTCAACAAGCCTGGTTTTGTCGTGGCGACTCACATATATATATATATATATATATATATATATATATATATATATATATATATATATATATATATATATATATATATATATATATATATATATATATATACACGATCATTTGTTTCCTGGTCTGCAATCAACTAAAAAGAGACAGTTGTGATAGGGGACTTACAATAGAACTGATGTGGTCATCATCCTGGGTTTACTTCCTTATTGTTCACAATACCCTCAAATCTGTGTCTTT